>OU015746.1:50518210-50529431 GCA_907169655.1 Acomys percivali | reverse complement strand
TGTGTGTGTGTGTGTGTGTGTGTGTGTGTGTGTGTGTGTGTGTGTGTTTCATTCAGCTGGAGACATAGATACTGCAGCAAACAGGCAGATATTGGGCCACCTCAGTTTAACCAAAGGCATGCACTTGAGTACACCTACTTCCTTTCTAATGTTCAGAAAAACCAGAAAGAAAAACACGGTTTGCAGCAGAGATGATGTAAAATGACCCTAGCACAATTCTATAAGCTCAGGAGCAGAGAAGGAAGAGTCCATAATTCGGCGCCCCTTCTGGGTCTCTTCCTGGCACCTGGCCCACAGAAGGGCCCAGAGCTAGGAGCCCGGATATCTGTACTATGCCTCATAAGGATGCCTCAGATCATGTGACACAGCAGCGGCTGTCAGGGGTAAGTGGTTTTGGCAATGGCTGAGGGGAAACGGCCTCGGCAGGCTACTCAGGAAATGTGCAATTGCTCAGTCAAGCACTCAACGAGGGCCCGCTTAGCGTGTTCCCTGTGGATCCTTCCTCCGTCGTCGGTGGTTTCTGGGATTTGCCTTTCCATTGGAAACTGGGGATATTAAAGAGCAAGGAAATGGTGGGGGCGCAGAAGGGGCATAAAAAGAAGATGTTTTCCTCCTTTTTATCCTGTACTTTAACTCTCAGCATCATTCACAAAACTTGTGAGATGAAATTAAAGGCTAGCAGAAAATGTCTCTTTTTTTTTTTTTTTTTTTTCAAATCCCAAAACACTTGAAACAAAACCGCTTACACTTCCAGGTGCAGACTGTGATCTGTTTGCCTGAGCTTCTGGGTGCAGCCTTCATTTGTGGTGGCTTGGCTTCGTGGCCAAGTCTCCTCTCAGACAGTCAGCCAACCATTCTGCAAATAGAAAATGCCCCAAAATGGGTCCTGGACAACAGGCCTTCTACGAACTCAATGTTCCCTTGTCCTCTGGGACCCACTTCTCTAAGGACCCTGTGGTTCTCAGCAGCCCTCACCACAGTTTCACAGCTGAGAGTTTTAGCCAGGTCTCTAATCAGGCCCCTGCACCTTGCCTCAACTTTATTGGCATTCTGCCCTGTTGCAGCCCATGCCCCACATGCATGACTAAGGTGTCTTAGTCACTGTTCTATAGTTGAGAAAAGATACCAAAGCAACACTGATAAGAGAACACATGTAGTTGCGAAGTTGCTTACAGTTGTCATCATGGTGCAGAGCACGGTGGCAAACAAGCTCCATGCACAGGCACAGGCAAAGAGAGCAAGACTGGGCTTGCCTGTGGGCTTCTGAAACCTCAAAGCTCACTCCCAGTGACATACCTCTCCCCAAAAATGCCATACCCCAATCCTTCTAATCCTTTCAAACCTTCCACTCCCTAGTAACTCAGCATTAAAATATAAAAGCCTATGGGGTGAGAGGTGGGGCAGGTAGGCCGTGCAGCATCAGTCTTATTCAAACCTCCACACTGGGCAACTAGGAAAGTTCCCTCGCTGCTGCAGCACAGGAAAAAATGGCTTTCTCTGGCTCTATGGCACACTCAGCAGGTAAAGGCGGAGGAGCAGCTGCAAAGGCATGAGGTGACTGTGTTGTCAGAAAGCCTTTGGTTCAGTGGGACAGAGCTCCCTTTATCCTTTTCTTCTACCACAGGGGAAGAGACTCTAAGGTCCTTTAGTCCTGGAATCATGGCAATTTTGTGTGACTGGTTTCAGCATGCTCCTGTAGAGTCAAATGTTGGGTCCATCTCCAGCAAACATCCAGAGCATTCCTCCGTTCATTTAATGCAAAAACCTCCCCCCATGGCTCTATCTTTAGTCTCCATTCCCCTTCTTGGTTTAACTTGATTTTACTTTGCTGTCTGGAATCTTTTGGTGTTCTCTAAAATGTGTTATTATAAAGGCAGAAATGTGGCTATAGAGCTGCTCTGTGGTCATTCTGGTCTGCAAGACTCCTAAGGTGGAGTGTTCGCCAGTCAGGCACCAAGCTTCACTCCCTTTACCTTGACTTGTTGACTCTCTGCTGAAAGGCACAGAGCATGTTTCAAGAGACAATCCTTAGGCCATTTAAAACTTGTTGACTTTGGCTCTGAACCTGAAAACTTGTTAAACTCTCACAAGGTAAGAGGAAAGCATTGTCCTGGTTTTTCACTAACATCATCTTTTTTCTTTTCTTTTCTTTTCTTTAATTTGGATATCAGCCTGACAGAGAAATGTTTACTTAAAGAAATTCTTAACAAAAAATGCAAAATAAAGTTAAAGAGGTAAAATTTATATTTGGCATATTTTGAGCCTTCATTTACACATTTTTGTCTTATATACTGTAAACACTGTTTCTTTTGTCTAAGAACGGTTATTTTATTTTTTTACATTTTAAACCAAATATAGTTATATCACTTCAACCCTTTCCTTTCCTCCCTCTAGTCCATCCCATGCCCTCAGCCTCACAGAGATATCCTCTCTTTCTTTGTTATTGTTATGTTTATGTACATGTCCACAAACATATCAATATAATCTGCTTGAGTACATTTTTGTTATTTGTGTGTACAGGGGATTCAGGGCTGACCACTTTATATTACATAACCTGAGAGGCGTCTCCTCCCTGGAACAGGCTAAGTCTCTCTTTCTTGGCAGTCATTACTTGCCTGTAGTTTTGTTTAGGCATAGGGTCCAGAGGAACTTCTTCCTCCCATGTTAGCATGGCTCCCGGTGTCGCCATTGTTGAGGTCTTATTTAGGCAGCTATATTGATGAGGTTTCATTGTGCAGTTGTCCTGTCATTTTGCAGCAGGCTGCCTGTCTTCTAGCTCTTACAGTCCTTCCTCCCCTTCATCCTCCGTGTCCCCTGCCCTTAGAGGTGCTGTGTGCATAAGGCAAATGCTTCATGTCCCCTCTTATCTGCATGTCCCTAATGCCAAATAGTCAGATGTGAACACACAACCTGGAACAGACCATAGAAACTAGAAAACATTGGGACTATGGGAATCAGGGGTTAGAGAGAAGCACAGCAGGATACTGGTGAAGGAGTAAATGGGAAAATGGGGGTGAAGGGCTTTAATTGGGGTGGTAGAGGGAAGTGAATACAGAAGGAAACGGAGGGAGGAGGGAAAATAACACCAGTGTAATTGAAGAATCTTTAAGGAGTCATATTATTTTCTATTTGTTTAAAATTAGATATAATATGCACACACAGACACAAACATACATACATACACATACACACACACACACACACACACACACACACACACACACACACCACTCCACACCACTCCACTCCACTCCAGAGCTGATTTGTAGGAGCAGCACTACACTTGGGCTGATAATGTTCCCCCCTAAGAAACATAGACTACATAAGAAAAGTTTCAGCAATAGTTTCTTTAAAGTGGTTGATCAGTCCAAAAGACTCTAAAAACAATATAGGCTTTTGCTTCCCAGAGGTTGAAAGTCCCTAGTGAATAAACTCGTACTTTGGACACAGGACTTCAAAGTTTTGAGCCACATCTGACATAAGGCCTTCCCCCTGAGGTCTAGCTTTCATGGTACCAGAAGACGCTGTGTAAGCTGCCAAGGGAGGGTAGCACTCAACAGTCCTACCCAGCTGTGATGCCTGTGAGCCACAGAGGTGACCAGCCTCGCGAGACGATCTTGGAGGAGCAATAGAGACACTCATTTCTTAGTGGTAACCAACAGCCATATAATTGCGGATATGCCCGCATCAACAGGAGGGAGAGCTTACTGAAAACTGCAAACCTAGCCACCTACCCAGAGCTAGTGAGGTTATAGATCTCAGAGGAGAACCAGCTGGCCCGACTTTGCTACAGCAGCATTAATTCCTAACTGCATTCTAAAGCTTACCCTGATACCCACAGAGACATGCAGCTCTCTTACAGAAAACCAACTGGTCAAAATTCAGAGATCAACTGATAATAGGTTGCCACGTATACTTTTTAAAGACAGATATGCAATGATTTATTATCCTCCCCATGCTATAACACCCTTCCTGTGCCACACACAAACATAAGTGGCTGAGAACACTGAAAGCACATGTGTATGCTGAGTCCTTGGCATCAGTCTAACACTGGGTCTTCTGGAACCACTCTCCTGCACATGTTCTGTAAGAGACAGGGAAGGCGTTCTTTCATCTACGGTCATCATCCAAGCAGTAGCTAATTACATACATAAGTGTTAGACCCCACACCTGTTGCTTGAAGTAATTCAACCTTGTTTCTGGATGCAGTTAACTGTGCATGCTGAGGTTTCTATCCTGCTTTTCAGGATTTTATCCTGGAAAAAAAAAAAAAAACAAGTGCAGTCAAATAACAAAACCTACTGTGAAATGTATTTTCATCTTTTCACAAAAGGAACAAGAAATAAACTGAGCAAGAAGTTTTTAGCATACTAAAAGTCTCATGACCAGACAGGGACTAAGTTACACCCTAGAGTCAAAATTCCAGACTTCCATAGAAGAATCTCCGCAAGGAGCTCCCACAGAAAAACCTTTCTATTGGGTTCAAAAGTTCATCCCCGAGCAGAAGAAAAATGTAAGTATTTTCCCAGGCAGAATATGAATGAGACAGGGCTGACTCGCCAGCCCTTTGCCCTGCTTCTGTGTAGAGACCACTGTGTAGATGGGAGGTTTCCCTGTAGGCCAAACACTCAAGTAGGGTGCTGTGCGGCAGAGTGGAGGTAGTAACAGAGTGTGTGGCCCTTTCTCCACTAGAGCACGGTCCTTGCGTATTTGGAGCACAACACCGTCTTCTGCAAGCCCCAGGGAGAAGGAAACCCCATGCGTGTCTATCCAGCAGCACTGCCTTCGTGGTCGACTGTGCCCTCAAAGGCTTCCTATCCAAGAAAGCAGAGATGGCTAAATAAAGCCCATATTTTAAGCACTCTCTACGAAAGCCCTCACAGGGCTGCTTTTAGCTTTGCGTGCTTGGTGAATCCACCCACGCTACTCCCATTGCCCGGCCTTGCCATCTCCTGGTTTCCCTGAGCAAGCTTCCCATTCACTCAACAGCAGCATCTGTGAAATGGGTGTTAGTTACTAGAAAACCTGAACTCTCTAGTGACGCACCAAAGAGGTACAGCGGATCGTCACAGGACAAAGCACCCACATCACCACATCACTCAGGTGGACGGAACCTCACAGCCACTTCAGAGAACTGTGGCACTAGATTAAAAGGCAAAGGGTGTAGTCTCATGCCAGACTCATTTTCTTTGACTCTACCAGCAAACAATACAGTACACGACGGCAAAGGAAATGTCTCCTAGAGGTTTTATTGCTTTTGAGGGCACTGTGAATGGGGACATGTCTGTAATCTCTTTCTCTGTGTGTTTGCTGCGGCTCTATAGAAAAGCTACTGGTTTCTGTACGTTGACAATGTATCCTGCCGTTCTGCTGAAAGCGTTGATCATCATTAAAAGTTTTCTGGTAGAAATTTTGGCATCGCTTACATATAATACATATAATAATCAATTAGGGATAATTTTTCCCTGTGTGTATCGCTTTCATTTCCTTCTAGTGCCATATTGTTCCAGTGGTTGTCTTAAGCTATACTGAAAGGAAAAGCGATAGTGGGCAGTCACATTCCTCATTTTAATGGGATTACTTCAACTTTTTAGCTGTTTCGAATGATACTGGCTGTAGGCTGGGCATGCATAACTTTTATTGTGTTGAGGTGTGTTCCCTACAGTCCTGCTCACGCTAGGGGATTTTTTTTTCAGGAAAGCATGTTTGGTTTTGTCAAAGGTCTTTTTTGTACCTATTGAGATGATCGTGCAATTTTTTGTCTTTAAGTCCACTTATATAATTTATTACATTCATTGAGTTACGTGTATTAAACAATTCCTGCTAAAAAGCCAACTGGATGGTGATGGACTCATGTAGTGACACGTGCCTGTATTTCATTTGTTCATATTTCATCAGGACTTTAGCACATGTGTTCATCAGGAGTTCTGGCCTATAGTTTTCTGTTGTTGTTGTTGTTGTTGTTGTTGTTGTTGTTGTTGTTGTTATATCTTTATGTGGTTTTGGTATTAGAGTTAAGACTGATTTCATAGAAAGAGTTTGTTCTTTCTATTGCTGTTTGTTTATTTTGTTTTGTTTTAGTAACTTCAACAGTACTGGTATTAGATTACTTTGAGAGTCTGGTAGAATTCTGTGAATCCATCTAGGTCTGGGCTGGCTTTTTATTAGTATTCCAGTCTCATTAGCTATGGGTCGGCTTGGCTTGGTGATCTCTTGATGTAACTTCAGTGATTTGAATGAATATTGAAATTCCATTTCTTTTGGATTTTCAAGCTTAATGGAGAACATTTTTTCAAAAATATTCCCTTATCATATTCTGAATTTCTTTAGTGTCTGTCATGTTTCCCTAGTCATTCCTGATTATGTTAATTGGGGTCATTTCTTTTTGTTGTTGTTGTTGGGCCAAGATTCTGTCCATCAAGTTTACTTCCCCAAAGGTAAACTTTGTTTTCATTTCATTCATTTCTGCTTCAATATTTGTTATTTCTTGCCATCTACTGCATTTGTATTTAGGTTGTTACTGTTTTCCCAAATTCTTTTAAGGGAATAAAAGCATTTTATTTGGGACTCATTGCAGTGTGCTTTCAAAAAACCACAGTGTTGTACAGAAATGAGAAAATAGACATTTGTTAGATAGCTAGGAGCCTCTGCAACACTGAAATCTCACTGAATACTTGTATTGATTTTTAATTAAATACAGTTACATCATCTCACCCCTTCATGTCTTCCCTCCAACACTTTCCTTTTTTTCTTTTCTTATATGTCGATCTAACTCTTAAGCTAATAAGGGGCCTGAATGAAAGAGTGAGTGTTCCAAGGAAGGAGAAATAGACATAATGTTACAAAGGGATACAGGAAAAAGTAGAACAGAAGGATTAAATGGAAAAGGGAATGGAATGGTAGGGTAAAGGAGGAAATATGAGGAGAAATAATTAATACTAAAAGCCTTTTTAAAAAGCCATATGGAATACTACTACCAAGGAATTTAAATGGGGTTATCATATAATGGTGTAGACAATGCCTTAACTAGATATCTTATGCAACCAATTAAAACTCCCAGTACCAGAAGTGGGAGTTTTTTTTGAGTTATTGGAAAGAAGGGTCACATAGCTACCTCCCAATATAATATATTATGCAATATTGCCAATGTTTACCCCCAAAAGCTGATGGTAAGACCTATTGCTAAAGATACCACATAATTATGTAATCAAACATGGAAAAATCAAGCTGATGTTCAATATGAAGCTTCATTTATATGTACTAGCATTCAAGGTACTGAAATATACTATACATCCTGTCAGATGAAAGATGGAATCATCAGTCTCACCCAGCTATGAACTCTGTAAACTAGAGTAGGAGCCTGCATGCAAAATATCTCCACTAGTGCAATAGTGGCACCAATGTTAGAGGAATAACCAACCACTTTTTAAATATTGGACTTAAAGTCTATTCTATGATGTAATCCATTCCGTACACTGATGATAAGGCCAAGTACTTGAGACTAGATGGCTCAGGAGCCCTAGGGGAAAACTTACCTGTATTATTTTGCTAAATGAACATAGCAATAAATGCCTCCTAATGACATATTGCTATATCCACAGATCAGAACATTGACTCAACATCCATCAGAGATTTTTTTTCTTGAAGTAAATAGTAATTAACACAGAGACCCATTACTTGATAATATGCAGAAAGTGAGAGACTTTGGATCACTCAGCCCTAAATAGGATGTCTTCATCACACTCCTCCTCTCACAGCCCAGAGATTTACACAAAAAAAGAAGGCAGAAAGATTGTAAGAGCAGAAGTGGTGGACATCTCCAAAGAAACAGTGTCTTCCAGATACAACACATGAGCCTATGGGGGCCAAACCTATTCAAACCACAACACATATGTGGAGGACAAAGAGTTGAACAGCTAGTTTTATGTAAAGTTAGCTTTCCTGGTTCTGTGTCTGCTGTGCATAGATACATATGAGATGATGTTGAGAATTTTACGATGTTTGCCCAACATTTTTATTACTGGAATAATCTGGTTCTTGTAGGCTAGTCACTACCCAGTACTCGTAGAATCAAACACATTTATTGAATCCTAAGGAAGAGAGTCACCGTGGAAGAATGTGCATGCACATCCTGGGACACACCATCTGGGTGTTTCCAATAGAAAAGCTTCCAAATACTAGATACAAGATCCAGATCCAAATTTTAGGCCATAGAAACTCTCCATAAATCTTTGGAAACCATCTTAGTCAGTGTTCTATAGCTATGAAGAGACAGCACTGCCATGGCAACTCTTATAAAAGAAAACATTTAATTGGTGCTTGCCTAAAATTTCAGAGATTTTATCCATTGTGTCATTGTGGGAGGCATGGCAGTATGCAGACATGGTAGTTGACAGTTCTACATCCAGATCTGCAAGCAACCTGGAGAGAGAGAGAGAGAGAGAGAGAGAGAGAGAGAGAGAGAGAGAGAGACTGGGCTGGGCTTGAGCTTTGAAACTGCAGTCCCCACCCACATGACATACTTTCTTCAACAAAACCACACCTACTCTAACAGGGCCATACCTTCTATTCTCCCCCAAGTATTGCCATTCCATGATGATTAAGCATCAAAATATATGAGCCTATGCTTGCCATATTACTTAAACCACTACAGGAACTTTGTATCTGATAAGAGAACATAAATTATGGATTCTAAAAGAGTGTGATGCAAACTTCTCTCCCCCAATATTTTCCACTATTTCTAAACAGGACAGAACATTCAAATTCATCAAGCCATCCACTCAAATACTTGCCAATAATATCCTCCCAACATCCATCTTCCCATATCCACATCAACATGCATCATTCTTCTAAATTTCTACATTTCCTTCCTTCTCTCAGACTGTTTATGTGTTTATGTGTTTATGTTTATGTGTTGTCAGGTGCTACTCCCTGAAACAGCAGCCAATTAGTAAGATAAGTCTGGATATGGAAACTTAGGCTCCTGAGTCAGTATAGGAGTCAGGCATGGTGGTACACACTATAACCCCAGCATCCAGGAGACTGAGGCAGGAGGACCTCAAGTTCAAGGCCAAACTGAGGCACACACTGAGACTATGTCTAAGAGGGAAACACAAGTTAGCATGGAGCCCAGTCCTTCCCATTATTCATAGTAAACAGGAAAAATAACTTTTACACCCTAATGAGAAACTTCCATGTAAATAGATACAGTGCCTTTGTGAGACTAACCATTATCTTCTGTTAAAAAAAAATTGTCTGACAATGAGACAGGTTAACTCCTGGTAACACCCAGCCTACCTCACAAAGGATGATGAGCATCAAAAAACCTCCTTATGGAGATGGCTTCAAATGTGGCAAGCAAGCCACTGCGCAAAATGTCCTCATTTCTACCACAGACAGAATTGGGCAAGCTTGGATGCAGGCAGAGTCAACGGCCAAACTCTGCCAAGACAGGGTAAGCAAGTTCTCAATAGTTCCTGCTTCACAAACATGTCTGTCAGATACATTGGGCCAGAAGGCTGAAGATGATGTTTCAACATTATAGAGTTTTTGGGTGGCTATTCAGGTAGCAAACTGTGTCATCTTCTCATTTGGAAAGCTATTAACCTGTACTCCCAGCATACTCAGGTAATTAATTTTATTCCTTCTCAAGTCTCTGATGGGGTTAAAGATCAAATACCTTAGTTTTACAATGAAGTATATATATATATATATATATATATATATATATATATAATTAGGACATAATTATTACTGAGATAGACTAAGGGGGGGAATCCAGATGATGGTTAGTGTTGGACTGTGAACTAGACCAGGTCTGGGATGATCCAGGAGAAAGGCTATAAGTCTAGGTGAGATTAATTGAGGTGGGAAGACTTATCTTCACTGTAGATGAATTCTATACTAAACAAAAAGTAGAAAATGAGTTGAGTGTCAGCATTCATTGTTCTCTGCTTTCTGAGTATGGTCATAGTGTGATCAGCTGCTTCAAAACCCTACTACCCATTGGCATAATAAAAGACCCCAACAGGAAAATGTCTAGAACCTCAGGAGGATTTGATTTGATATTTATGATGCTAATTTATCATTTCTTCTTAAATAGACCTAAGTTTAACACACTATATTCTTCCTTGGAACAGTATTTACTCTTTCACCTAAGTTTAACACACTATATTCTTCCTTGGAACAGTATTTACTCTTTCACCAATGTATAAATTATAATGGTGTCTCTTTACAGCTTTGTTCATGGCTCCCCAAAGCCTATCTGGCCAGAGATAGAGGCACCTGCACAGAGACCTTCTGATACAGGTCAAAGCACAGTTAATATGGTACAACTGCCTCTCCTTTTTCATCAGAATCCTGTATTTCAAGTCCTGAACTATTTTTTGCTGTTAATTGACTAAAAAATTAGCACACAGTAAAAGGTGATTTAGTATATTTGGCACATGTCAAAAAGAAAATGGTTTGTTACTTAATTTCCCAAATCAAAAAAAAAATCCATTGAGGCTATTTTTTCAGATACTCTTGGCAATTGTCACTATAAAAGAAAACTTGTTTTTACTTCTCTGTCTAATGACAACCAGCATGGAGATGCTCAACCAATGCTTCTGAAAGCCAGAAAAAGCCACCAAAGCAGACCAGAGGGAAACAAACTGGGGAAATTTGAGATGTCAGCTTCAAGAGGAAACTGAAGATCAAAGAAACCAAAATTCTTCCCTTTTATGCATTCCCTGATGAATTTGCTTTTAAGTATTGAATTTTCTGTGACTTACACATATATAAGTGGTCAGTATCCAAGGATATCTATCTAGGATAAAACAAAGAGAACAACAGGTATTTTCCCTCCCTCTCATCTCAGAGGCTCATTCTTGGTTTCTTGATTGTGTCATCATATCAAGGTCCACCACAGAGAAAATATATGCTTGGACATCCAAGAATAGACACAAGAGAGCCCAGCCCTCATATTCTTAAACCTCACCACTGCACCAACTGTTACCAACCTCACATGGTGGACATATATATCTTAGAAAGAATCTTTACACCAAGATATGGTATGCTCAGAAATCTGTGATTGTCTAGTACTTCCAGACACTTGCAAGATTTTGATGCTAAGAAGAAAGGAAAGAGAAATGGAAAGGAATGAAGAAGGAGATTTAAGGAAAGGGAAGAGAGGAAAGGAAGGAAGGAAGGAAGGAAGGAAGGAAGGAAGGAAGGAAGGAAG
>OU015746.1:50497595-50518200 GCA_907169655.1 Acomys percivali | reverse complement strand
AAGGAAGGAAGGAAGGAAGGAAGGAAGGAAGGAAGGAAGGAAGGAAGGAAGGAAGGAAGGGGAGGAGGGATGGAGATCAGAACAAGAAAACAAAAGAAAGGATGGGAAGGAAGAAGGAAAGTGAAGAGAAGGAGGGAGGGAGGAAGGGAGGAAAGGAAGGAGGGAGGAAAGAATCACATTCAGGAGGATTCAGCAGGAAGAATTAAGATGGAACAAACACATAGTACTTCTTACAGGAAAAAATGGCCACTGATGTGCCTGGTTTCAAAGTTCTCAACTCTTCCACAAGGGTTATTGATGACCTGTGGGAAAACTGGCAACTGTTTTCAGTACAGTGAGAAATGAAACAATGTGGTGTCTACTGAAGAGGGTTTTTTGTTATGTTTTGTTTTGTTTTTGTTTTTGTTTGTTGAGACAGAGTTTCTCCCTGGCTGTCCTAAAACTCTCTCTTATAGACCAGGATGGCCTCGAACTCACAGAGATCCAACTGTCTCTGCCTCCAGAGTGCTTGGATTAAAGGCATGCACCAGCACTGCTTGGATGAAAAGGTATTTTTAGACCTCAATTTGTTCCATGTAAAGAACATCATGTGTTCCTTAGTTATTCACTTTTCTGTTAGGGTGAATAAATGTATTTTAGCAAAGCAATGATAATGGTAGACAGTGAAACTTGTTGGTGTTTTCCTATGTGTGCTTCATAAGATAAAAATGTTGGTGTTGCTGAGACTGGAAGACCATGAAACACTTTACATAATTAGAGCGGGTTTTTTTTTTCTGTTTCTGAGGCACATGAGGATGCCCAGGAAATATAAATGATGTTCAGTCTCTTCCTCAAATCAGCTGCATCCTAGCTCTAAAGATGAGGCTCCTCATCACTACGCTTTTACAGTGAAGCTCATACAAAGAACCTGTGAGCAGTGGAGCTGAATAGAGCTCTCACTGTGTGCTTTCAACCTTGTGGGCTCTGTACTTCAAAGCATTATTGCTTAACTGTCAATAAACCCAACGGGGATCTACATAATTATCAAACTCTAAGGGTATAATATACAGTAATTAGCATCCTTTTATCTTTTGTTAATGCTGCTCAGCATCATAAATAACCTCCAAGTCAAAATAAGATCATTAGAAATTATTTCAGAAAATAAAAAATATGACCCAATGGCATGGCAGTAGGAGGTTAAAGTTCAAAGGAGGGTCCCAAGAGCATTGGTATTTTGTTTTCACAGACATTGTGTTTAAAATAAAATCATTGAGCTCAAATGTAAGAAAACCTAGTTGATAAATAGAGAGTGTGGAAAGAAAGGATGTCTTGGAACATGGAAATTGGAAGAAATGGAAAAAGAAATCATCAATCATTACAACTACAGTACGATATGACTACAGACGGCTATGAAAGTCAATCCATCAAGCTGATAAAGCCAACTAGCTCCAACCACTGAGCTTGTCACACCAGCTGCAGCCCAGGCGCCTCACAAATACAGCAACTGATTTCTCATAGTTCTGGGTTCCAAAAAATCCAAGATCAAAGCACTTGTGGTTATGGTGTCTGGGAAGGGCCCATATCCCAGATTCATTAGGGACTGGGAAAGAACCAGAAAAGTTAGATTTTTTTTTTACCATAAACTAAACTTTTTTCATTTATTTTTTATTTTTTATTCTTCTCTCATATATTACATCCCAATTGCAGTTTCCCCTCTCTCCTCTTCCCCAAGTCTCTCCCCAACTCCTCCCCTCTCCCCGTCACCTTCACCTCTGCTCAGAAAAGAGCTTCCCCGAGATGACACCCAAATACAGCATAACAAGCTACAATAAGACCAGGCACATCCCATCACATCAAGGCTGGACTAGATAGCTGAGTAGGAGGAAAAGGGTCCACTGAGTAGACAAAAAGTCAGGCACAGTCCCTGCTCCCACTGTTAGGAATCGCACGAGAACACCAAGCTACTCAGCCCATAATACATATACAGAGGAGCTAGGTCAGCCCCCTACCGGCTCCCTGATCTCTACAAGCCCCCATGAGTTCCAGTCAGTTTATTCTGTGAGCTGTGTTCCGGTGGTGTCCCTGACCCCTCTGATTCCTCTGATCCTTGCTCTCCCTCCTCTGCAGGACACCCTGAGCTCCACCTAATGGTCGCCTGTGGAATACCAATATAAGTGGACGTTAGCTATACAGTAAAAGATAATCATGCTACAGTCTACCAGAGAGGCAAAAATTTAAAGTAATAGTCACTTTGAAATAGCTTGGCAGTTTATTATAAAGGGAGCTGCACATGTAGCATATGACCTAGTAACATGACTCCTAGGCATTTGCTTAAGAGAAATAAAAACATATTAAAACAACTCCTAGGCTCCTAGGAGCCACCACCTTCCAGTATTTCTCAAATATGACAACATGAAGAAAAAGAGGAGTGACACCTACTCTGTGCTCTCTGGGTTTTTAAAGAAACACAGCCACATACATGTGAACCGAGAAGAAGGGTGATGCTGCAGACCGTGAGAGAACTGGTACTGTTCTGAAAGGAATGCCCAGAAATTTGGCAATGACTACCGTGATACCCAAGATGCCATTGGCATTGTTGTAAATAAGCAAGTCAAGGATAAGATTCTTGTCAAGAAAAGTAGTAGGCATATTGAGCATATTAAGCCATCTAAAAGCAGGGATGTCTTCCTAAATAAGTGCAAAAAATGATCAAAAACAGAGAGCCACATGGAAAGGAACCTGGGTTCAAGTGAAGGGTTAGCCAGCTGCACTCAAAGCAGCATAGTGTGTAAGAGCTAATAGAAAGGAGCCTGGGCTGATAGGGCCCATTCCCTATTGCTTACTACAGCTACAAAAAAAAATGAATGAATGATGCAAGACCTAGCCTGAAATATAAAGCCTGCTTGTGATTGTTCATAGAACTTCACTGTCTTTTCTAGGAAACAGTCTCACAGCCGACTCCTGTTCTTACACTCTTTCCACAGCCCTTTCCCGGTCCTCAAACTCTTAAAGTCTTTCCTCCCTGTCTTAGACGGTGCTCTCTGACCATTAGGTGCAGGAGTTGTGTTACAGATACATTCCCTGGGCTGGGCACTCCACAATTAATTGTTTCTGCACTTTAACTAGTTATGGTTTTCTGTAGCAGTGTCTCTGTCTGCTGCAGAGAGATGCTTTTTTTTTTTTTTTTTTTTTTTTTTTTTTTTTTTGGTGAGGAGTGAGAGCTACACTTCTCTATAAGGACAAGGAGAAGCATTCACACACTCAGAAATTATGCTGGTTAAGTTGGTAGAAGTGGGTTCCTCTCAAAATCCACGACCTCTTTGCCCCATGGAATGAGATTGCCAGTACCTGGCAACCTGTATCTGTAAGGGCATGCTCTTCCTTAGTTTGAAAGGTCTCTTCTCCTGGTGCTGCTGGAGATCTGCTCTATAACATTCACTTCGGGTTCTTCTCCCTCACCCATACCTGTAACTCAAAGTCTTGGTCTTCACATGGCAGTTCACGGATCCCGCACATTCCCTTCCTGTGTTTTTTAAATGTAATTTTTGCTTTTTTATATTCTTTACCTCTGCTTTGTCTTCAAGTCTTGATATTTGAGCCATTCTACTTGGAAGGCTTTCCTTTGAGTTTTCTAGTTGAATTATTAGGTTTTTCAATCTCATCTTCATTTCAGCTTGAATTTTCTTCAATATTTCTTTTTTTTTTTTTTTTTTTTTTACAGTACTTGCAGGTAGCATTTATTTATTATTTTTATTTTTATTTTTTTTAATTAATTTATTCTTGTTACATTTCTATGGTTATCCCATCCCTTGTATCCTCCCATTCTCCCCTCCTTCCCATTTTCCCCTTATTCCCCTCCCCTATGTTCCTCAGAGGGATTATCTCCCTCTGTATATGCTCATAGGGTATCAAGTCTCTTCTCAGTGACCTGCTGTCCTTCTTCTGAGTGCCACTAGGTCTCCCCCGCCAGGGGACATAGTCAGATGTGAGGCACCAGAGTACTTGAGAAAGTCAAATCCCTCTCTCCACTCAAGTGTGGAGACTGTCTTGTCCATGGGCTAGATCAGGGTAGGGGTTTAAATTTTTCCGCCTGTATTGTCCTTGGCTAGGGCCTTAGTTTGAGCGGGACCCCATGACCCAAATCTGCCTATCATAATGTTCTACTTGTAGGTTTCTAGAACCCACTGGATCCTTCTACATTGCTATTCACCCATTGTTCTCTCATCTAGAGTCCCAATAGGATGTCCTCCCCTCGGTCCCAGTTTCCTGGTAAGGGAAGGCTTTCATGGGACATGTCCATTGGGCTAGTATGCAGATATAAGTGAGTATATACCATTTGAGTCTTTCTGCTTCTGGGTTAACTCACTCATTATGATCATCTCTAGCTCAATCCATTTATCCACAAATTTCGGGAATTCCTTGTTTTTAATAGCTGAGTAGTATTCCATAGTGTATATGTACCACAGTTTCTTTATCCATTCTTCTACTGAGGGACATTTAGGCTGTTTCCATGATCTGGCTATTATGAATAAGGCTGTGCTCGCTTCGGCAGCACATATACTAAAATTGGAACGATACAGAGAAGATTAGCATGGCCCCTGCGCAAGGATGACACGCAAATTTGTGAAATTCTTCAATATTTCTAACTCATTCCTGAATTCAGTTTTCAGATCCTGAATTGTCTTCATCATTTCATTCTCCTGTATAATTATATTTTCCTGTATGTCACGTAGGCATTTATTGTTATCCTTTTAAAGTTCAATGGTGTCTTTTTAGGTATTTTAAAACCTTGAACAATCTGATAGTGTTTATATTGTTTTTTTAAATTATGTGCCCAGGAGTTAATCTAAGTAATTTGTAACTGGTTTTCTTTCCCTATTTCCCCCTAATTCACTTTTCTATATCCAGGAGACCCAGATGTGTCTCTCATTACCCACAGGAGTTACCTGATTGGATCCATACTAGGCATAGCTGGTATAGGAGCCATGGTTTGGAAATAGATTTCTGGGTGTGGAAATGGAGGAGGGGGCAGATGGCAGTAGGGATGAGGGACTCTGCACGTAAACCCAGAGCTTCAGGCTGGAGCTAGACATATGGGGTGGATCTGGAAATGAGAAAGATGGGAGTTGGAAAGACAGATTTACCAAACAAAACCAGCTCAGGTCTGGATCTAGGTCTGGGCCTATGGAGGTGGTGGCAGGGGTGTATTGAAGTGGAGTACTCACCAAGCAAAGCTGGTTCAGCCCCTGTGGGTCTGGAGCTAGGCCTGTGGGTGTGGAGATGGTGGTAGTGCCTTATAAGTAACCTGTTTTCTTAAAATAATTTTTTTATTTTATGTACATTGGTGTTTTACTTGCATGTGCATCTGTATAATGGTGTTGGATCCCCTGAAGCAGGAGTTACAGATGGTTGTGAGCTGCCATGTGGTTACTGGGAATTGAACTCAGATCCTCTTAACCTCTAACACATCTTTCCAGTGCTCTTATAGGTAACTTTTTATAACTTGTTTATTCCACTTTAAAAAATGATCAACTACTAGTCATTATCATGTAAATGAAATATGATTTTTACTCATAGGAAAAAGCAGGAATCATGTTGATCTAACTCTAGTAACAATTGGTCTCAGATTAATCAACCAACAAAAGCTAGAAAAGACACATTGGTTGGATAGTACAGTTAAATCAAAACTCGATTTAAAAAATCAGTACAGTGCTGGGCTCTGCAGTGCATAGTTTTGTTAAGGCTCAGGCTTGGAATGCTGCTCTGTTGTGGTAGTTTATCACAACCTAATTATTTCCTAGGCACAGGCATGGTCTATGCTCCAGCAGCTCCAACAAGTTGGTTACCTAAACCCAACATGCCAGTTAAACATATAGGCGTTGCTGAGAGCGGACAGAGGAGATTTACTAAATCTGGTCATGTTGTGAAGAAAAACAGAAAGTGCTATATTTTTTTTAAAAGTGGATGCTATTTTTTTTAAAAGCAGGCTGAGCAAGCCATGAAAACCAAGTCAGTAAGCAGTACAAATCTATGGCTTTTGCTTTTGTTCCTGACCCTGGGTTCCTGCCCTATCTGAGTTCCTGCCCTGACTTCCATCACCGATGCTCTGTAATGTGGAACCATAAGCATAATAAATGCTTTCCTTCCCAAGCTACTCTTTGTCATGGTTTTCACCACAGTAATAGATATCCCAACTAGGATAATTATATAGCAATTAATGTGTTCTTCATATTTCCCACATAAAAAAAAAGCTCTTTTCCAGCAGGAAGAGTAAAATCCTAAATCAGAGAAGCAGATCTGGGGCACAGAACCATAGTTCTGTCAAGACTCTTGTCTCACCATGTGTTCCAAGACATACATATACAAATACATATACAAATACATATACATATACAAATACATATACATACACATATACATATAATGTGAGCTGAGGCAAGAAGGTCCCCTTCAGGCTTGGTTGAGTTGAATTGAATTTACTGTAGGTTAGGTTGTCTGACTAATATGGTAGTACATGGCTTATCAAAGACATTGCCAGTAAGTTTTCCACAAGGAATGTTTGTAATAATTTGTGGGAAGACATGGAAGAAAAATATAGCAACTGGATCAAATTTGGAAAAACACAGACTAGCGCCTCTTGACAAACCATGTAAAAATGTTTGAGTTTATGGGAAATAACCTTGTAGGGAAAGAATCATTATGAAATAGTTGCAATGAGTGGTAGGTGACAATGAATCACACCATATGCATTGAGGATCTAAAATGACAAATAAAATGGCCTTTGAGGTGTAAATAGATGACAGCCAAAGGTGCTGTGAATCATGAGGCATTCTTGGGAAGTTCATTTTGCAGAGCTCATGAGGAGCATAGTGAGAACAATGGCATAAAGATGGCTAGCAACAGAAATAGGAACTACAGGAAGTACATAAACTCATGGAAACTAAATAATGAACTACCTAAAGATAATCTTTCAAAAAAGAAACCAAGAAGAAAATTAAAGCTTCATAGAATTAAATGAAAAACAAAATCAATATGCCAACATCTATGGGACACAATGAAGACAGTCCTGGTAGTAAAATGTATGGCACTCAATATCAACGTAAAAAAACTGAAGAGAATCCAAATTAGTAGTCCAGTATTGCATCTGAAAGCCTTAGGAAAACAAGAACATGCAATGTCCCAAAAAAATAGGCAAGGAAAGATGGGAGTGAAATTAAATAAAATGAAGGACTGCAGTGAGGGGCTAACAGTTAAGAACACGTGCTGCTATTGTGCAGGACCCGTGATCACTTCTTTACACCTACATGACAGCATTCAGTCGTCTTTAACTACAGTTCTAGGGGCTGCATCACGCTCTTCTGGCCTCTGTGGGCTTTGCAGATAAGTGTGGCACTTACACTCACACAGCTCACAAGTATACATCTAAATAAAAGTAAATAAATCTCAATTAAAAATTTTTAAATGAGGGCTGGAGAGATGGCTCAGAGGTTAAGAGCATTGGCTGCTCTTCCAAAGGTCCTAAGTTCAATTCCCAGCAACCACATGTTGGCCTACAACCATCTATGATGTGATCTGGTCTTCTGGCCTGCAGGTGTACATGCAGGCAGAGCACTATACATAATAATCAATCAATAAATAAAAAGTTTTAAATGCTACAAAGAAGCAATGAGACATAGTTGGTTCTTTGAAAAAAAAATCAGTAAGATTGGCAAATCTTTAGACATTAATTTGGTCCAGATTAACAAAATCAGGTATAAAAAATGGAGACACTAAAACTCCCCAAATTATTTCATGAAATGTAAAAGGAAGGAACACTTCCAATTTTTTCATGAAGTCCATATTACCCTGATACCAAAGCCAGAAAAGATCCAACAATAAAATAAAATAAAATTATCAGCCAATCTCTCTAATGAAGTTAGATGCAAAAATTCTCAATAAAAATATTTTCAATGAAAATTCGAGAACACATCAAAAAGGTTATCTATTACAATCAAGTCAGCTTTATCCTACCTGTGGAGATAATGATCTGACATACTTAAATCATAAATGTAGTCAACCACATGAATAAACTCAAGCACAGAAACCATCTGATTATCTTGTTGGATGCAGCAAACACCTTGGGGAAAAAAAATTCAACCTTCTTTCATGATTTTCTGAGAAAATGTAGCAATATAGGATCCATACCTTAACATAATAAATGCAGCATACTACAACCCCACAGCTAACAATATGCCAGATGGCGCTTGCGTGAGTATAAATGTGCCACTTAGGTGCAGTGCCCATGGAGGTGAGAGCTTTCATCAAAAGGAAACACTAATTCTCAAACTGTTTCATAAAATGTAAAAGTAAGGAACACTTGCAAATTTTTTATGAACTCAGTATTATCCTGATACAAAAACCAGACAAAGATGCAGCACAAAAACAAAATTATAAACTAATCCCCATTTAGCATGGTGTTGGTTGTAAGTTTGTAGCATATTGCATTTATTGTGTTGACATGTGTCTCCTGTATAGCCAAAGACTTTTATAATAAAAACTAAGACATTGATTAACAAGCTGAAGATACCAGAACATAGAAACCTCAAAGCTGTCCACAAAAACAAAGAATGTGACAAGAATGTCTACTCTTTCCTTTCATGTTCAATACAGTGCTTTAAGTATTACCTACAGTAGTAAGACAAGTGAAGGAGATAAAAGGAATGCAAATATGAAAAGAAATCATTAATATTATTTGCAGAAAAAATTATTCTATACTTAAAAGACCCTAGAGTCTACCAGAAAACTCCTACAGCTAGTAAGAATTTTCGCAAATTATCAAGATACAATGTTAACACACAAAATCAGTAGCTTTCCTGTATAGGACTGGCAAACATACCAATAAACAAGTCAGACATTTTAAAAATTCTGTTCATTATAGCCTAAAAAGAAGAATCTTGGGGCTGGAGAGGTAGCTCATGGCTAAAAGCCTTTAATGCTCTTCCAGAGGACCTGGAATCAATTCCCAGCACCCACATGTTGGCTCACAACCACCTATAACTCCAGTCTCATGGCATCCAATTCCCTTTTCTAGACTTCGTAGGCACGGCACAAACACGGTACACAAACATATATTCATAACAAAATAGAAAGGAATAAAACTCAAAAATGTATCTTGGAATAAATCTAACTAAGAAAGGGAGAGGCTTATTAATAGAAACTAGGACATTGATAAAAGAAATTGAAAAAGAATCTAGAGGAGGGAAGATCTTATAGATGAGTAGGATTGATATTGTGAAAATGGCAACCCTACCAAAAGCAGTCTACAAAGTTAATACAGTCGCCATCAACATTCAACATAATGCTTCAGAGAAAGTTAAAAACAATCTTCAATTTTATTTAGCAACACACACACACACACACACACACACACACATAAATAATAAAAGAAAAATACATGTTGTTTTAATTGAGAATCCCTGATCATTCTTCTTTACCAGTAAAGGCTCAGGAGCCAATGCTGTGGTGAAAAACCTGCTAGCTCAGAGAGGCAGAGAAAGCACCCAGCTCACTTTCCTACTCAGCTCATGTCCATATGGAAAGGATCTGAAAGGCTCACTAGCTCACTAGCCCAGGACAAAAAGGCAAAAACAAAACAAAACAAAAACCCAAGGCCAAAGCCTTGCTAGCTCAAAGCCCAAAAAGCCAAAGGCCAAGGAGCTGAGAAGCTCAAGAAGTAGAGAACTAAGAGCAGAAAGCTAAAAGCTAAAGAGCTAAAGAGCTCAAGCTAAAATTCCAAAACCCCAAGAGCTAAAGTTCTCTTCTGATTCTACAGGCTGTCTTAAATACCCTGAACTCAAAGTACCTTCTACTCTTTAACCCTTGCAGCTGGTTTCTTGCTCCATCTCTTGACTTAGAGTTAACTTTATTAAATCCTGTATACAGAAAGCTCTTTGGATTAAAGGTGTGCGTTAGAACTCAACTGCTCTAAAAAAAAAAAAAAAAAAAAAAAAAAAAAAAAAAAAAAGATGGGTTTTAACAGTCCACAATCTCAAGGATTACAATGGGATCAAAGAGAGGCATCACCATCCCTGAATTTAAGTTATGCTACAGAACTGTAATGTTTAAAACAGCATAAAGACAGACCAGCTTTTTTCAATGGGATACAATTGAGGACCCTGGTATAAGTCCACAGACCTATAGCCACCTGATTTTTGACAAGAAGGCAAAAATACACAGAGCAGGGAAAGACAGCATCTTCACCAAATGGGTGCTGGTCTAACTGGATAGCTCCATGCAGAAGGGTTGAAACTTTATTCTTAAGTCTCACCTTGCACAGAACTCAACTCTAAATAAGTCATGGACTTTGACAAAAGATCTGATACTTGGAATCTGATAGAGGATAAAATAAAGAAGATGTTTGAACTTGTGAGCACAGGATGGGGCTTTCTGAGCAGAACTCCAGCAGCACTGACAGTAAGGCCAACAGCTGACAATTGGAACATCATGAAGCTTAGATGGCTTTGTAGTACAGCAACGGACATCACCATTTGAGTAAAGAGACAACCTAGAAAATGGAAAATTAAAAAAAAGAAAATGGAAATTTTGCATACCAATTATACACTTGACAGATTTATATCTAGAATATACAGAGAATTAAAAAGCAACTAAACATGAAGAAAAAAATCCCAGTTAAAAAATAGAGGATGAAACTTGAGAGTTCTCAAAAGATGAAATACAAATGGATGAGAAAACAATTTACTAAATGTTTATCTGGTAGGGAAATGCAAATTAGAACTGCTTTAGTATTCCATTCCCTATTCAGAATACTAAATATCAAAACAACAGAGAACAGCAGATGATGGTATGGATGGGGTGAAATGAGAAGTGTGAACGGGTTGGACCACTATGGACATCAGTGTAGAGGTTCCTCACAAAGAAACTCCTTAAAATCGATCTACCACTAGAAACAGTTGCCCTGTTTGGCAAATCACTCTATTCCATATTATAGAGACATTTCTTCATCCATGCTCATTACTGATCTACTCACAATAGCCAAGAAAAGAAAAGGCCAAGATGATTATCAACTTGTGAATGGATAATGAAAATGTGGTGCATGTATATGATGAAAAAATATTCACCTGTTAAGAAAAATAAATTCGTCAGGTAAATAGATGGAGGTAGAAACAATGGTTGAAAGTAACATAACCCAGGTCCTGAAAGACAAATGTCACATGTTTTCTATCTTAAGTAGATATTATTTTTGAATCTTTAGACATGTGTGTTTCATTTGGGATACCATGGAGGTCAGGAAATTGGTAAGGAGACAGGGGGGTGGCACCTAAGGGAGAAAAGATAGAATACAATGGAATACAGAGTTACAGGGTTAGAGGCAAATCGTGGAACAAGAAGGAATAATTGTGATGGAAAATGGGAGGGCAGGCTAGAATTGGGACAGTAAAGAGGGGTAATAAGACTAAAGATCATTCTTAAATGACAAGAAAACATTACTGGAGAAACTTCCTAAAACATATGAATGTACATTTATGAAGAGTTTTATTGAAGGTACCCTGCAAAGGACAGAATAGACACCACTCCTAATCAATACAAATCCCAATGCCTCTTTGTGTGTTGTTGGTCAATGGGATCTCATAGACCTCCAAGCATTACATGTTATTATAAATACTCTTGACAACCCTCCAGAACTTGATGGTAAGAACACATTACTGAAGATATCATACACATAAGTCATAAAACATAGACTTTAAGCTGGTACTCAGAAGCTTGATTCCTACTAGCTAGCTTTCATAATGCTAGATGATAATATACAAGCTGCCCTAGGGAAATTTTAAATATAAGCCTTATTATCCAGCTACAAACCCTAAAATCTACAAGAATTACTAGCCTGACAAAATATGCCCAGTAGTACAATACTGGCATGTGTGTTTTGGAAGTAATCAGCTACTTTCTGATTAGATTGACGGCCTGCTCCATAAGATCGAATTCATTTCTGGTACTATTAGTGGGGCCAAGAACACATGGGTATAGAGACCATGGACACCACGGGAGAACCTATTACTATTTTTTCATACTACTATTTATCTGCTAAAGAGATAGTTTTTAAATTAGTTCTAATGGCTAGTTGCTGTATCCATAGAATAATGCATTTTTCAACCCTCATAAGAGAAGCTTCTTTTTGCAATTGATAACAATTAACATAGAGCTCTTCAAATGGTCAGAATAAGAAATGGTGAAGTGCTCACCTGTAAATTGAATGTGCACCTCTCACTATTCTCCCCAAAGCTCAAAGAAATTCACAGAAGAAGGGGTAGAAAAACTGTAAGATCTAGAGGTGGATGGTGACTTGAAATAATTGTGTTTTCTATATAGAACAGAGAAGTTGGACAAATGACCTCACAATAATTATGAGAGTATGCATACAACTTAAAAAGGCTCAAGATGGACCTAATCTCAGCTTAGAGGTGGGGACATGGGTGTGAAATCATATCACTAGTTGAGAAGTTATTGGCATTTGGTAGTTATTTGGAGAGGGAGATTTGATTTCCTTAACAATGCCATTCCCTATGGGTTGATCACTCTCTAGGGTGGGCTCCAATGTCAAGAATAGTGGGATAACAAAACTTAAATTGAAGGGCAAAAAAGAGAGAGGAACCAGAGGAGGAGATGGGAAAGGTGAGGAGGAGAAAAGGGGGGCGAAAGGAGAAAGGAAGAGGAAAAAGATGAGGAAGATGAAGAGAAGGAAGGAAGGAAGGAAGGAGAGAGAGAGAGAGAGAGAGAGAGAGAGAGAGAGAGAGAGAGAGAGAAGATCCCTCATCCTGTAAGTTGTGTAAGTAGGGAGGCAAGGGTGGAAAGGATGGATATAGGAAGAGTTTCAGGGTAAATGTAATCAAAATACAGTGCATAAATTCTCAAATAATTAATAAAATATTATTTTAAAGTAATTCATATATATGAATACATATTCACACATATTTTCCCACGTCAATTATTCCATCCTGTCTCGTCTCTTCTTTAGCCCTGTTTACCACTGAATTCTCTCTTCTCCCTTGAATGCCACACCCATATATCCTTACTAATTTCCTGACTTCTATGGATAGTCCAAATGAAACATACATATCTAAAGATACAAAGCTAACATTCACAAATGAGGTAAAATATGCTGTATTTGTTTATCTGGGTCTGGGCTATATCACTCAGAAGGATTGTTTCTACCTGTACCCATTTATGTACAAATGTCATAAGTTCATGGGTTTTTACCCAATCCATTCTAAAAGGAATTCTTTCAGCTCTTCTCAAGCAAGATTTCTTACTCATTCATTTCCACACTGTAGTAATGATATCACTCAGCCAGTAGCACTTCAGGGGTAATGCTAATATTTTCAACAATGAGTTACTTACGTACTTAGAATTGTCTTCCCTGAAGTTAAGAATGCTACTAGTAAACACAGTACTACCAGAGGAAGAACTAGAAATGTTGACTCATAGAATTAAGACCAGCAAGAGATGCTAAAAGGTACCCTTTTTTACTCATTAGAACAAGACAGAGAGAGGAAGGGACAGAAATGGAGGATGGAGTAGAATTCTTAGATTTGTTTTGGTATGGATTTCTTTCCATCAGAAACATTGTTAGGTTTAACTAGAAATCAGCCGTACATGTTTCTATTACACACACATTGTTCAAAAGTTCAAACTACAGTTTCCTCTTTCCTGAAGCATTTTCAGCAAAAGCATAAGGATCAGAGCCCATGTTTCCATCACAGTGAGGATGGGAAACAGAGACAGGGAATTCCCACAGCAAGCTCACACTAGCTAGACTAGGCTAGACTAGCCTAAGTGATGAGTGCCTGTCAATCACAAGACCACAGCCTCAGTATAAAAGATAGTGATTTAGAAGTCACATGATGTCATCCTCAGGCCCCCTCACAAACGTGCCCACACACACGCAAGCATGCGTGAATAAGATTGCACACCACACACATACATAGAAACATTAACATGAGCCTCAACTTATCAAAGTGAACACCTACATTATTCAACTTAGCTGTTCTGTGTGACAAAGGCAATTTAGTGAGCTATCCATGTCTTCTGTGGGTACCTCTGAAGTAGATGATGGACAGAAACAGCACTGGTTTGGAACTTCAGGGTCCAAGACTGACGTTATGAATGAAGAGAGCAGGTTGGCAGCCTTCAAAATGAGAAAATGACAGAGACAGTTTGCTGGCTAAACAGTCACTCCAAACTCTCTATAATGTTGGAGCATCATCTTCAGCCTTGTGGCCCAGTGTATCTGACAGACATATTTGTGAGGCAGGAAGTATTGAAGACTTGCTTATCCTCTCTTGGTAGGGTTTTGCTGCCATCTCTGCCTGCCCCCAAGCTTGCCCATTGTTAGGCAGAATTCTGTCTGTGGTAGAAACAAGGACATTTTGCTCAGTGGCTTGTTTTGCCACATTTTAAACCATCTTCATAAGTAGATTCTTTGATGCTCACCATCTTCTTTGAAGTAGGCTGGGTGTTGCTAGGAGTTAACCTGTCTCATTGTCAAAGAATCTTTAAAATAATAAACACATCTTTAAATGCCATATTCTATAGGTCTCTGAGGTTTTTGAAAACCTTATCTAACTATTTTGCCTTATCTATCTATAGAATCATATCTATCTGTTAAACCTAGGATGTATATTCTTATGATAAAAATAGACTAGTAATTGACATGACCATGATTTGATCAACTAACAATTAACTTGCATTATGTAACTATCCTAAGCAGCCTGCAATAGCATTTTCAAAGTATTGGAAGTAAACTTTATAATTGAGTTGTATGAGTACTCAGGTAATTAATTTTATTTCTTCTCAAGTCTCTGATGAGGTTGAATACCAGATAGTTTAGTTTTACAATTAAGCTTAGTTGTTTAGGGGTTAAGATGTATTTAGGTTTAGATAGATATTTTAAGTTGATAATGACAGGATATGATAGATATTGATTTACATTCAGAATTTTAGACACACCAAGATAGGAAAGATGTTTTCTTCAAGGTTGCCAAATACAAATAGCCAAAAGACTATGAATGTAACACTTATATAACTACTAATTGTTTTGTGGTTCTTCTTGCTGTATGTAATTTATTGTATATATATGTAATAATACAAATGAATATGTAAAAAAGAAAAATAATTTTTTAAAAAGAATGAACATATATGAGTGCAGTGACACACACCTGTAATCCCAGCACTTGGGGAAGCAGAGGCAGGCATTATCTCTGTGAGTTCGAAGCCAGTCTACAAAGCAAGTCCAGGACAGCCAAGGTTATACAGAGAAACCCTGTCTTAGAGAGAGAGAGAGAGAGAGAGAGAGAGAGAGAGAGAGAGAGAGAGACACAGACAGACAGACAGACAGACAGACAGAGACACAGAGACAGAGACAGAGACAGAGAATGAAAAGAAAGGGAAGAGGAGTGGATTGGGGGGGTGAAGTTGGGGGAAGGACTTGGAGGAGAACAGGTAGAGGAAACTGTGGTCAGGATGTAAAGTTAAATAAGTAAGTAAGTAAGAAGTAAGTAATTTAAGCTTTTCCCTTCCGATCCGCCATCTGCAATGGATCTGCCACAAAGATACAGATTTTTGTGAAGACCCTAACGGGGAAGACCATCGCACTCGAGGTTGAGCCCTTGGACACTATAGAAAATGTAAAGGCCAAGATTCAGGATAAAGAAGGAATTCCTCCTGACCTGCAGAGGCTGATCTTCGCTGGTAAGCAGCTGGAAGATGGCCACACTTTATCTACAACCTTCAAAAGGAGTCTACCCTTCATCTTGTGTTGAGACTTCATAGTGGTGCTAAGAAAAGGAAGATGTCTTATACCACTCCCAAGAATAATAAGCATAAGAGGAAGAAGGTGAAGTTGGATGAAATACTGTAAAGTGGGATGAAAATGGCAAAATTAGTTGGCTTCATCGAGAGTGTCCTTCTGGCAAATGTGGTGCTGGAGTGTTCACGGCTAGCCAGTTGGACAGACATTACTGTGGCAGGTGTCGTCTGACTTGCTGCTTCCACAAACCAGAAGACGAGAGGTTGTGTATGAGTTAATAAAAAGAAGGAACTGAAAAAAGAATTAATTTTAAAAACTGAATTCTAAGACCATCATGAACTAACTGCATGAGCTACAGTTGCTAAATCTCTGATCCATTCTCTTACCTAGGAGTTATTTCTCCAAAGACCATCCAGACACAGCTGTTATCATTCAGGTTTCAATTCAGTTCACAGGGCCCTTATACTGAGATGCCTTTGCTGAACACCCCAGCCAAAATGGTCAGTGCAGGTCACCTACTATCAGCTCCCTGCTTGTCCAGGTCGGAATGTTTTGTTGTTTCATGTTTGCTTATTGTTTCATTACCAGCCATCCTGGTGAAATAGAGACTTTAGGAAGGCAAAGACACTGAATTCTCCTGGCATAAGTTAGTTGCTCAGTGTTGAATGAATGAATGAATGAATGAATGAATGAATGAATGAAAACCCATATTAGCATTTCTGCTTCCTTTCAATCTCTTGTGAATAATAGAAAGAGAAAAAAAGATGTGTCTATCTATAGCTTTTGAATGACTGAGCACTGTATAAACAGAATCTTTTAGTACTTTCTCACTGGTTTCCTTTACAAACTGAGTACATATTTCTACCTATAACTGTATAAGAATGATTGATAAATTCTATTCAAAGCTAATAAATTATAAACATGGAAAGCAAGATGATTCCCCCCAATATGCCGAGACAAATTCCATTAGAAAAACCTAAAAGAAAGCAAATGAAATTTACAAGCACCGTTGCTACAGGGTCTGTGTCACCCTCAATTGTGGTTTTTAACTAGAGTCAATTCGAACATTTTTGCCTCTGTAGTCAGAGGAACTGAGATTTTCCCACAGCATTCCATACAAGGTCACCAAGACAAGAGAGAGTAAAGAAAACCATGCCAGTATGTATGCCTGTGGGTCCCACACCTCCTGCTGCCTTCTCAGATCTGACTCAACTGGCCAATGATGACTGCGCAAGCACAGTCATACCTGACCTTCCAGTGTGACTCAGGTCTCTGTGATCTCTCTTAAAGCTGACCAGACAAAGGTTTGCCTATTTCTGAAGGCTGCATGATTTAGAGAGAACTGTAGAATAAAACTCAGGCTGGAGTCTTGCTCAACATGCTGTCACTGCCTTAGTATGAATTCCCTAGCCGTTGAGTCACTTGCTTTTCCTAATAGGGGATGCTGACTTGGAACACTCTGAGATGTCAGTGTGGGATCCTCTAAATCCACCCAGCTTCCTAAATATTATGAACACATGGTGGTTAAGATAATAAACTTCTAATTCACCCAGGGCTGTGTCAGAGGCTCAGCACCATCGCCTTGTGGGCTCCATGACTCCAGTCTGTTTCCATCTCTCTCTGAGCTTCAAGTTCCTCCAGTTTGGATGGGGCCACAGAGGCCAAAGACAGAACTCTGTTGGTAGTGTGACTCTCTAGCGTGCCCAGACCCTGATTCCTTGATCCACAGCCCCACACAAAGCATGGCTTGCTGACGTGCGAGCAATCCTTGCCCTTGAGAGGAGGAACCTGAAGGATCAGAAGTCCCAGCTCATCCTGAAGTGCAGGGCAAGTGCACTGCCAGCCTGGGTTGTGTAAGATGCTGTCTCAATACAAATTAAAAAATAATTCAATAATGATAACTGATGATGCCAAGTAACTCACAGAGTGTCTTTAGAATTCATTAAGAAATACCAATATGTACTTTCACATGGTCCCTCAGAAATTAGGCTTAATTGTGGCTAAATATTATATCACAAGGCCAAAAGTATATAATGCTAAATTATATAAGTGATATATGTAACTTATGTGTGTGTTATTGACAGAACAAGCAAATTCATTTAAAAATGTTTTGCTGTCAACTATTTTCCTCAAGTATATGTGTGGGTGTAATGTTTTGTTGAATGAATTACAATTAGACACACAATATTCCATCCTATCACATGGGTAATTACACATACACTTTTATAATTATAAAGCAGAAAGGACCACTTTGAACTAAGTGAACTTTATAGATATCAGGAGTAATTTCTAAAGTTCTGTCTCTGTCTCTGTCTCTGTCTCTGTCTCTGTCTCTGTCTCTGTCTCTGAATAAACCACTTGGTTCCTGACAGTTTTGGTTTACTTTGTATAACGTGCAGAGATGACACTGGGTCTGTGATTCCCAAAATGAATTCTCTAGGTCATCAGCTCTGAGAGATGCTCAGAGTAGTGCTCAGTTCTCTAATTATGTTTGGAAAATAACAGGTAATGTGTTTTTACCATAATACTTCTCAAGTGATTTGACCTCTGATTAGCTAGCATTTATTTCCCAGGAAAATGAAGCTCTCTGTGTTTCTGAAATATTAATTTGAAATTTTATATTTATCATTAAGTAAATTATATATAGGATTGGGTTCTAAGAAACTGTGTGTGTGTGTGTGTGTGTGTGTGTGTGTGTATGTATGTGAGAGAGAGAGAGAAATTGAGACAGGTATGTGCATAGTATATGCATATTGTATATACATTATAATGTATACGTGTGTGGTATCTGCACGTGTGGTGTACATATGTATATGTATGTGAAATAGGAATGTATATGTGTAGGTATATGTGTAGCATAGTCATCTGTATGGAGTAGGCATGTGTGTCTACATACATGTGTGTTGTGTGTGTATGTTTGTAATATATGTGTGTGATATATACATATGTATGGCATATGCATGTGTGGTGTGTGTGGTATAGGCATGTGTAGGATATAAGCATGTTAGGTATATGCATTTGTGCAATATGTGCATGTGTATGGCTTATACATATTTGTTGTATATTCTTGTGTATGGTATATGCATGTGTGTTATGTATGCTTGAGTGTGATGTATGAATATGTATATTATATGCATATTTGGTGTATAGGTGCAAAGACAAAGGAAGGATGCTAAGTCTTCCCATCTATTGCCTTGAGAAATGGACTATCACTCAGTCTGAAACTCACTGCTAATTTTGCTTATTTGTTTTTCTTGGCTACGCTGGTTGCCGGAAAGCCCAGCAATCCTCCTGTCTTCACTCTCTGCAACACTGGACTTATAGGTGTAAATGTCATTGTTCTGGCTTCTATATGAGGCCGTTATCCAAATTGAGCTCTCATGTTTGCATAGCAAGCACTCGTGCCCACTAAAGTGCACCTCTAAGTCTCTAAGAAACATTTAGTGCAAACTCCTCCAGCCCTGAATCCCAAAGCTCCGTGCACACTGTGGCCTTTCCCAGAGCCATCCTCCACCCTTCTCACAGTGTATGCTTCTAGAAGGTTCCTGGTCATCCTGCACTTTCAATGTTATTAGTTCCTTAATCCGTGTGTGCTGACAACGGCTAAGATTGTCCTGATAGCTGCAGAAGTGCAAAGATAAGCCACTTGCCTTTGATGGAGAACGAAAAGATGGTTTGGGGGCTTTCCACAGTGTTTAGTCTCAGGTGTCTGTCAGTGTTGCTAGTTAACACACCCCTGCTTGGTAGGTTGAATGCTGCTAGAGAGAGGGGCATGGAGCACTATTATTTTTTTTTTTACATAACCAAATAGCACCAAGAAAGTGACTTTATTTGACATCTAAATATTTGAGCTCCCATTGTAAAGTAAGCAGATCATGGGGTCTTCTACAGTGTCTGGGGAAACCGGCACAAGGTACCCATGAGCATGTAGCCTTTCTCTTTTTCTCGCTTTTTCTCCAGGATATTTCGAGAAAGCAGTCCAGGGAAATGTCTTCTGTGTAAATTAAATTAGTTTTAGAACGTGCTTCTTCTTGTCCAGAAAGTTAAAATGTTTACTTTATCCTTCAGATTAGGCGGAGTGTAACGGAGGGCAGTGAGAGGAGCGTGAGTGCTGTTCTCATGAGTCACAGCCAGAGTAACTGTAGAAAGAAAATCCGCACTTCTGTGATGCATGTCAGGTGCTGGGAAACAGGGAGGTGGGGAGGAGTGATGCCCATGACCAGAAACTGTCTTACAGCACTCAGTCCAAAGGAGGCCCACCTTTGTACATTCTTATTTTTTTAAGATTTATTTATTACAGATACAGTGTTTATGGTTGTGAGCTACCATGTGGTTGCTAGGAATTGAACTCAGGACCTCTGGAAGAGCAGCCAGGGCTCTTACCCACTGAGCCATCTCTCCATACCTTTGTGGTACATTCTATAATTGTATATTATGCTTTAGATTCCATAAAGAGATGGAGGAAGTGGCCTGTGACACAGTCCCCAGGGCCTGAATCATCAGGTTTTTTCAAAGGTGGTGACAGAGAGGAGGAGACCAGGGATGCTGCTGTATCCCAACATAAGTAACAGCTCTTTGTCCTATGTCTTCTCCACATCACCGAGACAGTCCTGGAAGCCACCTCTCTTTCTTACATGGCACATAACTGGGATGAAGCACCCGTCTAACAGTCCCCTTAATCATTATCACGACTCAGAGAGAAAACAGTCATTGTGGTTCATACAAGCTTACTACCTACCCTGGATGTGGACATGAGAGAGAGAGAGAGAGAGAGAGAGAGAGAGAGAGAGAGAGAGAGAGAGAGAGAGAGAGAGAGAGAGAGAG
>OU015746.1:50480110-50497585 GCA_907169655.1 Acomys percivali | reverse complement strand
GAGAGAGAGAGAGAGAGAGAGAGAGAGAGAGAGAGAGAGAGAGAGAGTTTTAGCTTTTAAGTTTAGGGGAATTCATTAATTCTGGCTTCAGTTTTCTATTATTACTTCAACAGTTTATCAATGCTAGCCATCACCTGGTAATACAAATATTTATAGGCCAAAGCAGGTTGACTTACTGGTTTTTAGTAGCTAAAAATCTCTAATAAAAGCTGACTTGGTCCTTTTGATGGTATCCTTTGCCTTACAGAAGAATTTCAGTTTCAGGGGTACCACTTATCAATCATTGATCTTAGTGCCTGAGCCGTTGCTGTCTGTTCAGGAAGTTGTCTCCTGCGCCTCTTCTATTAGATTTAGTGTCTCTGGTTTTACATTGAGGTCTTTGATCCCCTTGGACTTGAGTTTAGTGTAGGGTTATGAATATAGATCTATTTGCATTCTTCTGCATGCAGACATCCAGTTAGACCAGCACTGTTTGTTGGCGATGCTTTCTTTGTTCCATTGTATAGTTTTGGCTTCTTTGTCAAGAACTCAAGTGTCCATAGGTATGTGGGTTTATTTCTGAGTCTTCATTTCAATTCCACTTATCAACCTGCTAGACTCCTCAAATTTTGGCATTTTAATTATCAGATATAATGTTCTTTTGTTCCTTGTTTAAAAACCCAATAGTAAAATGATCAGCAGAGTTAACCAAAAGTTTTCAGATGGAAGGAAAGTGTCTGCCAACTACACCTCAGATAAGGCATTAATATATAGGAAGTATAAAGAACTGCAAAAATTAAACACCAAAAATATAAAATTGCCAATCAACAAATAGCTAATGAAATAAAAAGATAGCTCTTTTTAAAAGCCCACAAATGGCTTGCAAATATATATATTCAATATCCTTTAACTCTCAGCATGATTAAAGCCCCTTTGTGACCATCTCTTGCCCAAATCAGAATGGCTACTCTCAAAAAAGCAAATGACAAGTGCTGGTAAGTAAGAAAAAGAAGAACCCATCTACTGTTGGTGGGAGTGTAAACTAGTGTAAACACTAGAGAAATCAATATTAGAGGCTCCTCAAAAAATTAAAATTAGAACTACAACATTGCCTAGCTATACCACTCTTGGCCGTATAAGCAAAGGACTGTGTACCCTACAACAGAGACACCTGTGCATCCACGCTTCTTGTTACACTATTCACAACAGCAGCACATGGAACAAGCCTAGATGGCCATCAATTGAAGAATGGATAATAAAATGCAGTTTATATATGCAAACATACTTTATGACTCTGTTAATAAAAATTAAATTTACAAGAAAATGGATGGAACTAGAAAATCTTACACTAAGTGGCATTGCCTTCTCTCAGAAAGAAAAAAAAAAATACAAACTTCTTTTTTATGTGACCCTGACTTTGAGTTTGCATGTGTGTAAAAGAGAGGCTATAAGAGTATGTACACACCATGAAACTAGATAGGAGACCATGGGAACAGACCAAGTTCATTGAGAGAGAGGGGCAAAGGGTGTATGTAACCGGAAATTAAAAATGATGCTCCTGGGGGCACGGAGGGAGAAGGGAAGAAGAAAAAGTGGGGGAAGAGAAACAACAGAAACAAGTTTTGTTTGAAGAAATGTCAAAATGACACCAAATTTTTTGTAAAGTAATAAAAAAAAAGTAAGTGGTGTGAATGGGGGAAAAGTCGGTATTACTAAGGAAAGAACACGTTTGATGTGAAAGAGAAGAGCCTATCTGAACAATGATGGAGAATTTATTGCTCCTTCGTGCTGAGTAATTCTTTAGGATAGAAGACTCTGAAATTACAAGAGTTCCATGAACACTTATATTTTCATGCCCAGGTTTTAAATTACTTTTGTGCTCTTTCCTTATTAATACTAACTTAACTTTTTAATACTCTTATGTATTCATTCCTGTCCTCTTGAATTGGTAGGGGCTGCCAGCCTACCTGTGTGGGGGGGGGGGCGGGGCAAGCCTCCCTGGGGGGGGGGCAGCCCCTTTTGGGGGGGGGGGGGGGGGCTGCGGGGGGGGGGGGGGTAACAGGCCTCCCGGGGGGGGGTGGCAAGCCTCCTTGTGTGTGGGGGTATCTACTCATTCACGTCAAGGCGGTACGTGTGTGACGTGGGAGCTATACAAGGTTCTGCAGAGGACCAGCGTGATCAAGTTTGCAACCAAGAGAAAGTTCTCCGACAGTAAGTAGGAGGTGTAGGCTCTGAGGAAGTAAACAGGATTGCAGTGACTCTTAGAACGTTCCCGGAAAGTTCCTTCATGGTAGTGTCAACAAGGAAGAGACGCGCTCACCAGTCTGCTTGTAGTGGTTAAAATATTCTTGAGCTAGTTCTCGCTGTAAATTATACACATTTCAAACCCCTGTAGTCATTTTTGTTTAACTTCCTTAGACTTGATCTACCGCCATTTTTATTTCTCTCCTACCAAGCCATCTAAAGACATTACTTAAAAGAGTTCTACGTCAGCTCTTCTGCCAGAAGGTTCTGAATTCCAGAATTTTGTCCCTCTCTTTCTCCCAGGAAATAAAATTTGTGGTGATGTTCAACAAAATCCTATTTACACTTAATAAAAAAAATTTTTAAAGGAGAGGAATCTATGTCTGCCCCATGGCCAAAAGAGCAGCTGACCTCAGCAGTTGCCGGGCAACACTGTCCACATCCAGGCTATGACTCAAGGATGGGACGCCTGGTACAGCTCCACCCGACACTGGAGCAGGAAGCAAGCAGGGCACTACGTGCGGCGTGGCGGGCAATACTGGCCAAGATCAGACCTGGAGTGAACTCTTGTGGCTTGACGATTCCCGAGCAGCAGCAGTCCTTTTTGAGAAGTGGGATAATTTGTTTTTGGCAAAATACTGTTTCTTTCTTTTCTTTTCTTTTCTTTTTTTTAAGAGTGAGAAGAAAAAGAGTGTGGGAAAAGCTTTGGAAATCTTGCAAGACCTCTTGGACATGGACTATGTGTTACAAAACATATTTTTGACGAGTTAAGTGTTAACCAACCAAAAACAGACAGATTGTCTTTCCCGTGCTGGCATCAAAACGCAGCAGGGGAAGCGGCCATTGGCGAACACCCTGAGAAGTTGCCGAACCCTGTCATTTTCAAAAGCCTGTCAAAAAGCCCAGAGCACGAGAGGCCAGAATGGAGTTGGTTGCCTGTCCTCTTCTCCAGGATGTGAGTGCAGCCTTCTGGAAGAAAGAGAGAGAGAAAATGAACAATACCAAATCAAAGAGCTCCAACTGTCAGTGAAGGGTGGTCCAGAATAAAACTTACAAAGGAGAAAGAGATTTGTTTTAAACCGTAATGAATTCTCTTTGTCATTGAAAATTCATCCAAAGACATATTTCCTGACTACTTTGACAGGCAATGATCTGAATATTTGATGTACAGAGACACTGTTTCTTGCCCTCCAAAAGCTCTTAAGTACTCCCCGAGGAAATGGAGCTGTAAGCAGATCTCGTAGAATTGAATTATTGGGGCCTTTAAAAATTCATTTATTTTTTAATTGACACATAAATTTGAGTATGTGTTGGGTTCCCTGTTAAGTCCCTGCACATAGTGTTCACATCAGGGAAAATATATGTGTCTCCTCAAACAGTTATCATTTCTCTGACATGAAAATATTCTAAATCTTTCTCTAATGTTGTGAAATAAGTGAACTATCAGCCCTTGGCCTCTCAGAGTGTGAGCAGGGCTCCTACATGGTCCGATGCCTAAATGTGGAGTAGAAAAATATGGCAATAGCAGATTTTCTGAGCACAAATGACTAAAAATTAACTCAAAAACCCAACGTGTTTATGGCAGTGTCCTCCTTGGGTCAGCGTCACATGGCTTCCCCACAGCCCTGCTTCTGAGCTCAGAACATGCTCCCTCAGCATTGCCTGCCCTGTGGCACCACACACCAGCAAGCGATGCCTGAAACACTCTCTCAGATTCCATACCACTGTGCATTATAATTTGCATTGATTTTTACTGAACATATGTCCTCTTCTCTAGCTAAAACATAATTGTGTATTTAGAGAATCACATCAGTATATCTATACATTATACTCTGTTAAAATGCTTCATTTTTTAAAAATTTTTGGGTAAGATTCCTTTAAAAATATTATTAAATAATTTTAGCTTACTCTTAACTTTCAGAAACGTCTGAAATGGCCTTAAATATATTGATATTATTTTGTACTAATGTATTTACAAAAACCAATATTCTCAGCAACCAGTATTGATCTACTGACAAACACTGAATGGGCCTTATGTATAAAAGCATCTACTGTCTGGCCAAGATTCAGTTCTGTGTGTGAAATTAAGCAATGTATACCCACCTCATTAATGTACAGATTTGCTTCTGACTTTAACAAATGTTTAAAATATGTGTGTACCATATAGTTGTCTTAAACTATATCTTAAACTTCATTATTTGTTTGTAGTAACTTGTTTGTGTACCTAGTTTATGGACTTAAGTACCCATGCACCTTGTAAAAATTTCTCAGGCAAAAGTAACTGTGGAGGAATATTTTAAAAACCCTGCCACTGAACATGAGACTTGACCTCTTCTCTGAACCTATACTGTACTTCTTGCTCTCTAGCATCTCCCTTTCCCTTTGCACTCCATACACCTCCCATCCTCTGGTACCCACCTCTCTACTTTCATCTTCTGTGAGAGCAACTTCTTCTGATTGCATTATATATAATTAGTGAATAATGTAACATGTGTCGCTCTCATCTTGCATATTTCACTCAACCTTACATGCTCCAGTTCTATAAATGCAGTTCTCTGTACTGCAAATGGCAATTCTTTCTTTTTATGGCTGAATGGTATTCTGCTGTGTTGAATGTACCATGTTTGCTCTATTCATCTGCTAGTTGATAACCATTTAAGTGTTCCCTCTGATGTGGCTATTGTAAATACGGCAGCAGTCAGCATGGGAGTGGAGATGTCTCTGATAGTGCCTTTGGCTATGAATCAAGCAATGATGTTACTTAGGATGTTTTGAGGGATCTTCACTCAATATTCAAAAATGGCTGTGTTACTGTATACTTATACCAAGTGCATGTAAGAGTTCCGTGTTCTCCTCGTCTTTACTGCATTTGGTTTCGTTTGCCTGCTTTGCTTGTTTCCTTTGGACGGCAGCTATTCTGGGTGGAGTAAGGAGCAACTGTCTTCCCGGTGGCTTTGATTCCTGTTCTCCTGGTGATTAGTGACACTAAGGTTTGCTCATATAACTGCTCGCTGTTGTATGTCTTCTTAAGAGAGGTGATTAGGTTTGTTTCCAAATGAGACTGCTGCTTGTAATGGCTGAGTTGTCTGAGACCCTTGTCTGTTCCGACCCTCAGCACCTTGTCAGATGTACAGTTTGTGGTGCTGTCTCCCTTCCTGCAGGCTTCCTCACTCTGTGGATTGTTTCCTTTAACTGTGCAGAACATTAGTACTTGTTGCTAATATTCTGTCAAGTTTTTTCTTTATTTTGCTTTGTTTTTAATATGTCCTTCTCAGGCCTTGCACATGCTTGGCACCACTGAGCTCTACCCTAGAACTTTTGTTATTGTGGTGTGCGTGTGTGTGTGTGTGTGTGTGTGTGTGTGTGTGTGTGTGCACCTGTGTTGGCTTTATTTAGCTATCACCTTACTATATAACTCATTCTGGCCTTCTATTTCCTGTATAGTCCCAGCTGATCTTAAATTTGAGATTCTCAGCATTACCTTCCAAAATTTTGGGAGTAAAAGTTGCTCTAGTTTCATTTCTGTTTTTGGTACACCATGGCCAAAAGTAACTTAGGGGAAGAAACTATTTATTTGGTTTATGCTTCTAGGTCATAGTCTGTTTAGGAAGTCAGGGCAGTGACTCAATGCAAGCCTGCTTGCTACTCCACACAGCATTACCTCCAACCAAGGAACTCATCTAAAGTCAACCACGAAGTCAGCAGGAACTGTAGAGGATGCTGTCAGCAGGCTGAGTTGAAAACCCAAGCTCAGACAGCTTTTTACATATCCCACGGCCACTAGCCTAGGGGCTAGTACTGCCCAGAGTGGCCTTCGCCTTATCCTACATCAGTTAACAATCAAGATAATCCCTCATAGATGTATTCACAGACTAACATGATCTGGGCGGTTCTTCTATCCAGGTTTTCCTCTTAGATGATTATGGCTGTATTAAGTGGACAGTTAGGGCTAACTACAGCAAGGCGCAGACCCCACCCTACACCACAGTATCTCTTATGTAATCCCACTTGTCTGCTTTGTGTTGATGTTGTTTCCTACGCTTTGGAGAGGCATCATACTTTTTTTAAGTAGATGTTTTGTCAGTTCCAAAGTTCAGAAAATACCCTTGTATTATCTTTGAACTCTTTCCTAACTTCAAATCTTAGAGTCTTCAGTTTACATCCTGGATCCATTTTGACTGGTGTTGAACATGGGAGGTCAAGATGAGCCCCTATCTAAGTCTAAGTCTTAGAAAGTTTCTCCATTTTCGGTTTGTTTGTTTGTTTGTTTGTTTGTTTGTTTGTTTTATTCTCCATCTGGTTTCCAGAGTGGCTGTACCAGCTTGCATTTCTACCAAGAGGGAATGAAGTTTCCCTTTCCCTACAACTTGCCAGCATTTGCTGTTAGTCGTTTTGTTTACCTTAGCCATTCTGACAAGGAGAAAATAAAATCTCAAAGTTATTTGAATTTGCACTACCACCTATGTTTTCTTCTCAGAGTTTAGAGCTATGCATTTAAAATTGGGTTCTTTGATTGGCTTGGATCTAATTTTTTGTGCAGAGTGAGTTATGCAGTTCTAATTTCAATCTTCTGCATGTGGACACACAATTTTCCCATCATCATTTGCTGAAGATGGTGTCTTTTTTTCCAGTGAATGTTTTATGCTGTTTTGCGTTCCTCATTATTCTTTTTTTCCCAATGTACATTTCTTGCCTCTTTGCCAAATATCAGAAGCCTATAGATATGAATGCTCATATGTGAGTCTTTTATGTTATTCCATTCGTCTGCACATCTGTTTTGTGCCATGCTTTTTTATTCCTATAGCTCTGTAATATGTCTTGAGGTCTGGAATGACAATCCAGTATTTCTTTTTGCCAGTATTGCTTTGGCTACCCAGGGTCTTTCCTGTTTCCATATTTAATATAAGATTTTTCCTGTTTTTGTGAAGAATCTTGTGGGTATTCTGAATGATATTGCATTGACTCTGAAAATTGCTTTTGATAGATTAGTTATCAACCTGAAAGCCTTAGTCTTGCAGCCTAGCTTCCATGGAATACTGTGGAAGCAGCCAAGGGAGGGAGACTATTAATAGTCCTACCAGCTAGGACAGCTATGAAACACAACAGAGATCAGCATGATACAATAGATATAAAGGTGCAATACGTGACACTCACAAGTTGGCAGTGACCAACAGATACCTAAGCGAAGCCTCGCACTAGAAATTTAGCCAACTTTCTTTGGCTAGTGAGGTCTTGAATTTTAGAAGAGAATCTAATACTGTCACTTTGCTAGGCCAGCATAATTCCTAACTACATTCTAAATCTTACCCTTATACAGAAAGATAAATATAACTATCATCTCTCATCAGAGAAGCTTCTCTTTACAGAAAATGGAGTTTCTCAGAAAGCCACAAGAAAACAAGACAATGTAGAGATGAACAGATTAGGGTAAATCCAGCCACAATGGAAACATCTGCAGAACAGCTCCTGCATCTACCGCTCAGGGAACATCACAGAAGAGATGAAGAAAAACTGTAAAAGGTAGAATGCCAGGAAGTCAGGGCCTCTTCTAGAAATGACTGCATTTAAAAACAATCCTAAACAATGGTGCACTGTACTAATGCAAAATGAAAAAAATATGTTGGGGAGTCTCACCCCTAAACAAGAAGTACAGGAAACTAATGACTTCTGAGAGAAAATAAGCCCCATAATTGATTATCTGATACAAAGTAGTCAGTCATGAAGCAATATACATACAAAGAACAGGAACAGACTCAGCATGTTGTATTATATGTTTATGCATACATATATGTGTGAGTGTATGTAGCAATGATCAAAAAGAGGAGGATGTCTATTTAAGAGTGGAGTGACATGTATGGAGTTAGAGAAGTACTTGTGGGGAGGACAGAGAAGGAAAAGAAAAAAGTGCGATTTAAGAATGTGATGTAATTATATTTTATTTACAAGTATATAGCTTTTTTAAAAATAGAAATGTTTTTGTATGTTTTTAATTTTTTCCTTGATCTCATTGGTTGTTTGGAAATGAGTTGTTTAATTTCCAAGTATTTGGATACCTACATGGAGAAGAATGAAATTAGATTGTTATCTCTCACTTTGCACAAAATTCAACTCCAAATGGATCTAGAATCTTAACATGAGACCTGGTACCCTAAACTTGAAAGAAAAATTAGGAAACATCCTTGAACTTTGTTTTAGTCACTTTTCTGTTGCTACGATTAAAACACCATAACCAGGACAACTTAAAGAAGAAAGGGTTCGTTTTGGCTTACAGTTCCAAGGGGACGAGTCCATCACAGTGGGGGAGCTTGACAGCAAGCAGCAGGCAGCGTAGCCAGAACAGAAGGCCAAGACCTCACATCTTCAACGACAAGCACAATGAAGAGAGATAGCTGCAAGAGGCGTCATGCTTCCAATCTCAGCCCATGCCTTACGAAGCAAGGCCAAGTAGTCACAGACTCCAGAGGCTATGAAAGACTGCTCTCTCAAACTACCACAAAATTTTAGACATAGGAAAGAAGTTTCTGAACAGGACCAGGTAATGCTTGCATTGTGACCAATAATTAATAGTTTGCAATTTTTTTTCTTCCTGTTGCTATCTAATTTCATTGTATTTTGGTCATAAAATATTATTTTAAATTTTCTAATTTTGACATAAATGTGATTTCTATGGATTATGAATGAACCTTACATATTAGAGAGAATGTACCGTAGATGTGATGTCTACTAAATCCTAGGATGCAGTTTAACTGTTTACATGATTCCCTGAGGGCATGGTTCTCTGAAACTTCTTGAAGCTGTTAGTCTATAGGATTATCTATTAATTGAATGATTGGACACTCCATTAGTCATAATCTGAAGTTGTTTGTGGACATTTTTCCACATGATCTAAGATAACTTTATACTCTATAAACCTGAGGTTAGTGACACCATGTCTGAACTAGATGGTTCTTAAATCCAAAGTTCCTAGGGGCACTTCAATCCATTGGTGTGTATTTGAATGCTCCAAGATATAGGAAAAACCCAGATGCTTGTTTAGTCATTGGCCCAGACCTCACTGTGGAATGACCCATACTCCTGTGTAACAATTTGGCAGATACCTCCTCCTGCCATGGTAAAGAATAGACTCTACCTGTATAGGTAAGGACATGCCACTGTCTCTTCTTCTAAGAGTTAATCTAGTTGGGCATAACAATCTCTTACCAAGTGACTGCCTCTTCAGAAAGCAGGTCTACCCTAAGCTGTGCTGAAGAGGTAGGGGGCTAACTACTACTGTAATGAGACAGTGTGGTTTCTCTTGCAGAATCTCTTTCCTGTATGAAGTCCTTCTAGGGCTACCATAAGGCTCTGTCATATTTGCACATCTTCCTAAGGCATAATTTTCCCATTCTGTTCTCTTCTGTCTTTCGGATGCTATCTGCAGCAAGTATGCTTTTTCTTGTAATTTGGTCCTCCTTACTCTATCTCTAATCTCTGCTCACCATCAAGTGCTTTTTGGTCTACCATGGGCTGACCACCATGCCAGGTTAACTCAAATAGCATGGCTTTTTTCTCTTCTTCTTCTCCATCTTTCTCCTCTGGCTATTTGCACGGGTTTCTTTTAAACACTAGAGCAATGGTCCTCAAGCTTCTTTTTCAATACATTCTTAAATTATTTTATTAATAAGACTAAGACTCCCCAAGAAGGGATCCTAATTCTCCAGTACCATGGAGAAACTCCACCAAGTCTCCCCTAAAATTTCAGGTAAATTGTCTTTTCCCCACTGAATTATTTCTCCTTTGGTACCACACTATCTGGAGTTGGTAAAACAGGTTGGACAACTTCATATCTACCAATACTGCAATGTCCACCAAACCCAGAATACTGAGAGAGAGAGGCAAAGTCAAGTCAACCATAACCTACCTGCACCTGTGGTATAGTATGGCCCAAGACCACTGCAACCACTAAGACCACTACAGATAATGCCAGGCAGAAGACAATCCTCCTCCCTGGGACCACAGTGCTCTACCTAGCACTGAGGTAGGGCTACAAATCCTATGCACACACACTAGCCTGGCCAGAGGCTAATGAACTCCACAGTGTCAACATTCACTTGTCTAACACTAAGTTACAGACAGAGTCCTATGCTCACATCCTGGTTTGATTCCAGCAAAAGGACTGGTTTTTTGTTTTTTCGTTTGTTTGTTTTTTTGTTTTATTTACTACCTGGTATTAGAGTTAGGCCTTGGAGGCATTTCCTTGACCACCTGCACAAAACAAGTCCAGGCTTCCCACCTTTTAGCAGTGGCCTGGAGGCAGGGAGGGGTCTTAGGTGTCTAGCTGGTACTCAGATTTCACCATGAAGGCCTGGAATTATGTTTTAAGTTCTAAAGTGTAAAATGTATGCCCTGCCTTTCTCAAACAAGACATGTCTCCATACTGCATTGAGGAGAGTGGGGGCAGTAGTAATATATGTAGGTCTTTTCTACCTACCTTCTTCAATGCACCTTTTATTATTATGCTGATTGCACTTGCACCATGTTTTCTTATCTCTGAGAAAGATAGATGCTCAAATTAATGTTTTGTGGGGAAAAGATTACCAGGAAGTCTTCACCTGTCATCTTATTCCACCTCAAATTATTGTCGTTGAAATGTGTTTTAAAGATGTTCAAAAAGAAGTAAACAGTATTGGAGTCATGAGAGGACACTGTGACTCTTTTAAGAAGAGAAACAAAAGGTGTGACTGAGGCCTTAGGTTAAATTAGAATGGTACTTGCATGGCACATTAAAAAAAACAATTCAATATTTACATGGTGACTCCAGTCCTCACCTGAAGTCCTGAGGATGCTGATCTGTATCTAACAAGGCCAAAGCTTAATGTCTGAGAACACATCAGAAAAAGACACAGAACTAAAAAGAAAACAATAGATCAGCTTAGAAACATGGACGATAACTTAACATCAATAAGTTGGAAAGAGGTTTCATTAAAATAATGGCTGGAAGAACACTTTCAGAATTAGAAGAGATGTCCACAGAAATGATGACCAGCATATGTTTATCAGACATGAGTTATAAATACTGAGAATGATGATGAAGACAGATTCCTCCCTTGAGCCCCAGTGTCATTACATAAAGACATGGCCAAACAGAAAGGGAGAGCAGTGATGCGATTGCAGATGATACCCAAACAAACTGTTACTAACAAATGAGAGAATCATAACATTTTCAAACTTGTGAAGATTTGGGAATTTGCTTATCCCTAGCAGTTCCCAACAAACCATAAGGGAATGTACATCTGAAAGAAGAAAACTATAGCAATATTGGAATGAAATTTAATAAATAAAAATTAGATATTCTCAAAGTTCCTTGTAATTGTTTTATTATTATTTATTGTTTCATTCTATTGTTCATATTAATTTATTATGAATATGGTATTTTGATAACAAACTACTAATTTTCTTTTTTTAAGTAATTTATTCAGATTACATCTCAATTTTCATCCCCTTACTTGTATCTTCCCATTCCTCCTCCCTCCCTCTTTCACCCTATTCCCCTCACCTAGGTCTGTGATAGAAGGGGACCTCATCCCCCACCACCTAATCACAGCCTATCAAGTCTCATCTTGGTAGCCTGCTTATCCTTCCTCTGAGTGCCACTAGGCCTCCCCACCAAGGGGGTGGTCAAATAGGGGGCCCCAGAGTTCATGTCAGAGTCAGTCCTGACTCTTCACACACTGTGGACAATGTGCTGTCCATTGGCTAGGTCTGGATAGGGTTTCTAGGTTTACTGCATGCATTGTCCTTTGTTGATACAGTAGTTTGAGCTGACCCATTTAGGTCCAGATCTGGCAGCCTTAATGGCCTTCTTGTAGGTTTCTAGGACCCTCTGGATCCTTCTATTTCCCCATTCTCCCTTATCTCTCTCACCTGTAGTCCCAATAGGAAGTCCCAGTGTCTATCCCAATCTCCTGCTAAGTGAACACTTTTAAGGGACATCCCTCTTGGGCTAGTGTCAGTTATAAGATACCATGTGTATCTTTCTGGGGCTGGGTTAACTCATTCAGGATGATTTAGTTCTGTCCATATGCCTGAAATTTTCAATATTTCCTTGTTTTTAACAGCTGAGTAGTATTCCATAGTGTAAATGTACTACAGTTTCTTTATCCATTCTTCTCCTGAGGGACATCTAAGTTGTTTCCAGATTCTGATTATTACAAATAAGGCTGCTATGAACATAGTTGAGCAAATGCTCTTGTTGTGTGGTGAAGCATCTTCTGGGTATAATCCAAGGCAAACTACTAATTTTCAAAGTACAAAACTAAATTCTACACTTTACTGACATTATTTGACAATAGGAGGTTGAGGGAGCTAAAGAGCAAAGAACACTTAGCATCTGCACACTTGGACCCACAAACTAAAAACATACTGAAAGCCCTGGCATTGTTTTCACATTGTGTCTACAGCTTTTCTTGCATCAGATTCCTGCCTAACTTAGCAAAGATAAACATACTGAATATTCAACAAGTGTCTGTCTACCTAACTTACCTTATCTCACTTCAAAGCTGAAGGCACAAAAGTAAGCCAGGTCCCTAAATCTTCGGTCACCATGTGTATTGTGGTGATTTGAAGGAAAATGACCCCCATAGGCTCATAGGGAGTAGCACTCTTAGATATGTCCTTGTTGAAGTGGACATGATGTTATTGGAGGAAGTGTGTCCCTGTGGGTAGCCTTTGAGGTCTCAGAAGCTCAAACCGGCCCATCCAGATGGAGACCTCTCAGCTCCTTATCCAGTACCGTGTCTACCTGCATGCTGCCATGTTCACATCATGATTATTAAGGACTAAAGCTCTGAACTGTAAGCAAGCACACAATTATCGTTTTCTTTATAAGAGTCTCTGTGCTCGTGGCATCTCTTCACAGCAGTAGAAACCCTAAGTAAGGTAGAACATGGATCCAAGGCAGAGCAGAGCATCCAAAACAGACCACAACACAGAGAAGGACAGTTGTTAGTGAAGGTGAGGATGCTCCCTAGAAAATAAATTGCAGAAGAATTAAGACAATGACCAGATGGATCACGTGGCCAGAAGTGGTTGCTTTAGCATACCTCTTATCTCTGCCCTATTTTCCCTCTGTTTAAACCCAACTCTCATGCCAATACTTCCAAATATTAATTTTGGCTCATTGAACTACTTTATTTGTATCTCCTCAAAAACTTTGACTAAATCTCCTTTATCTGCCTTTAACATTAATTTGATTGGTGTTTGGAATTGAGTAGTTAATCCTTGCTTGTTGTAGCTACTATAGAGGGTATTTTCTCCTAAAATTCCAGTTATAGTAACTACAGAAGAGCATGATGAATGATTTTCAAGTTTATTTTAAAATATATAGTTAAATGTATGTTACAAATTCAAAGTGAACACTAAAATTAAATTTTTAACCTACATGGGGGCTGGAGAGATGGCTCAGAGGTTAAGAGCACAGGCTGCTCTACCAGAGGTCCTGAGTTCAATTCCCAGCAACCACATAGTGGCTCACAAACACCTATACTGAGCTCTGGTGTCCTCTTCTGACATGCAGGTAAAACACTGTATACATAAATAAATAAATAAATAAATAAATAAATAAATAAATAAATAAATCTTTAAAAAATAATCTACATATTCCAGTATACACACACACACACACACACACACACACACACACACACACACACACAGATTATCTTTAACTCTTGAAAGGCTGAAATTAGACTATGAGATGAGTGAAATAGGATTCATGATACAACTTAAAAGATATAGACCTAAATCTTAAGTATACAGGAGTGTAAAAATTAAAAAGAGGAACAACTATATTCTGTAAAACTATAATTCAAATTCAGGTGACATACAGTACTAGTGTCAGAGAGAATCTCCTTCATAAGAACAAATAATGGATGTGACTAATTCACAATAGAGCAATAATTATATATTTTATAGTTATACAAATTTGCATGTGTCTAACCAGAACTATTCAAAATATAGAAATCATAAATTAGCAAAATTAGAAGACAAAAACAAATTATAAAAAATTTAGCATGATAATATCAGAACTTGCATTTAAACCTATAAATTGCTAGGTAGAAGAGAGATTCTTTGAACAATTACATAGTGGATTTCAAGAAATCTAATATACTAAATTTGTCTTATTGGGAGTCCTATAGTCAACAGATATAGAACATTTTTTAATAACTCTTAAACTTTCAAATGGCAAGTGAATGTTTCTTTGGATATTTCTGTTGAACATATGTTTTCCCGTGCTTTCCCCTGGATTGCATGCTCTATGACTTATGTCTTCCATGTGTCTACTGAAGCGTCATCCGCCCATCAGAGGGTGTCTGCTGTTGCTGTGATTCGAGACTGATGCATCTCCTGGGAACATCCCAACTTGACCTATGTCTTCCTCCTCAGTGCTTGAAGAGTCATTAGGAGTAGATTAAGTCACTCTGATGTGAATTGAATTTAAGCTTGTGGCCTAGAGCTCAGACATGCTCATTTTAGTTTTCTGAAGGGAAAAGTTCCCCCGTGGGACCTTGGCAGCATTTAGAGTAAAATGTATGAGTTCAACGATTATTTGTCTATTTGGAAGTCTGAGATACAGCAGGATGAATGTAGTACACTAAACCCAAAAATCATGGACATTCAACAGTACCCTTTAATACTATTGCCACATTAGCTTTCTATGGTCTTTCCCAAACATAGTGTAATTATCACAGTTGGCCTGGGAAAATGTGCCCCTTGACCTAAGTCAATTACTCCAGGCTCACATTATCCAGCTGGGGTGCTTCCTGTTTTTACTTTCCCAGTGACATAGGAAATTAATATGCTGACTTTGGAAGTGACAGTGATACTCTAGGCTGATAACTCATTATGTCATGATAACTGCTATAGCAGTCACCAATGCCCACATGTCCTTCATGTCTGTCAGACTCTTGACTAACCTGGTTTCATCTGATATTACCAGAACCTCATAGTCAAGGAAAGGATTTTTGCCTCAATTTTAAAAATTGGACACTAAAAGAATTAAAAGTGACACCCGGAAAACCACATGGCTGTGTGGCAAATGTATTAGGACACAGCTTTACTAAGTCAAATGTCACCACTTCCTTTCTGCCTCCAAAGCCCATTTCAAATTTGATTACCAGGCAGAGGTGCATGGAGTTCTGTTGTATGGGAATGTATTTCACTGTTCTGGGTCATCTTGACCACACCTGGGTGTACCTAAATATTACATATTTGGCAAAGGAAAAATTCCCAGGAGGCTGACAGCTTGGGCTCAGATTCTATAGCACAGTATAAATTTGGCAATCCTGAAAATTTTTAACATCAGTATACTACAGTTTCTTTGGCTATAAAATGGGAAGGCAAATTTTACCCCCAGGTTGTTGCAGAAATGTATATGTCACATATCCAAAGTACATGGAATAGCCTGGCATGTATGGACTGGTCAAGAAAGTTTTGCTGCTAGAATGTTGTCATTAATGGTGCATACCAGGATAGTGGGCTGTGGGGTCAATGCTTAATTGTTGAGACCTAAATACCTTACACATGCTATAATACAAAGTTAGCTTAAATGAAATGGAAATGCTCCCCCATTTGAGGATGTGCAGAGTGCTATGTAGTTATCACAAGTAAGGTTGGACATAGTATAAGGTCAGACATAATGCCACAGTTTCCAGAGACAGGAAGATTGTCCCTCTAGCCAAAGAAGATTGTCTCCAAATTCAGTATTTCCCCTTTTCTGTATCCAGCTCACTAATTCCCACTCATTCTTGCTTCCATCTCCTCTGAGATTCCTTTTAGAAAAGAATGACATAGATGCATGAAGTACCGAGAGCCCAGTGCTGGCGACAACAGACATCAGTCAGCTACTGCACCCAAATATCCTCCCTCTCCTCCTTCCACCAGATGCTTTCCTTCAGCCCACAGCATCTGCTGGCTCAAGTTCTGAACTTAAACATCCACAGTATATAGAAGTGTTCAGCATGTGTCAAGTAAAGCCAACAGGAGACCCTGGATAATTTGATCTGTCTCAATTATCTAGGGACAATTTTAAGTTGCAAAGGTCACTTTGTGGTCTGTTTTTTGCTCCTGTATCTGAAAGTCCTTCCTCTTCCTCTTCCCCTGGCTTGCTCTCAGACTCTGCCTGTTTCTCTTCATCAGTACTTACCACTGTCACACAAGGCCACCTAATACCAACGCTGTGGTGGTTTCCTAGGATAATTTGTCATCTCTCCTCTTTTAATTTTAACTTTTCTGTACATTTTAGATGCATGTGCCTATATTTTAAGACTACATACTAAGAAAAGTAGCAAAAGGTGTGACTGCAGACCTTAGGTTAAAGTATAATGCTCCTGCATGTAACAATAAAACCCACAATGCAATGTTCACATTGTGACTCCAATTCGCTGTTGCAGATTTAAGGATGCTAATGCTGCCCTCTGCATCTGACAAGATAAAAAGTTAATGTGCAAAAGCACATCAGAGAAAGATGCAAGATACCAAAAGAAAACAACAGATCAGCTTAGAGACATTGAAGCTAACTTAAACAACCAACATGCAGGAAAGGAGTTTCATTAAAATGCCTGGAAGACCATTAATAGAATTAGAAGAGGTGGACACAAAAATGAAAGCCAACATATGTAGAACAGACATGGTTTCCAATTACTAAAAAGGATGATGAACATAGATTCTTCCCATAATCCCCAGGGTTACATGCCATATTAATACAATAAAACTAGATGGAGAAAAGTCTTAGACTCTTTGAGGCCAGTGGAGGCAGACAATGGCTTGCTTGACTTCATCTTCAAGCAGGAAGGGAGAGCAGTGATGCAATTGCAGCTGATACCCAAACAAACTGTTCTAACAAATGAGAGACCATAATGATATTTTCAAACTTGTGAAGATCTGGGAACTTGTTTATCCCTAGAAGTTCTCGCACAAACCCTAAGGGAATGTACATCTGAAAGACAAAAACTACAGGTATACTGGAAGGAAATTTAATCAATAATGCCTATCACATAATCTTTAACATTTGTTTATTCTTTTATTTTATTGTTCATATTAGTTTATTATTGACATGGTCTTTTGATTGAAAATGCTACTACTTTTTATTTTAAAAGTTTATACAATATATTTTGATCTTATTCTTTCCTCCCCATCAATTCCACCCAGATCTTCCCCAACTTCATGGTTGTTCTCTCTCTGTCTCTGTCTCTGTCTCTGTCTCTGTCTCTCTCT
>OU015746.1:50459229-50476513 GCA_907169655.1 Acomys percivali | reverse complement strand
CTCTCTCTCTCTCTCTCTCTCTCTCTCTCTCTCTCTCTCTCTCTCTCCCTCCCTCCCTCCCTCCCTCTGTCTCTTGATTCTATTCCTTTCCAAACAGACTGCTTGCTTCCATACATGTCCTGGGGTTCTGAAATCTCCAAGATGCTTAAGTTTCCATTTCAACTTGGGCTTCACCTTGGCATCACACATTGGCCTCCTTACTGGGACCCTGCTGCTGCCACACATTGCCAGGCCTTGAATGATCTTTAAAATGGTGATGTAAGGCTCCCTGAATCCCTCAATCTTGCATCTTTTATGTCTGTGAAAAGGGACCATACACACAACCCTATCAAGTCCTACACTCACTTGAGGTGTTGCCTGGACCCCTTGGATGATGTCTGTGTAGTGACCCCAGAGAAACACTTTCCTAGGCAGTTGTTTTTGAAGACTAGTGAATCTCCTCAGCTGCATTCTCAGTTCAGGCTCCTTCTTTTCAAACAAATGTTAATTTTCACATGTTGGAGCTTTAAGTGAACAGTCTTCCCTTAGGACCTCTAGGGGCTGGATCTTTCTTGCTAACAGCTGTACACACCTCTGTCAGAGGTTTGGTTGCTCCAGCACTTTTCCTTCTCTACACACTTTACAGCATTTTTATCTTTCTGGAAAACTCTTGGCTTTTTTTCCAGTGTAGACCTAAATAAAATAAATGCAATAAAGGGAGGCACTGCCTGAATGATCATCTGTGCTGAAGCTTTCTCTGCCAAAGAAACTAGTCTGTTATCCTTAAATTTGACTTCTCCCAAGTTCCCAGGACTCAGGCAGAATGAAGAAAGATTATTAGCAAAAATATCAAACAAGAGCCCCTAGCCTAATTCCTGAAAGAGTCCCTGTTCCTCTCTGAAACCTCATGAGCTGGGCCTCTGCTATCTGCGCTTACTCCATCAGTCTTGTCTTCCAAATTTTCACCAAAATGGCCTCCTAAGGCCTGTTTTCAACTTTTAGAGTTTCTCTAGCTCTAAGTTCAAAATTCTTCCACATTCCAGCCACAAAATACTTTCAAAGGCCAAAGAACCACATGACCAGGTTTATTATGATAATGCCCCCATTTCATGGTGCCAACTCTCTTAGTTTCTTGTCTTGTTGCTGGGATAATATTCTGACTAAATTGACTCAAATAGTCGATTGTGTCTCTCAGTTCTAGGACACTATGCATCCCATGGAAGTTGTGGCAGAACGAGTTTGGAGCAGCTGGTCATGTCACATCCAAGGTCAAAAGACAGAGGGAGTGTTCATGTTCATCCACCTTTCTTTTTATTCAGTTCAGGCTCTAAGCCCAAGGAATTGTGCCACTCTTCTTTAGGATGGCTCTTCCTACTTCATTTAATGTGATAAAGGCAATCCCTCATGGGCATGCCCAAAAGCTAGAGCACTGAAAATAATCCCTCACAAGCTCATCTGGAGACTAATCTCTTAGATGATTCTAGGTCCTGTCAGGGTGACAATTAACACTTATCACCCTGGGGAAATTAGTAAGAGTCTCCGTGTTTCGCTTTCTTGTCTATAAAAGGGGGAATATTGGTATTTATTGAGTAGATAATAGTAGACCATTTATCGCAATGAGGATTCCTATCTTACAATATTATGAAATAAATAATGATTAGCATTGCTCAGATTCCCATCTGTTAACTGGTGACAAGTATAGCATTTATTCTAAAGAATAGATTGTGTGCATTGCATGAGTTGATATACATAAAGTACTTATTTACTAAATAGTGATAATTTGGTAAATATCAGCTATTATGGTCATCTTCTACAGGAAAGTAAAATTGAGTAGCAAGTATTAGATTTTCACTAGGAATCTGGGTTCTTAGTGTAATGAGTGTCTCTTAGCTTGTGATGAGTTATTCCAAACATGGCCATGGAAGTAACTCATTTTCCTTTATTCATTTATGCTCTCTTCCATGTAAGGTAGGTGCAGGTAGAAACAGAGAACAGTGTCATAAGTGATGAGGAACTGGGAGAAACTACTGTATTTCAGGCAAAGTCATCACTGGCTTTTTTCACATCTCACAATGCTGTGAGCAAATCCTTCCTGGATGAAAGGAGACACACATTCGTAAGCCAGAGACACTAACTGATGAAGTATACAACTTCCTGTTTCCTTGGTGAGTGCCTCAGAAAACATGATTCTGAGAATTTTAAAACTTTCCACTCATTGTCACCACCCACTCACCCACCAAGCTCACTCAGAATGGCCGGGATGAGTCAGGAAACAGTTTGGGAAGAGCAGACTGGGGGAGGATTGTCGGCTATGGCTGGCTTACTCAGCAGCTTACAGAGATCAGTAACCTTGGCATTTTGATGGCTTGGGGACAAAGGAATGAGACTTCAAGTCACAGATCAAATACATAAGACATTCACAACAGATAAATGGCTAATCCCTTCTGAGGAAATGTATGCCTATTTCCTTACAAAAATATCTCCCAGTGTGTCATGTCGTCTGGTGACTGGCTTCAAGGTGTGACTGTTTAATTATCTCAATTCACTTACTTACTTACTTTTTCCCTTTTGGGATCTAGACAATGGGTCATCTTGAAACCTTCTTTTTGCAGCTTTATATAGGTAAAGCTCTTCTGGGCTCTCTCTGTTTCTTACTATGGTATCTTGATTGAGAATGGCCCCCAGAGGCCCCCAAACCTTTGAACACTTGGTTCTCTAGCTGACAGCCCTGTTTGGGTAGGTTTGTTTCAACAAACAGATTTATATTCACATCTGAAATGTTACAGAGAACCTCAAAGAAATAAGCCTACTCATGTGCCTCTATAACATTCCAGAAGATCCTCGTATGAAAGTCAGAAGGCATCTCCAACACAAAGGAAGCCATGTGGCCCAGAGAACCAGGCCTTAGTGCTATTTCAAGCTTACTGTTGAGATCAGGATGGTTTCCTCTTCCTTGGCATTGTCTCCCAGGACATCAGCATTATCATCAGACAAAATCCTAATAAAGTGAGGAAAGAAACCCAGTCTGCCTTGCCCTAAGAATAGACAAAGCCAAGGTCACTGTGTAACAAGACACTATGCATCTGCCTCCAACAAACATGAGGAGTTTTCTAATTACTTCATATGGGTTACATTTATGCCTTTAATCTCATCTTTCCTGTTGAGAGATTTCAGATACTCAACTATAGTTTGCCCATTTTCTTTCAATCATTTTCATAAGTACATGGGAGGTATAATTTCCATACCCTAAAATTCACCTATTTAAAATCTTCAATGTAAATTCAGTATATTCAAAAATTGTACAGCCACCATAACAACTTTATGATATTTTCCTCAAGTAAGACACCCTATCCCCTGGTTATATTTTTCATATGAAGTGATTCCCTGAGGCACCTATATTGAATGCTTAGACTTTGCAGTAGACATCACTGTGGAGTGACTGAATGTGAGAGCACTAAACCAGGTGAGCACCAGGCTGGATGGGCTGTTAGCAGTGAGGACTAAATACGGAAGTCGGTCACCCGAGGCATGACTTTGAAGCATAGGTCTCATCCCTCCTTCTTGTCTACTATTGCTCATGCCCTACACTGCTCAAACGAATTCCCCTCTTCCAGTGTGGTTTCTGCTACCTAAGAACAGCAGTCCCAGAATTCTGGCTGGTTGCATTTATTGCAGAAGCTTACAAGAAGAGAAAAGCCAGTAGGAGGAAGCCACAGCAGGATTGAGGTTGCAATATGTTCTTGCTGAATCCCTCCCTGACTACCTATTATAGACGACCCTCCTTATTGGGTTACATCTCAGCTTGTGGCTTTCTGTTGGGTGACTAAGCCTTCTCTACTCCTGACAGAGCTGTTTATGCCATGACATTCTCAACTCATGGCTATGACATGTCTCATCTATGTGCCGAGTAGCAGAACTATCTTACTAGATCATTAGAAAAACCACATTTATAGCTTCAGTTGATTGGACAACAATAGCCTGAGCTCCTCCTGGTGGCAAAAGTCAATGTTTTAAGCAAGTGAAGCTACATCTTGATTCCTGGTCTCTCGATGCAATGAGCCCGAACTCATCTCTTGCCACAAAGCCCAGTGGAACCATGACAACGCTGATTCCGCTATTGGAATTAGGACTCTGGACTAGGTAGAGCATATGATGGGAGACACAGGTTCCGCATGTGGATCTCTGAGAGGAAAGGTAAACAAGATTATTGTATTTCAGTTTCTTAATTTATAGAGAAGTCTGATGCAATGGCATGTGGAATACTGTGTCAATAGAACAAAGCCACTAGTAATAATGCTGGCTAAGAATCCACAGTCAAGACAGGCACACCTGTACCTAGAATATCTTTTCCTTAAATTTAGATGAGTCCCTACCACCTCCAATGGTTTATTGTAATTAATACACCACCAAATAGATGAGCATGGTGTCTATGTCCTTCATATTGGACACATGGCAGTGTCTAGTCCTCAGCCTTGGTGCTCAGGAACCCAGCTATGGCAGCCATCTGTAGCTTTCTTCTCTGTGGCCCTGAAAACACTATTCATGAGTCCATTGAAGTACACATGAGGGGCCATTGACAAAAAGCTGGTGTTAGTCCTTATAGTCACTCTAGTTCCTTGACTTCCACTGGCAGTCCATGGGTGGCTGCTTTCTTTGGGCATTAAATATGACATAAACATTGCCATGGTTTATTACCATTGTAGGCCCATCCTTATTCCTTTTCTATAAACTTCTTTCTTGCCATTATTCCAAACTTTCTCTTTTCAGCAAAGCCAATAACTGGAGCACAAGTCAATAAATGTAACCTCAGGTCACTTTTGTTATAATAGTGACAAGGCTACTACCCACAGTCTGTCCATTGGAAGGATTTAGATCCACCATCAACTCCCAGGACTGTTCCTTGGATCAGGTTGGATTTCAGAATAGTTGATTTTGACCTTGCACTTGCATACGCAACTAATCCATTGTGAGGAAAACATGATTCTTCTGCTTCTTCATTATGAGAACTTAGGAACAGATTCTAGGACACTAGAGATAGATGACATAAGGGTCTGACCAGCATGGCCATGTGTTCTATTTATTTCCACCTGAACTGATGGTTCAACAACCTTGGTTCCTGTTGAACAATTGTGGCTGCTTGACACCCCCACAACTCTGTGTGCTAAACGGTCCTATCAATAGCAGCTTCTTTTCAATGGGTGCTCATTCTCTGCTGAGCATAGTATTGGTGTGGTCCATGAAGTTAGGGATATAGGTTTTGAGTTTTCTATAAGAATGTGTCCCAAATATGGCAATATGGTATTTTTCCCACCACAGGAACCACTAATGCAACCAATTCTTTGATGTCATAGAATCCACATGAAAAACCCCTTTGCTCTGCAGTCTGGATATATTGAAAGGCCCTGGTCTGCTGCTACTCAAGAAACATTGTGATATGACTGCTGCAAAAGTGTCATATAAATGAGCCTCAACCAGCCACCATGTGAAGGACCTCCGCTTCAGTTCCTGCCTTCAGGTTCCTGCCTTGGATTCCTTCTATGTTAAGTGGTAATGTGTAAGTCAAATAAATTTTTTCCACCCTGTAAATTGCTTTTGATCATGGTATTTATGACATCAATAGAAACCAAAGTGGGACAGTATCATACAATGACCTAACAAGTTTTAATTATAAATGCTTGGTTTGCAGTAGCTTTGTTTTATATACCACAGTCTTTCTCTTATCGTTTTGTTTATACCCATGGCTCTTATGCCAAGGAATTTATGTAGGAGGAGAGGAAAATATGAGAACAGACATTATCTTAGCATTTTCTTTTCTTTCTTTTTTTAAATTCACACTGAGTTTATTTTCATTTTTTATTAATTTATTCATGTTACATCTCAATTGTTGTCCCCTTACTTGTATCCTCCCATTCTTCCCTCCCTCCTTCTTTCACCTTAATCCCCTCCCCTAGGTCTGTGACAGAAGAAGACCTGTTCCCCCACTATATGGTCATAGGCTATCAAGTCTCATCTTGGTGGCCTGCCTATTCTTTCTCTGAGTACCACCAGGCCTCACCAACAAGGGGAAGTGATCAGTTATGGGGCACCAGAGTTAATGTCAGAGTCAGTCCCCACTCTCCACACAACTGTGGATAATGTCTTGTCCATTGTCTAGATCTGAGTAGGGGTTCAATGTTTACTGCATGTATTGTCCTTGCTTAGTACAGTAGTTTGGGCAGACTCACCAGCCGCTCCCCCCCCCCCCCGCTCCAGATCTGCCAGTCATGATGTTCTTTTTGTAAGTTTTTAGGACTCTCTGGATCCTTCTATTTACCCATTCTCCCAGGCTTCTCTAACCTAGAGTCTCAATAGGAGGTCTCTGCATCTATCCCAATATCCTGATAAGTGAAGACTTTCATGGGACATCTTTTTTGGGCCAGTGTCCAATTATAAGTGAGTATATACCATGTGAGTATTACTGAGTCTGGGTTAACTCACTCATTATGATCATATCTAGTTCCATCCATTTGCCCACAAATTTGAGGATTTCTTTTTTTTTTAATAGCCGAATAGTATTCCATAGTGTAAATGTACCACAGTTTCCTTATCCATTATTTGACTGAGGGACATTTAAGTTGTTTCCAGGTTCAGGCTTTTACAAATAAGGCTGCTACGAACATGGTTGAGCATATGTCCTTTTTGTGTGGTAGAGCATTTTCTGGGTATATTCTAAGGAGTGGAATAGCTGGGTCTTGAGGTAGCCCTATTCTCAGTTTTGTGAGAAAGTGCCAAATTGATTTCCAAAGTGGTTGTACAAGTTTGCATTTCCACCAACAATCAAGGAGTGTTCCCCTTTCTCCACATCCTCACCAGCATGTGCTGTCCCTTGGGTTTTTGATCTTAGCCATTCTGATGTGTGTAAGATGGAATCTCAGAGTCATTTTGATTTGCATTTCTCTGATGACTAAAAACATTGAGCATTTCTTTAAGTGTTTCTCAGCCATTTGATATTCCTCTGTTGAAAATTCTCTAATTCCGAGCCCTATTTCTTAATTTGATTATTTGGTTTGGTGGTGTTTAATTTTGAGCTCTTTATATATTTTGGATATTAGACCTTTGTCAAATGTAGGGTTGGTGAGGATCTTTCCCCAGTCTGTAGGCTGTTGCTTTGTTCTGTTAACAGTATCTTCTGCCTTACAGAAGCTTCTCAGCCTCATAAGGTCCCATTTATTAATTGTTGACCTTAAGGCCTGGGCTGTTGGTGTTCTGTTCAGGAAGTTGTCTCCTATGCCAATGAGTCCCAGGCTCTTCCCTACTTTTTCTTCTAACAGATTCAGTGTCTCTTGTTTAATGTTGAGGTCTTTGATCCACCTGGACTTGAGTTTTGTTCATGGTGATAAATATGGGTCTACTTGCATTTTTTTTTTTAAGATTTCCATGAATACTTTTTTTTTGTTTTTTTTATTTTGTTTTTTTTTTTATTTTTATTTTTTATTTTTAATTAATTTATTCTTGTTACATCTCTATGGTTATCCCATTCCTTGTATCCTCCCATTCTCCCCTCCCTCCCATTTTCCCCTTATTCCCCTCCCCTATGACTGTTCCTCAGAGGGATTATAGACATTCAGTTAGACCAGCACCATTTGTTGAAGATGCTATCCTTTTCCCATTGAATATATTTGGCTTCTTTGTCAAAAATCAAGTGTTCATATGTGTGTGGATTTATTTCTGGGTCTTCGATTCAGTTCCATTGATCAACCAGCCTATTACTATGCCAGAACAATGCTGTTTTAATTACTGTTGCTCTATAGTACAGCTTGAGATCAACTATGGAGATTCTTCTGGAGGATCCTTTTTTGTAGAGGATTATTTTGGCTATTTTGGGTTTTTTGTTTTTCTATATGAAGTTCAGAATTGAGCTTTCAATGTGCTTAAATTTGTTATAGGTATTTTGATAGGGATTACATTGAATCTGTAAATTGCATTTGGTATGATGGCCGTTTTTACTATGTTAATTCTCCCAATCGACTAACAAGGGAGATCTTTCCATCTTCTGATGTCATCTTCCATCTCCTTTTTCAGAGATTTGAAGTGTTTTAAAACAAAGTCTTTCACTTGTTTGCTTAGAGTTACTTCTAGATATTTTATATTGCTTGTGGCTATTATGAAGAGATATGAATAAAGTTGGCAGCCTTGCCTGGTCCCCAATTTTAGAGAAATTTCCTTGAGTATCTCATCATTTAATTTGATGTTGGCTATTGGCTTGCTGTATATAGCCTTTATAATGTTTAGGTATATGCTTTGTATCCTGATCTTGCCAAAACTTTAAACATAAATGGATGTTGGATTTTGTCAAATGCTTTTTCTACATCTAAGGAGATGATCATGTGTTTTTTCCCTTTCAATTTGTTTATATGGTGGATTACATTGATGTATTTCCATACATTAAGCCATCCCTGTATGGCTGGAATGAAGCCTACCTGGTCATGGTGAATGATATCTTTGATGTGTTCTTGTATTCGGTTTGCAAGTTTTTGTTTGTTTGGTTGGTTTTGTTTTTTTGTTTTTTTGTTTTTTTGTTTGTTTGGTTAGTTGGTTGGTTGGTTGGTTTGGTTTTTCAAGACAGGGTTTCTCTGTGTAGTCTTGACTGTCCTGGACTCACTTTGTAGACCAGGTTGGTCTCGAACTCACAGCAATCTGCCTGCCTCTGCCTCCCAAGTGCTGGGATTAAAGGCATGTGCCACCACCACCAGGCTGGTTTGCTAGTGTTTTTATTGAGTATTTTTGCATCAATATTCATAAGAGAAATTGGTCTAAAATTATCTTTCTTTGTTGAGTCTTTGTGAAGTTTAGGTATCAAAGTGACTGTGGCCTCATAGAATGAGTTTGGTAATGTTCCATCTATTGCTATCCTTTGGAGTAGTTTGAAGAGTATTGGTATAAGCTCTTCTTTGAAGGTTTCATAGAATTCTATGCTGAAACAATCTGGCCCTGGGCTTTTTCTGGTTGAGAGACTATTAATGACTGCTTCTATTTCTGTAGAGGAAATAGGACTATTTATTTTGTTTATCTGATCTTGATTCAATTTTGGTAAGTAGAATCGATCAAGAAAATTGTCCATTTCCGTTAGATTTTCAAATTTTGTGGGATATATGTCTTTGAAGTAGGCTTTTATGTTTCTTTGTATTTCTTCAGTGTCTTTTGTCATGTCTCCCTTTTCATTTCTGATTTTGTTGATCTCGATAGTGTCTCTCTGCCTTTTAGTTAGTTTAGCTAATGGTTTGTCTATCTTGTTGATTTTCTCAAAGAACCAGCTCCTGGTTTTGTTGATTCTGTGAATTGTTCTCTTTGTTTCTAATTTATTGATTTCAGCCCTGAGTTTGATTATTTCTAGACATCTACTCCTCTTAGGTGGTTCTCCTTCCTTTTTTCCTAGGGCTTCCAGATGTGTCCTTAAGTTGCTTATATGGGATGTTTCCAATTTCTTTATAAAGACAATGCTATGAATTTTCCTCTTAGAACTGCTTTCAATGTGTCCCACAAATTTGGGTATGTTGTTCCTTCATTTTTATTGAATTTCAGGAAGTCCTTAATTTCTCTTTTTATTTCTTCCCTGACCTAGGTGCCATTAAGTAGAGAGTTGTTTAGTTTCCATGTGTGTGTAGGATTTTTGTTATTTCTATTGTTGTTGAAGTCCAGCTTTAGACCACGGTGATCTGATAGGGTACAAGGTATTATTTCAATCTTCTTATATCTGTTCAGGCTTGCTTTGTGACCTACTATATGATCAATTTTTGAGACGGTTCCATGGGTTGCTAAGAAGGTATAATCCTTTGTGTTTCAGTGAAAAGTTCTATAGATATCTGTTAGATCCATTTGATTGATGACATTGGTTAGTGTCATTATTTCTCAGCTTAGTTTCAGTAAAAGTGGGGTGTTGAAGTCTCTGACTATTAATATGTGGGGATCAATGTGTGGTTTAAGCTTTGTTAATAGTTCTTTTACAAATGTGCGTGCACTTGTATTGGGAGCATAGATGTTTAGAATTGTGATGTCATCTTGGTTGACTTTACCTTTGATGAGTATGAAGTGTCTTTCTTCATCTCTTTTGATTAATTTTGGTTGAACTTCTACTTTGTTAGATGTTAGATGGCTAAGCCAGCTTGCTTCTTGTGTCTGTTTGCTTGCAATACCTTTTTTCAGCCTTTTACCCTGAGGTAATGTCTATCCTTGTGGCTGAGATGTGTTTCATGAATGCAGAAGAATGTTGGGTCTTGTTTATACATTCATTCAGTTAGTGTTGTGTCTTTTTATTGGAGAATTGAGACCATTGACATTGAGAGATATTAATGACCAGTGACTGTTAAGTCCCTTGATTTTTATATTGGTTGCAGTACAGTGTTTGTGTAGGGTTATTTTTCGGTGGTGTAGTTTTGGTTGTAGGTTGTCCCTTTGTGTGGAGTTTTCCTTCTAGTAACTTCTATAAGGCCGTATTTGTGGATAGGTACTGTTTGAACTTGCTTTTGTCAAAGAATGTCTTGTTTTCTCCATCAATGGTTATTGATAGTTTTGCTGGGTGTAGTAGTCTGGCCTGGCATATGTGGTCTCTTAGGGTTTGCAGGACCTCGATCAGGGCCCTTCTGCCTTTTGTGGTCTCTGCTGAAAAGTCAGGTGTAATTCTGATAGGTTTGCCATTATATGTTATTTGGCCCTTTTTCCTGGCCATTTTTAATATTTTTTCTTTATTCTGCGTATTTTGTGTTTTGATTATTATGTGGTGAGAAGATTTTCTTTTCTGGTCTATTCTATTTGGTGTTCTGTAGGCCTCTTGTATGCCTATATACACCTCATTTAAATTGGGGAAGTTTTCTTCTTTGATTTTATTGAAAATATTTTCTGGGCCTTGGAGTCAGACATCTTCTCTTTCCTCAATGCCTATTATCCTCAGGCTTCATCTTTTCATGGTGTTCTTGATTTCTTGGATGTTTTGTGTCAGAAATTTTTCATATTTAGCATTTTCTTTGATGGTTACTTCAAGATCTACAGTTGTATCTTCTAGTCCCAAAATTCGTTCCTCCATCTCTTGGATCCTCTGTATTGCTTTCTTTCTTCTCTACACTCTCTTATTCCTGTTTTTCTTCTGTCTGTGCCTTTATCATTGTTTCAATTTTCATCTTCAGATCTTGAACTGTTGTAGTGATTTCTTTCATATGATTATTTGTATATTCCTGAGTTTCTTCCAATGCCTCTCTGTAGCCCTCTTTTATGTCTTCAACCAGTTTGGCTGCATCTTCCTGCATTTGTTTATGGATTTTATTCATTTCCTCCATTATCATCTTTATTACTAAGGATTCTATGTCATTTTCTTATGTTTCAATTGTGTTTGAGTTCTTCAGGTTTCTTCCTTTGGGATAGTTGGGATCTGGAGATGCCATATTGTTTTAACTTTTGTTGTTTATGTTTTTATGCTGCCGTGTAGTCATCTTGCTGTCTCTGATGTTGGGATGTAGCTTCTGGTGTCCTTCACTCATCATTGAGAGTAGATTGTTGGTGAGTGATTATAGGTTGAAGGCCTTTGTCTATGGGAATCAGGGAACTCTTCCCTGGGACAGGCAGTTGACCAGGTTTCTGTTCCTAGAGACTTTGCTCAACACCTTAGGTTCCCCACTGGGTCAACAGAGATAGGTACTGGTGCTCTGTAGCTCTAGTATCAGTTTGAGGTAGTGTATGTAGAACTGGTTATCCTGTCTTTGGTTGGGCTTTGAATACCCTGCTCTCTGGCCCTAGGGCTTTGGGCCCTAGGCTCAGATCACCCTAGAGTGCTTGAACCCCTGCTGGCTTCTAGCAGTTGTTTAGGTTTTTGCCTGATCCAACCAGGCAGTGGGGCCTAGTTTCCACCTGCTAGGGAGAGTGCAGCTACTGCCTTCTGATTATTGTTAGTTAGCTAGATTTCTTCCCTATGCCTTCAGGCCTGACCAGCCTCTCCCTAGATATTGGAAGGCCCTGCTAGGTTGGGTCTGTTCTGACCAATTTTGCCAGGACAGTCTTCTAGGGCCAGTAGCCAGGCTCCTGTCCAGCCTGCTCAGACTTTGCTGCTATGGCTAGATAATATGTCCATAGCCACCTGGGCCCCCATGTAGCACCTGGGCTTTCTGTGGACTGGTGCATGGTGGGTGGGGTGGGTCTGAAGATAGATCTACCCATTTCCCTGAGATTTTCCTAGGCCAGTTGCTCTGGTGCCAGGAGTTCACGCCCATATACCAAGTTCACACTGCAGAACAAGGCCACAGCTCACAGCTCGAAGCTCGCAAGCTGGCTCCGGTCCAGACTCTAGGGATTGGGCTCCTGTCCTCCATGGGCCACTGGATGACTGGAGACCAGACCCACCCATGGTCTGCACTGTGCGAACCTCTCTCATGTGGCTCCCAGTATTGTCCCCAGTTTCCTTCCTGCAGTTCAGACATCACTCGTCTTTGGTGCCACCACCTTGGAATCCCGTATCTTAGCATTTTCACACTGCTGTAACAGAATGCTGGAAACTTGATAATCTATAACCAACACAAAGGAGTCCCTTAGGGTTGTGGATTCTGGGAAGTCCAAGATACTCGCACGTGAGATCATGAAGTCCTTTATATTGTGTCTTGTGTTACTTAAGTATATTATGGCCTCACAGAGGTCACAGTTGAGGTCCTCTACAACAGAACCAATCCAGTCATGAGGGAAGAACTTTGTGGCCCATTACTTCCCATTAGACACCACTTCCCAACACCTCTGGACCAGAATGAAGTTTCCAATGCATAAGTTTAGGAGACACATTCAAACCATGGCGTTGTCTAAACTAGGAAATCTCCCTCTGGCTCTGAGTGAAGGAGTTGGCTCAAGTTGAGGAAACATTCCAGGTGTGCAGGATTTAGGGTGGGGTGTGATGAAGTGAAAAGCAACTTTTCCACTGGTGGAAGAATTTCCTTCTCAGATATCTGAGTGTGCTTGGGCCAAGATGCCACATGCAATGCGGGAATGTGGAGACTGCAAGTAACTGGGCACTGACAAGTCTATGCTCTGGATGAAGGGTGTCTGCATCAAAATAGGGAATCTGAGCTGCCCACATTCAGGTTGGGTCTTTCAACATCTTGTAACCCAGTTAAAGAAAAACGTCCTCCCAGACATGCCTGCAGGCCAACATAATCTGGCTAATTCCTCCTTGAGACTCTCTTGCAGGAGGATTTAAGACTGTGTGAAAGTGACAGACCTACCTGTCACAGATGGTGTCTTAGGGCTTGTATTGCTCTGATAAACCATCATGATCAAAGGAACCTGGGGAGAAAAGGGTGTATTGGCTTACACTTCCACATCACTGTTTATCATCAAAGGAAGCCAGCACAGGAGCTGATGCAGAAGCCATGGTACTGCTTTCTGACTTTTTCCTCATGGCTTGCTTAGCCTGCTTTCTTATAAACCTAGGACCATCTGCCTAGGGATGTCACCACCCACAGTGAGCCGGGCCCTCCCTCATTGGTCACTAATTAAGAAAATACCCTAATGGAGGCATTTTCTCAATTGAAGCTCTCTCCTCTCTGATGACTCTAGCTTGTGTCAAGTTGACATAAACTACCCGGCATAGAAGGCAAACTTCAACTGAGCCCATTCAGAATGCTGAATCCTGGTCTTCAAAGATAGGGGCAGCATAGGGCCAGGAAATATGGAGTTTTGTGTAAAGAGCAGCCAGATGGTTTTGAAACCGTAATCTCAGGAGGTCCTTGATGTAGTCCAACACCCCCAGGCTTAAGGCACATCCCCTTTCAATACCAAGGTGGTCCCTTAAAACACAAGCCTAACTGTGCCATTAATATAACCGTTCTGGACTAGCAACACTGTGTGCACCCATAACACTGAACTGAGGTGAATACAAAGTGTCAAAATTCTCATTGACAATCTTTCCCATTGATTACCTGGCTGAGAATACATTGTGTACAAGGGATTAAATTAAAAGTTCCATAAGTTAATTCTGTCCTATTAAATGTCTTCACTGGGGCTGTAAGAAAATTTTAAATTATATCTGTGATATGACTTTATAGTTGCACTGAATTTCCACTGGTCAGTCCTTTACCTGGACATCCCACTCACCTCCTCCATCCTCTCCCCTGACCCAAGAAAAGCCCCCTTAGGATCCTAGCATGCATCATTTGCTGTTGTTGTTGCTGCTGCTGCTGCTGCTGCTGCTGCTGCACAAATGCTGCTCTGAATACGGCAGCACATTAATGTTCAGAACTGCTCTGAGAAGCAGCTTTTTGCAGCCCTGCTACCCTCATAAAGCAGCCCCAGTGCTGAGTTCCATCAAAGCTTTGGCTGTATGGACAGTGCATCTCTCTAGCTTTAGACCTGCACCCTGCTCCCAGCCTCTTGGAATAATAAGATCCACAGTGTCATGGCAAGCCTCCTAGCCCTGAGAGAGGGAGCATAGTCAGGCTAGGTGATTTGCAAATCCCCTGGTCATGTAACAGCAATGTCTGCAAGACCTCTGGGGGAAAAACTTTAATGACATATAAATCTGTATGGCTTTTAATCAGAACTCAAGTCAATTCTTTGGTTCACTGCAGTAGAAGCCAGGGAGTAGAGAATTCAAGGGGTGAGGGGTATAACAAAGCCTATTTCTCTTTTTCTGTGACTTTTTTCCTGTGTGGCCAGCAAGTATGCAAGAACATTGGTAAACAAGGAGACTGGTCCTAGTCACAGACCATTAGGAAGAACACTTGTAAGTGCAAACACCTGGGAAGGCAGTAATGCCTTTTCAAAAACAGCTTGCTTTGTGGGGCTCTTAGGAGGCAGTTTAGGTGCAATATGCACCTATGAACACCAGGGGGCAATGTATAACCACCATTCTAGTTCTCCCTTAACAGCTTAGAAATGAACCTTCCTCCCCTCCACTCCTCAGCCCCCAATAAACTAAATCTTTTCATTGTTTCTATGCCTCGGTCTTTGGACCCTCTGCAGCAAGACTTAATTCCAGAGATGAAGCTGAAATCGATGATGTAAGTGGCTAAATCAGTCTGAGCAATTCTTAGTGAAAAGAGGATTATTTTGTTTGCTGCATGGATGGTAGACAGCAAGGAATCAAATAGCAGGTCTCTAACCATCAATGAACAAGGAGCGCCCAACAGCTCTGGGTCCTGTCTGCAGCACCCCATCATATTTCTATTCTTTTCACACTGCCTTTCTCCTTCACCTAACGGTAAGGAATTTCAGTTTTAAGAACTGAAATGAAGTGGCCCAGGCCCAGACAGGAAGGAGCCTCATACGTTCACTCTCTTGGGGACACTGATGCAGGGCCCTCGTCCCAGGCCCAGCTAGTATCCACACTTCACCCATTCTCACACCACCTCTCAAGTGCTCTGACATACCAGCCACCCCTGAACTGGAATGACCCAGTCTCTCCAACCAACACTGCACACTGAGCATCTGAAGGGCTGACCTAATCACTCCCAAAATCAAGCAAGTTTTCGCAAGAGCAAAAACAGAACAGAACTTCCACTCAATATAGGCAGCATAAAATCTCATATTAGACAACAACCAGTAAAATAAATCCATATGCACTGGTCCCACCACAAAATACATGTACATGAAAGACCAGGTCAGCATGCCACCCTCCCTAAGACCACTCGGCCTGTAGAAATGCTGCCCTCAGCACACAGAATGTAAAAGAACAATTATACACATGATTAAAAAATTAACTTTAGAGAGGACAGGAACAAACAACTGAATGAACTTAAAGAGAATGAAATAAACTGAAGTTCAAGAAAACACAAGCAGATGGTTTGCACTAGTTACTCTTCTGTGACTGTGACAAAACACCACAGCCAAGAATACTTGCAGAAGGAAGAGCTTGTTTGGGCCCACCTTCCAGAGTACCAAAAGCTGGCATCAAATGGCAGGCGTGGCAGCAGGACCAGAAAACTGGGTGCTCACATCTTGAGCCAAAACCAGGAAGCAGAAAAATAAATAAACTGGAAGTATGCAAGGCTTTTTAATCTCCTGCCCCCAGTGACATAATCCTTCCAGCAAGGCTGCTCCACCTAAAGCTTCCCCAAATAGTGCCACTATCTGGGGACCAAGTTTCCAAATGCCCATGACTGTGGGGTCATTTTTTATTCAAGTGGTGATAAACAGAACACACCGAGAAACAGGTGCAGTTTCAATGGTGGGTACTACTTCCCTAGAAACCACAGACTAGCCAACACCTCCCCAAAGAAACAAACATAGAGCCATGTAAATGATATCTTCATTTAGTTTTCTGGAGGGGGTTCAAGGGACCCCAAATCAGTATAGACTTTTTCCATTGCTTTTGCTTGCCTGTCATAAATGATGGTAGGTCCCTATTGCTGAAGACACGATTACACTTTGGGTACAGGACTTGCAGAAATGAAGCTGGTACTGACCAGAAGACATCCTTCTTAGAGGATCTTTTTGACACTATGATCTGTCTCTCATAGCATCAGAATATTCTACAGAAGTTACTGACAGTCCCCACCCAACTCTATGAACTCGAACAAGGACCAGGCCATGGGAAGACACTCCCAGTGGTGTAGTAGTGGTACCTGTGTCTCGAGGGCAACCAACAGCTATGTAATAGCATAAAGCCCACTCAGTTGCAGGGAACACACCTGATGCTATAAACCTAGCCTAGAAGCCATGGGTGGAGAGATCACAGACTTCAGAGGCTAGTGCCATGTTCCGAACTTGATGTAGTTTCTAACACCTGTAAATACTTACCCTTATGCCACAGATAAATGTAGCTCTCACTCAGAAAAGTCACTTCTTTTTGTAGCAGAATGGGACTGTTAGAGAGATCCACAGCTGATCAAAATGCAGATAACAAATAGCCTAGGGCTTCCAGTACCAACTGAAACATTTATAACCCCATACCCAAGACCCAGGGAACATCTTTAAAAACAGGTCAGAAAGGCTATAAGATCCTGAGACTCAGGACAACGGATGCAAATATTGTCTCCTGGGCAAGGGAGTGATGGTGCACCCAGGAGCTCTCAGAAGACATGCAAAGTCCACACCAGGTAACATGTCAGTATGAACAAAGGAAAACTCCTCAAGGTCCCACAGCTAGATGAAGAGCTATAGGCAGCCAGTGGCTGCTGAGGAAAGGAAACCCCATTTGCTTGATTTTTTGTTGAGGAAGAAGCCTCCAATTCTAAATGATGAGATGTAAAACATGAACAAAAGACAGTACTGATTGAACTGATTGACCTCAGTAAAATTTACACTCTCTCTCTCTCTCTCTCTCTCTCTCTCTCTCTCTCTCTCTCTCTCTCTCTCT
>OU015746.1:50447243-50459219 GCA_907169655.1 Acomys percivali | reverse complement strand
TCTCTCTCTCTCTCTCTCTCTCTCTCTCTCTCTCTCTCTCTCTCTCTGTGAAGAGATACTAATTCAAGGAGAGTTGGAACACACAGGAGGAGCTGGAATGCGCAAAGGAAGGAAAGCAAATGACGCAAGTACATTACACTCCTGTGTAAAATTCTCAATAATTTTTAAATTGTATCTCCGTCTCAGGAGACTAATTCTGACTCTGAGATTCCCACTCACATGAATTTGTTTCCCAGAGCACCTGAAGAGAGAGGAAGTGATTTTCTTCCCCTGGTGCTCTTGCGAAGTGCCCACCCCCTGCCCCCCACTAATAGGCTCTCCTCCTGCACCTTGTCTCGAAGCTTCTCCCCCTCACCATCACTTTGCCCTTTCCCAGGCTCTTGCTGGCCCCGCTCACTCAGGAATGTGGGTCCTAGGCCCCCGAGGAGGACTCCTTTCTTCCTGGCCTTTCTCCCCTGGGTAGTGCCCAGGCTGTGCCTTCACAGTGCTCTCCCGCTCCCAGCTCTGACGCTGACCAATCACGGTGGCAACTGGCCAGCTGACTCCACTGCTAGGCCACGTGAAATAGAAGTGGATACCGAAGATCTTCAGTGTCTCTGCGGAGACTCGGTCCATCTTTACCGTGAGGAGAGGCACTGCCCATTGTGAAGCTAAGGAAATAGGTTTGCAAAAGACTGAACCGTTTGTTTTCCCCTTAAGCCCAAGACTCCAGAGGCTGGCCTCATGCGCTGTCTCCCAAAGGGCCTAAGGAAAGCTGTTTGTACAGAAAGAAAGAGGACGAGAAGAAACATTTGTCTTAGACGAGAACAGTGACACTAGGAATGCTGGATTGGCTCTCTGCGGGGACGCTGTGCAGTAATGCCAAACTGGGCCTTGACCCACCCTGCCAGCAGCACCTCTGCTGTCACTGCAGATTCACCAAACTAGCCTGAGCCTCTTGGGAATCCTTGTTTATTTGTAGTTCGTGCTTAAGAAGAGCCTGGCTCAGATCCAGGAAAGCCACTTGGAGAAGCGGCGCCCCTCTGCCCCTCTAAAGCAGCTTCATACCCGCTCTGACGGCGGCATGGCTAAATAGCTGAAACAAGACCCTCCTTTTCCGCTTGTGTAGGTTCGCCCCCACACACACACGCCCCCAAACACCTAGAGATGATCCGCCCCTTGGGGCCCTTGCCAAAGTAAAGCCTGGACCTGCAGGCGACTGTTCCTCGTGTCGCCGCTCGGTGGCAGAAGCAGCACAGCACAGGAGATCAGCTAGGCAGCACTAAGCCAAGATTCTGTGCCTAGGAAGCTGGGGGCTTCCCCGTGTGCCAAGGGTCACCGGAACGAAGAAGGGCAGTGGCGTTCTGGGGGAATGGAGAGTGACGGTAGCACGTTCCTGCGTTGTGTTTTGTTTTCTCTCTCGCTAACACTGGAAACAGAAGCAGGGGGTAAAAAAAAAAAAGACCGGAAGGAATCTCTTACTGGCGCCACGTACCAGAAGCGGTCCTCGCATTGAAATGCCGTTACCATTGCGTAGGAAGCTTAGCCGCGCCCGGAATCTATGGCTTTGAGCTTGGCAGTATAACCTTCTCTTACCCACTTTCTCCCATGTTCCTCACAAGTATACTTCCTAGTTGCCGCCTCTCTGAAATTCAGTTCTGGGGCCCCTAAGCCAAGGTTCTTTTGTGTGGAGGAGGGGTGCGGAGGGGCGCGGCGAGGGGTGGGGGGCGGTTTCTAAGCTCTATTCTTCACTCCTAGCCATACACCAGCACAGCCGGGACTCCACTCAAGTACAGCTCTTTCCTACCTCCACCTACAAGGTGCATTTTCTAGTCCGCGGCTTCCACTTGGAGTCCTCTCTGCTTTATCTTTTGAAGGGCTGCCTATTCAGTGCCCACGTTTAATTCGTTGAACTCTCCCCATATTTGGAAGAGCAGTAACAATCTGCAGCCTCATCCTGATGCCCAGTGGCATCCTACACAATCCATTCTCTCTTGGACATCTTATTGGGCAAATAAGAAGAACATTGTCGTCCCATAGCAAAGGTAAGTGGTGAGTTGAGAAAATCCTAGCTCTCCAGCACCCCACAACTAACACACTTGCCTTTGCCTTCAGAGGGGAGTGACTTTGTCATCATCATGTTCCTCTGTGACCAGTTAGGGCCAGGACTTCACTTTCTAAGCAGGATAAATCTCTCTGTTCTGGTATATGCCAAGTGATTCTGGACAAATGACTGTATCTCCCAACACGCACACATACACACATGTGCGCGCGCACACCACATACACACACATACATACATACATACATACATACATACACTCGCGCACACACACGCACAAACACACACACACACACACACACACACACACACACACACACCTTATCTCCATCTCTTTTGTTGTTCTCCTCTTTCCACCAGCCCACCTAGGCGAGAGGAACAGAAGACTAGACACAGGTCCTAAAGGCAGCAAGCAAAAAGGAGATGGAACACTCCAGGAACCACTTCAGAAGATAGTTCAACTTTACTCAGGAAGAACAGAGGCTGTATAGCCCTTGGGGAGTGGGTAGGGCACTTCCAGGATGGGTGTTCATAATTGGTTGAAACCAGACTCTCCTATGATGCTTGTTTTGCATTTGGCAGCACACTCCTATCATATGAATGATAACACAGTGCCTAATTAGCCTATAGACTCAGGCAGGAGAGAGCCAGCAGGGAGCTGTGTCAAGGCCATATATCAAGTGTGGTTAGGGGCATCTATGTCTAAAGCCACTCTCCAGATGGAGTGAGGCAGAGAGCTGGAGGGTACCAGGGACAGGGAGTCCGGTACCTAACATTGCTGAGCTCAGAGTGGGTATCCAGACCAGGAGGACTAAAACCTCAGACATCAGAATCCTTCCAACACTTTCTCTTCTCTCACTCATTTTTAGATTGGTGTGTGTGTGTGCGCGTGCACGCGCCTATGTGTGTGTCCCTATGTGTGTGTCTAGGTCTGTCATACAATTAAAAACCATGGCATTGAGGACATTAAAGATAGAGGGAATTGAAGGATTAAAACCTAGGAAACATTAGAGAGGTTCCTTCTTGACAATACCCCAATAGACGCAAGTTCCACGGCCCTGGCCCGGCATATTCCTGCCCCTTCAGGTGCGAGTGGAGGAAGGTGGGATTCAGGGAGCTTTCTCTCATTTTCAGAGAATGAGGGGCCTCATTCCATTTCCATTTGCCCTTCTGTTTGCTTCAGTATTTGTGCGAGTGGCACTGACTGACCTCATGCCTCTCCCCTCATCTGATGCTTGACCTGCCTGTGCCAGAGCCTCAGTGACATGATTGATTAGCTGTTGATAACACTTATCAACTAGCCAAGACCTTCCCCCAGAAATTGTAGGCATAGAGCTGAAAAAGAACCAGGCTCTTCAAGTGATTCTGAACGGAGAGCTTAGGGGCTGTGGGCTGTCATTTCTCCAGCCCAGAGGGACCTGTCTGAGAGGAGGAGTCTGGACCAAGGCTTGCTAGGAAAGCGTGTCTAGAAAGCCATTAACACATCACATTAAAGACTGAGTGTGGTGTTCAGGGCATCTCAAACATCTCCATTCTATTTTTGGTTGGAGGCCTGGCTTTTAACAACTGAGCCATCTCTCCAGGCCAACAACTCCATTCTAAAGGAGCCATTTGCCAGTGTGTCTGTGAGAATATTCCATCCCCTCACAACTCATGTTATTAGCACTTATGATCTAGAGTTGGAGCTTAAAGCACCAATCAGAGAGAACATACTCTTTGATGCAAACTATAACAACACACAGCACCTTACTTAGGTTTTGCTGCTGCGTTTTCAAATACCCATATGTGCCCTGCTACGGTAAATTGACTCAGAAAGATCAGATGGCTTGCTCAGGCAGGGTTATAGAGCAAGTTCACAGTAACAGCCATTATCAGCCAAGTCCTAACTGTGGGATCTGAGACTTAGGCTCTGCATGGATCATTCATCTTGTCCTCACAACAAGCCTTCAGTGCAAGTTCATTTATCATCTGAACACATCCCTGTCTGTCTCCCGTGGAGCCCAGGAACTGAACTGTAGCCACCTACAGAGTTTGACCTGGACTCGGTTCTTTCTGATGGCTATCCTCTTTCAACTCCATTTCCACTGCATATCCTTCCACATCACTGCACATTTTTCATTAGCATCAATTGTAGAAATAGCCAGCACATGCTCAGTAGCTTTTTGTCCATTTCTGTGCCTCATGTTCTGCATGAAAGTTGTCAGAGTTTTACAGATGTGCAAGCAAGCCATTCTGGAAGCAAAACTTCTCAGCTTCCCTCATAGTTGGAGATTCACAATGAACCTGTCCTCAGAAGAGAAGACAGCTTGTTCGCACACAGACAGGAGCTCTCAAGAATGACTAATTCATTGAATAACCAGAAATAAGGTTAAAATGTGGTCATAATGAAAGGGCTGAAGAAAAAAACATATGGTGGATGAGAACAGAATGAAGTTTGTTAGCATCATGGGGTTTTTTGTTTTGTTTTTGTTTTTGTTTTTGTTTTCAATGTCCCAATACCAGAGATCAATTTCTTCCTTGCCTAGAGACTGTGTGGGAAGAGGGTTAAAACAGCTGACCCTATTTTTGATAGATCCTTTCTAATGAGATGTTTTTGTTATTAGTGTTAGCACCCACCATTGGGTCCTTTTGGAAGATCTCTGCTTTTCCTACATTTCAAGATTTCTCAAGAAATTTCAGTCAAAATCCTGGGCTGAATGCTGTATAAAAATGACACAAGTTAGAACTTGAAAGATGAGAGGTCTTCATAGGAAAAGATGAGCGCAGGTTAGAGTGAAAAGTCCAGACAGAGACGAAGGCCTGGAGCAAGACAGTAGACAGCTGAGAGGTCTAACTCGGCTGGACGTGTTCCTAAATAGTGAAGCAAGGACAGCAGGGACAGGCTGGTTGGCTTTCCCAGTTCTCACTTCTAACGTCTACAGCAACCATAGATATCAGATCCCTGGTCCCAGAATCTGGAAGGTGTGGGCTTCTGTGGTCACATCCTGAGTGGCTTGCAGGGTGGTGACTCCAGGCATGGAGGCTGCCCGGGTCTCAGCTCTTCGTATAAATGTCAAAGTGGTCTGGATATGGTCTTGAGGGCTTCAGGTGCTTGGGGATTTCCTTGCATACAAGACAATTAGCAGCTCACAGTGGTGATCTATGGAGTGAGGTTCTACTTCTCAGTGACATGAAGTCAGAAAAGTGGGAGGCAAGCAGGAAATATTAAATGATTCTTGCCAGTTTTTGAAGAGAACTAGAAGGATTTGAAGTTTAACAGAAAGTGACAAATGCAAGATGAAGAAATCTAACCCTGCTTGCTAATTTGGTAGGACCTCAAAGAGAGTAAGAGGAATGGGCTCTGACTGCTCCCAGGCGTGTCTTATCATTTTCTTTGGGCACAGGTAATTTTCTCTGTAGTTATTTCCATCTTTGATTAAACTAATGGAAATATAATTATGTCAACAAAATAAGCAATCAAATGCTGCCTGATTAAAACACTAAGGATAGTAAATGATTGCACAAGGCCTTTTAAAGTTTGCTTTGCTTTACTTGCTCTACAAAATCTCAAGCAGGACTCTCAAGTGCAACTCAAGTATAGAAACCAAGCCACAAACATGGCTCTGGATTTCCTATGCTATCCACAAGTTAAGGCAAAGGCCTCTGTTCTCAAGATGCCCCCTCCATGTGATGAGGTTCTTTATCTGCCATCCTGACTCCTTGGTGAGACAGGAAACCCTGGACCCCAATACCTATCAATTTTGTAAGCATTGTCCCCATAAAGTCAACCTTGTTCCTTAAAACTGTCAAGTTCGACCTAGTTTCACACACATTATTCTCCAATGTAACACTCTAGTCAAGCCTTGGTTACATAACCATTGTTTCCCCACAAAGGAAGAGAGTCTTCAATGCAAATAGCTAAATTGTAGAGAGTAAAGGCCTGGACAACAAGCCTCCCAGATCTGGGAGAGCAAGAAGATACATTTTTCATTTCTGTTCACAAAGTCTCATCTACTAAATCATTTTAAATTATAGCTAAGAGAGGAAGAGCATCCTCAGATATCTTCAGAATTTACTAAAGAACCATCAGTGTTTCCAACAAAGCCACAACAATGGAGCCACCCTTCATCTACACATGTGATTTCATGTAATTATTCATTGCTCTCTGTCTAGTGTTGGGCTTCGAATGCTGTGAACTCGTTAATTTCTCTTGAGTTTGGGGAACCTTCACTCAGACCAGTGGCACCATGTCAGTCAGTGCAGCTGAAGCTCCTACCAGAATCATTGCCATGAGTCTCTGAGGGGAGTTTTTTATTGAAGACAAAACATTCTGGATTATTGGTATCTTGCAGAGGCTTTCAGGAGTGCGTCAGACTAGATCTACATACATTTCAACTACATGTCGATGAAGAAACATCACAAGACAAAAATCTGGTGAGAGTTCATTATCAATCAGCACAAATCAGGGCTTGGAGATGGCTGACTTCAGGTATGGTAGCTGTTGTCTCTTACCAACCACAGGGGGATGAGACAAGTAAATCCTTGAAACCCCTTCACCAGCCACTCTATCTGACTTGAGAAACACCAGGTTCAATGAGAGACTTGGTCTCAAAAACTAAGATGGAAAGCAAACAAGGAAGACATCATCAATCTCTGGTTTCCATGTGCATGTGCACAATTATACATGAACACACACACACACACACACAGGTGCACACACCTAACACATAACATAGCACAATTTATAAGAAAATTTGGTTGTTTCTGGTATTTGTAACTTCTTAACCATTAACTGGAGTGAATGTAGCATCATTCCAAGATATACCATGAGCAGTAAGGGTAGTGGCAATTTTTGAGAAATTTACTATAATTCTGGAAACATATATACCATTAACATTTTGCCTATATATTTGTGACCTAGTGAAGGTTGTACCTCTTTTCTTATTGGACAATGTTTTCTATGCTGTTTGTATTAGTTAGGGTTTTATTTCTGTAAAGAGACAAGCATCATGACCACAGCAACTCATAAAAAAATTTTAATGGGGCTGGCTTGCAATTTCAAAGCTTAGTCCATTATCATCATGGCAGGAAGCATGGCAGCATGCAGACAGACCTGGTGCTGGAGAGGAGCTGAGAGTTCTACATCTGGATCTGCAGGTAGAAGAAGACTGTGTCCCACACTGAGTGTGGCTTGAGCATGTATATGACTTCAAAGTCAGCCTCCACCGTGACACACGTCTTCCAACAAAGCCAAACCTACTCCAAGAAGGCCACACCTCCTACTAGTGACACTTCCTGTGACCAAGAGTTGCAACACATGAGTCACTGGGGCCCATACCTGTTCAAACCAAAACACTGATAACCTTTGTAATTACATTGTAACACTTCTGTCTCAGTTAAAGCTTTGCAAGGTTTGTTTTGCTTTTAAAATACTAACATTAGTCTAAAATCAATATTTTGATAAAGGTTGATTGGGGGGGAGATTTTAATATATCAATATTCAAAATATACACAATGTATTTATTTGTATTCCATAATAACAAAATGTCAAAATGTCTAAAGGTTTAAATTTTGACTACATAGACTCATAGGTTACTGTGAAATAATACATAGTATATATTTAACCAAAGAGACAAAAATATTTTAAAAGTAAGTTTAGGAGATAATATTTGTAAAAATAAATTAGAAAATCATGTCTTATAAAACAGACAACTCAGATCTCTTGGGCACTTAATAGTCAGCATAACAGACAGAAATAAAATCTGAATTTGTGATAGTTAGTATTGTAATAATTTGACACAAGTTGGGGTCATCTTGGAAGAGGGAACATTAATTGAAAAAAAAAATGTCTCTATCAGACTGGCCTGTAAGCAAGTTTGTGAGCTATTTTCTTAGTTAATTATTGATGTGGGAGGGCCGGTCAAGGTGAGTGGTGCCATCCCTGGCCAGGTGGTCCTGGGTGTGTAAGCAGGCTGAGCAACGTGGGAGGAAGCCAGTTTGTGGTCTCTGCTTCCATTCTGCCTCCAGGCTCCTGCCGTGTGTGCCCTGACTTCCTGCAAGATGAACTGTACCCTGTAAACTGAAATAGACCTATCCCTCCCCAAGTTATTTTTAGTGGTGGTACTTCAATCCCAGAAAAGAAAACAAACTAGAACAGTGTTTCCAAGACAGATTTCTCAGAAGATAAAAACATTTTTACAATAGTTTATTACAAGCCGACCAATAACCCAGAAAAACTTTGTAACATATGGTGGTGAAGCGGGAAGTGTCAGGACCAGGAATGACAATTTTACTTTGCACCCCAGGACCAAAGATACTAGAAATCATTAAAGGGGAGGAGGAGGAACCTTAAAAGTAAACGAACAGCTTGGACTACACAAAACATGATTGCTTTTGGAAACCTTCTTTAGGTTTCCATCCAGTCAGGGTTTATTTCCTTATCATTCTGGAAATACCACTCATCACTTTAGAACAAAGCTCTCGCCTTGGGAAAAATGCACCCTACATTGCTTGCATGCTTCCCTTTTGTATGTGCTCTGGCTTTTTATGAATGTTTTTAGTTAGCATGCAAAAACAATGACATTTCGTGCATATATATATCATACCTTGCTCATCCCAGCCTCCTGTTCATCCCTCCTTTTGTTCTCCTCTTTCTCTCTTCCTGTCTCCTTCCTCCCTTCAAATAGATACATCTTCCTTCTGCTTTAATCTCTTATGTATACATATGATGTCTATATATTTAAATTGGATTCCACATATTTGGGAAAACGCATGGTATTTGTCCTTGAGTCTGATTTATTTTGATTAACATAAATATGCCCAGTTCTATCTGCAACATCTTGCACAGACCCAAGGATGGACTGGCCTGACTAAGACTACAAGGCAACGAAGCAAGACAAACACATGGTCACCTAGCAAAGCTGTGATCTTCTGGTCTGTGTTCTCGGACGGAGACGCACAGTATCCCAGATGCTCATCGTGTTTAGTATGTAAGGTTGAACAGGGAGGTGGGTTGTTGCAACATCCCTGAACAAGAAGGTAGGATTAAGTGCAGATAAACAAGGACGTAGAGTTATTATATAGTTGAATAAAGAGGCCGGATTAGCTCTTCTTAGTAGTGTTTATAGGAGAGTAGTCTTCAGGGTATGAAAATTCCAGGAGAAAACACTATGGTGGATCTTTTCTTTTCTTTTTCTTTCTTTCTTTCTTTCTTTCTTTCTTTCTTTCTTTCTTTCTTTTTCTTGTTTTTTGTGTTGTTGTTGTTTTGTTGCTTGAGACAGGGCTTATCTGTGTAGCTTTGACCTCCTGGACTTATTCTGTAGCCCAGGCTGGCCTCAGACTCACAGTGATCTGCCTGCCTCTGCCTCACAAGTGCTGGGATTAAAGGCTCATGTCACCAAGCCCAGCATGGTGGACATTTTCTGTACACACTGCCAACATTTGCGTTCAGGCCAAAGGAAGGTTTTGCTATATCTTTGGGCCTCACCTAGGCAAGGCTTTGTCAATTTCCCATAGGTCTGAGACAATGAATTCTTTGACGTGGCTGTGTCACTGCCAAAAATAGACATTCACTCAGAACTTCACTCGTGTCCTACATCTGTCCACTTTCCTGCAAGTGGCAGGATTTAATCTTTTTCATAGCTTAATAAAACTCCACTACATGGAAATGAACCAACCACATCTTAAAACTCACCCACCTGTTTGTGAGCATCTAGGTTGATGCCATATTTTGGCTATTTAATAAACAGTTCTGTAATAGTTGAAAATCTATAAGTATCTCTGACATGTGCTGACTTAGAGTCCTTTGGTACATACCCAAGAGTTACAAACTTTTCATATAATGTCATTTTCATTAATCCTTAGTGATTTCTTTTGAATATATATATATATATATATATATATATATATATATATATATATAACTGAATATAATTCATCTCCATCATTAGTGACCTTAACTTGCATAGAACGTTGGCACATGAGCAGTTGTGTTGTGACATTTTGTTATATATAGCACTCTATAAAGGACAACAAAGTCTACAAACATCTTGTGTCACAAAGTCTACATACTTCTTTATAAATTTCAATATAACCTATACAAAGTCTATAACTAGAACCAAATATAGTCTCCATAAAAGAAAGTAGTAAAAAGAATGAAAGTTTAAATTTATGTTTAGTAATACATATTTTAACAGTTTTCTTGGAAATGATCTAAATTATTTAGTAAATACTACTTAGTATAAGGTTAAGATTGGAAGTCATTAATATATTGTGGGAATTATTTTGAGCATACAAATTATAAAACAGTGATTACTTAAAAGTCCATTAGTGTCAACTTAATTCATATTTTTAAACAATTTTAATTTATTATACTTTATTCATATTACATCCCTGTTGTTATCCCACTCCCATCCTCCCTCCCTCTTCCTCCCTATTCCCCTCTCCTAGAAGTCTGACAGAAGGGGACCTCCTCCCCCACCCTATGACCACAGCCTATCAGGTCTCATGGGCAAGCCTGGTTCTCCTTCCTCTGTGTGCCCTCCAGGCCTCTCCACCAAGGGAAAGTGATCAAATTGGGTGGGAGGGGCAGAGTTCATGTCAGAGGCAGTCCCCACTAACTTTCACGCTTGGGTTATTTATAAAAATTCCAGTAGATAACGATAACACAACCCTCATCATTCTAAGTTAGTTCCTGCCAGTGTTGTTACACCTGCGTATGAAGAAACCATCTTCTCAGCTGTGTAGGAACTGTTTTGGGCAGGATATGGAAGACCTTGAGACTTTGGAATAGGAAGACAGCTGAATGTTGTAAGCAGAGATGGAGTAGGCATCCCAGTAGGAGCTTGGAAAACAATCCTGCTGAGAACTATGAGGGAGTAGAGGCCCAGCCTAGATGGTTCTGAGGAGAATAACGTTAGCAATTGAGCTCTGTTGTGCGCGTGAGTTCTGTTAGGATTCTGTGACAGCCTGCCTACTTGTGATGTCACTGCTTACCTGACATGGGGGCGTGGCCTTGCCCAGGGCCATATAAACAAACAGATCCTCTACGTGACTATCTCTATCTCTTTTTACCCTTCTCTCTACTTCTCTACCTCTCTAACTCTTCTCTACTTTTCACAATCCCTCCCTCCCTCCCGCCCCCTCTCTCTCCCCGTATGTCTCTGGAGACGGTTCATGTATCTCCTTCCCTATTAAACCTCTTAAGTGCATCTGTTGCGTGGTGTGATTCCATCGCTCTGTACAGCTCTGTAGTTCACCTATAACTTCCACTGCTCAGCTTTTTACTTTGGTGCCCAAAGTGGGGCAGGCCCCTCTGGTGGTGATAAGGGGTGATCCTTACCAGATTACCCAATAAAAACCACTAGAATCCTCTCTTTGCTTCACGGACCCGCTCGCCAGTCTGCTTAGAGATCCACTTCTAAATCCTGATTCCAGCCTCCTCACACACTGGCTAATTGGTACGTTTCTTTTCTTTTTTTTCCTTTACTCTGCATAAATGTTTCCGTCTAGTTAGTTTGCTGGCCCTCTCTGATTAACTGGGAGAGGGGAAATCCCTGGTCCTCTTCCCTATACTCCACACATGGGCTCCATGGGTCATAGATTTCTGGGTTACTTATAGTCTCAAAAGGTCTATTTTAATTCCGTGAGGCCCACAGGACTAATCCCTGCTGCACCTCTCATGTCTCTGTGCCTCCGGCTGCATTTGTCCCGTTGCACTGCCGCAGCTGCTGCCACTGTCTCCCACCCAGGCCAGGCCAGGCAAAAAATGGGTCAGCGGGGAGCTCACAGCCTCCACCTCAGCTGTCCTTCCTAGGTGGCAGAGCCTCTACACAGCTGTCTAAAGTACCTTGCTCCACCTGCTTGCACCCTGCTACCATGTTTAAAATTTGCCCGCCGTTCTCCCTAACCAACCCTAACCCTAACCCTAACCCTAACCCTAACCCTAACCCTAACCC
>OU015746.1:50403652-50447233 GCA_907169655.1 Acomys percivali | reverse complement strand
CTAACCCTAACCCTAACCCTAACCCTAACCCTAACCCTAACCCTAACTCTAACCCTAACCTAACCCTAACTTTAAAACTGCTGCCTTCTGCTTTATTGACAGGTAAATTGTTCAAAAATGTTCTTACAATTCAATAATTACAAAGACTCAGACTTACATTAAAAGAGTGACTCATTGCCATATTTGTTATGGGCAACCATGGGACTGCCTTCTCTAAGGAGGACTGGGTGCTTAGCTGCCTTCTTTGTTAAGGGAAACACCACATGCTCTAGGCCCATCCCTTTCCCATTGCAGGTATGCCGACAATTCATGCTCAGCCGATCAGTCCAGCTTTGCTGTTTATTACGCCCGCCTTGTGAAAAAAATCATATAATTGTTTATTGACTATATTTTTAATCCTGATTCAAATGTTTGATTCTAATCTATACTTTTCCTAATTCCTAGACAAGTAAATAAATGCTATTTCTCCTGTCACCAACTAACCTGGATCCAACTACAGGCTGCCTGGCTAATGGGTTTGATACGGTTTTTTAAAGTTATTCTATAATGCTCTACTGTATTAACATTCACTTGTTTACAATATTAGATTTTCAATCATTGCCTTAAACCATGTTTAGCCTACAATTCCAAAGGTGATATTATTTGTTATAGAAAAACTGTTCTCTTTTATGGACTGTGTTTTTGGACTGTACTTGTGTTTTTAATGTTACAACTTGAGAGATAGACTATAAACAAAGTCGTCTATTTAAATATTTTAAGATAAACAAGACCGTAGTCTCATTGCCATTTTAATTAAAAGGCTGAGAATGTGTCCTAAGTGCCATATAAGAAGAGTAAAAATTTTAAAACCCGAAAGAAGCCTTCCCGACAGGCTCTGTTATAATAACTATACTCCAGGCCTTAGCCACTACCCCTGAGAAAAATAGAGGTATGCATGCCCTTTCTCGCTGGGGTCCAACCTGAGCCAGCTCTGACAGGGACCTGTTTCAGATACAGCCAAAAGGAGACATCAGTCTCACCAGCTGCTACAACCAGAATGAGACACTGGTCCCACAGCTTAACTTGGCTTGAGGATGTCACTGCTCCCATGCAGGCTTGTTCTCTGTTCCTAGTCACTGGAGGTTCAACCAGCACAAGAGCTGTGGACATGTCCACCCTTCAAGCTTCTTGACCTGGTAGAGTACAGATGGCACTAAATTCAGCAGCCTCCTCATCCAGGGTGATGCTACAGGTCTGTGTTAAATTCATACTCGGGTTGCATAGACATATTGCCAGCTTCTATCATGGGAGACTTCAGATACCTTCCCAGCCCTCTTAATATGCAGGAGACCAAACTATCCAAAAAGGTGTTTTTAAAATGTAATCTAAGTTGTTAAATGTAAGTTATGAAGGTCAACATGGCTAAACAAATGCTTTATTTCTTATGCTATTATATTAACTGTTCAAAGTATTGAGACTGATCAATAGAGCTCTGATTTATTAATCTAATTATGGTAAATCATTCTACTATACAATCCTACCATAGTTCCAAGATTTTAAGTTTCCTTTTGTTACTGCTCCACAGAGGACAAAAGGGCTTCTGCCTTCCCCAGGCTCATCTCAGAGTGTTTGTGCTCTTAATACACAGTTCTTTTCCCAAGCCTGTACTATGCTATATATGTCTACTACCCTTTTCCTACAGTGTGTTCATGTCTAACAATGTGTATTTCACTACAGATTTCAAACAGTGGTGATGCTAATGCGTCTGAAATGTACCTCCCTTTATGAACTTAGAAAGATTCTTGTAAGCAAGAGGAACTCCATCTCCCAGGTCAAATGGAATCCAGATAAGTACTGTAATCCAAAACCTAAGTTTCTCACCTATCTCTAAGTGTGGGATTCCTTCTCCTTTTCCCTGGTTTTGGGACTCCCTTTTCCCTAACTACCTCATTGACACCTTTCTACACCCAACACCAGCTAAATTCTCCCTTCCTAGTCACAAAATGCTTCCCTTTGTCGGAAAGACTGTCAACACCTCTCTGGTTCATTGGGAGCGGAGGTACCCAACCTCTTTGCTGACCCTCAACTAGGCTCATTCCCATCAGGTGAGTTTCCTGATGTAGCTTTCTTAGTTGTTCTGTGACAGCCACTGAAAACTTTGAGTGCACTCATAGCTACATCCCTGCCTGCCGCTAACTCATCTGTTGAGCTAGGCTGCTAGTCGCTAGTTAGTGGTGCTGAGCTACTAATGAATCTGCACCAGTCCTTTGGGTTACTAACTGTTTTTGGGGACACCCTGACAGCTTACTGACCTCAACTCCCCATGGGAAACAACCAGTCCTCTGTGCTTCCTGACACGCCTCTGGGAACACCCGCCTTAAAGCTTACATGCCTCTGCAACCAAACTTGGACAAATCCAAAACTAAACTGTTTTAATTATTGCCAACAATCGGGTAAATGGAAGTAATCTCCCATATGCAGACTTTTTCTTTACTCTCCCAAAATTTTCACACATTGTTAACATTGTCTCAAGCCTTTTCTCTGTGCTCTCCCAAGAGTTTCAAATGTACACCTAAAAGGAAATTTTCTCCCTGCCCTACTAACTTTGTCTTCTGCCCACATATATGTTCCAGTACCCTGCCAGATCTCCTACATCTGGGACATCGTCAAAGCAGCTACCCACAAGTGCTCCCATCCAACCTCAGAAATTGTGTCAGCTGGACCTGCATTGTACCTCCTAGCTGGAGCTGCATTAACCTTCCCAGCTGCAGATGTTCTCAGACCCTGGACAACAAATACAACAGCCTGTTCTTCCAGAATCTGGCCAATATTTCAGCCTTTTAAATCCCCTATCATCGCCCTACTGTCAGCAGGAAGTAGCTAAGATGATTACTTCGCCCCTTAGCCATTTACAAAAGGCTGAAATGGTGTGCTCCAGGTTCCCCCAAAACTCCTTGGTCCCTATCTGCTACAGGGCATGGCTGACATAGCCTGCCTTCTACCTTGAACTTTCAGGACAAAACTTTTCCTTCCTTTTCACAATATAATATGGACATTTTGTTGCTATTGCTTTTTTCTCTCTTTTCGCTATTACCTACATTTATATACTTTAACTTACCTTATATAAAAACAATCCAATGTTCCTCATTTTTAAATATAGGAAAAAGTAGGAATGTTAGGGTTCTGCAACAGTCCACCTACCTGTGATGTCACTGCTTACCTGCCACGGGGGCGTGGCCCTGCCCTGGGCCATATAAAAGAACAGACCCTCCAAGTGGCTCTCTCTTTTCACCTTGCTCTACTTCTCTACCTCTCTAACGCTTCTCTACCTTTCTCTCTCTCTCTCTCTCTCTCTCTCTCTCTCTCTCTCTCTCTCTCTCCCTCTCCCTCTCCCTCTCCCTCTCCCTCTCCCTCTCCCTCTCCTTCTCCTCCACCCCACCCCCATATGTCTCTGGAGATGGTTCCTGTATCTCCCTATTAAACCTCTTAAGTGGATCTGTTGCGTGGTGTGATTCCATCCCTCTGCATAGCTCCGCTGTTCACCTATAACCTCAGCCCCTCAGCTTTTTACAACTTCTGCCATTTTCCTAAGGATTTGCCTGAGTTTAAATTGAAAGTAATTTAGTTGCTGGAGATCACAACAGCCTAATAGTAACTCTCTTGTGGAGTTATTATTGATCATTCTCATGCAGGTCCACAATGAAAAAGAACACATAGGGCAAAGAGTAATACAAAATGTAGGGTTTGGAGAAAACAACACTAAAACCAAAAACAAACAAACAAAAAAACAGCACCAGGAAATTTAATGTTGGAAGTCAGGCTGAAAGAGATAAGGAGATCTGAGTGAGGCCTAATCTGCATTGGAATAAAGCGAGGGTACCCTTAGGGCAAGACTGCATTCAGCTAATTTCAATGTGTGAAAAGAAAAAGCCTCATGAATTTTCTAAAAGAAGAAGAAGAAGAAGAAGAAGAAGAAGAAGAAGAAGAAGAAGAAGAAGAAGAAGAAGAAGAAGAAAGAAAGAAAAAAGAAAAAAGAAACGAAAGTTGTTACAAAAGTAATCCAAGGGGGCTAGGCTACACCTTAATTAGTCAGCCAAATTCCAGTGGGTCATGCTCATAGGTCTGCCTTTAGAGTCGAGAAAGATAGTAGAGTAAAGGAGTTAGAATCTTCCTCCAGGATTAAGGAGAACACTGAGGCCAGATAATCTGTGTCAGGGAAGACCTTGCCTGAAGGCCATGAGATAAACCATTGCTTAAGCCATGATTGTGCATTGTGGATTGTGTTGGAGACCTCAAGATGTTCCAGGTGCCAGAGGTATGAGAGGTCAAGGAGAGATGCATGTAGGGACTGCAACTGGTTCAAGAGAGAGAGATTATTTATATGTTACAAACAGTAAAGCTTGAAGGGCAGAACCATCTAACCCTTTTGACATTGGACATAGAGCTACAGGCATTTATTGCTGCAATTGAGCTGCACTTTTACTATTAGCTTCTTTTGGGCTCTCTTCATAGACTGCAACCCTGCCACAAAGTGCCAAGCATCATCGGCTCTCCATGACTCATTCATTGTTGTATTCAAATCACAAGATCCCAAAAAAGACCACCAGGACTCCATACCAATGCAATATACATGAGGACCTTTAATCGACTCAGAGCCGGGCTCTGACCAGTCACCAAAACAGTGGTACCCAGAAAGAGCCTCAATCTCTGGGCTGAGAGTAAATTGAAAGGTTCCTAGCCCTCCCAGTGCCCCAAAGCAGGGGAGTTCCCACCTGGCAAGCATCTTTTGGTTGAGTAACATAAAGAGGTCTAATGTCTAAAGGAGTCAGGCTACAGAAAAAGACTCCAAGACCACCCATGGCTTAGCTTTCTTTGTTCACTAACTTGTCCAGGGAAGTGTCTGGTTTCTTACTAACGCTATCTTCAGTGGACAGGAAAGAATGTGGCCATAAAACTGGGTCTCTTATCAACCCTATCTCTGGTGAGACCCTTTGGGTCAGTCACTAGGCAACTTTACCTCTAGTGGGGCTGCTCTTTGCAGCTGGCCAGACTATCTCCTGTAGGCCTATTTCTTAACTTTTGCCCCAGTTACCCTGAAATCCAATTGTAGTTCTTCTGGTATCTCACATACCTTCAAAACCAGCACCACCTGGGTGACTCTTACACTACCAAGCTCTGCTGTCAGCATGAGGTACAGCCTCATGAACACAGAGGATCCTGAAGGAACATTTCCAAGACTTCACCTGTATGATGCTAGTCTTTTGGTAATCACTGCTCATTTCTTAGGTCCAGCTGACATCACTAAATGTCCTAGTAAAACAAAAGTTTCACTTTAGTGGTGCTGGTATTATGTTAGTCACAGCTGATTATTCTAATCCATCTAACCAGAACTACAAATTTGTAACTCAACATAGCAAACAACCTTGATAGAATCATAAAGGAACTCTCAAATGGCCCTCTGAATTATCAAGAGCCAGTATGGCACTCAACAGTTATCTTCCAGGATCCCATAGAACAGCTCACAAAGCTTTGAATACTCAATGGCTTTTCTTGTCCAAAGTTCCAAAGTCCTTCCACAACCCTTAAAACAAAACCACATAGTAAAATCTGTCACAGCAACACCCATAATCCTGGTACAAATTTCTGTCTTAATTAGGGTTACTATGGCCGTGATGAAATATCACGACTAAAGCAAGCCACAAAGGGTTTATTTGGCTTATATTTCCTCATCACTGTTCATCTTGAAGGAAGTCAGGACAGGAACTCAAACAGGGCAGGAACCTGGAGACAGAAGCCAATGCAAAGGTCACAGAGGAGTACTGCTTCCTGGCTTGTTTCTCATGGCTTGCTCAGTTTACTTTCTTAAAGAATCCAGGACCAGCAGCCTGGGGGCTGGGACCTCTCCCATCAATCACTAAGATAAAGTTTTACACATTTATTCATAGTCCAATCTTATGGAAGCATTTTCTAGTTCGGGGTTTCCCCCTCTCAGATGAGTCTAGCTTGTGTCAAGTTGACATAAAACTAGCCAGCACGGTTCCCATATAGCTATGTAGAACTATTTACATAAGTGCTTATTTCTTTCTAAGCTTATGAAAATAGATGCCCTTAAGAAATTTTACTAGCTAATTTGGTAGTGCTACTAAAAACCAGGATAATATCACAGACTGATAAATATGTACATATACATAGATTCAATTTTATGGTTTTCAATCTAAATATTTAGTCCCAAGTCCCACATTAAGAGAGGGGTGTAGGGCTGGAGAGATGGATCAGTGGTTAAGAGCACTGACTGTTCTTCCAGAGGTCTTGAGTTCAATTCCCAGCAACCACATGGTGGCTCACAACCATCTATAATGTGATCTGATGCCCTCTTCTGGCATGAAGGCAGAGCAATGTATACATAATAATAAATAAATTTTTTTTAAAAAAAGAGGGGGGTGTAATCAGACAGAGAGCTAATAGCCAAAATATATAAAAAACCTAAGAATGTAAACACGAACAAAAAATCCAATTAGAAATGAGGTAACGATCTAAGCCAAGGATTTGCAACAGAGGAATTTCTAATGGCCAATTGAAGAAATGCTTAAAGACCTTAGCCATCAGAGAAATGTAAATCAAAACAATTCTGAGTTTCCACCTTATACCTGTCAGAATGACTAAGATCAGAAAACTCAAGTGACAGCACATGCTGACACGGATGTGGACAAAGGGGAACACTCCTCCATTGCTGGCAGGAGTACAAACTTGTACAACCACTTTGGAAATCAGTCTGACACTTTCTCAGAAAATTGGCAATAGTTCTACCTCAAGACCCAGCTATACCACTCTTGGGCATATATCCAAAAGATGCTCCACCATATTGCAAGGACATTTGCTCAACTATGCTCACTGCAGCTTTATTCATAATATCCAGAAACTGGAAACAACCTACATGTCCCTAAACTGAAAGAATGAATAAAGAAACTGTGGTACATTTACACAATGGAATACTAAGTGGCTATTAAAAACAAAGACATCATGCAATTTATAGACAAGTGGATAGAACTAGAAAAGATCAGCCTGAGTTAACCCAGACCCAGAAAGACATGCATGGTATATACTCACTTATAAGTGGATATTAGCCATATAGTACAGGAAAACCTATAATCCACAAACCCAAAGATGCTAAGTAACAAGGACGGCCCATAGGAGGTTGCTTGAATCTCACTCAGAAGGGGATATAGAATAGAGAGTGGAAGTGGATGAAGAGAGGGAACTGGGTAGGAGATGTTATCAGGAGGGAAAAGAGGACAAGGATCAGATGTGGGGAGAGAGGGGGAGAGGTGAGAGGGTTGGAAGAGAGAAGGGAAAGCGATGGGGGGGGGCATCTCTGAGTAAGGCGGACGACCTTCAACAGGGTAGGCTCCTGGGAGGATATGAGGATGACTCTAGCTGAGACTCCTAGCAGCAGGGGACATGGAGACCAAAGTAACCACCTTCTAGCCAGGCAGAACTCCTAGTGGAAAGAGGGGAACACCAACCCACCCACAAAATCTTCGACCCAAAATTTACCCTGCCTACAAAAAGTACAGGGGTAAAGAGGGACTATCCAGCCAATGACTGGTCCAACCTAAGACCCACCCCAAGGTATAGAGCCAACCCCTGATACTAGACAGGAGCCTAGCATAACTGTCCTCAGAGAGGCTCTACCTAGCAGTGGATCGAAACAGATGCTGAGACTCATAGCCAAACATGGGACAAATGTTATCTGCTAAATGAGTATTAAAACTTTCCACCAATGTCTATACTTTTTCCCCTGGGATCTGTACTAAGTTTTAGAAGAGGGTTTGATAATGCATCAAATAGCTCCTTAGATAGTTCCATACTACCCAATGGCTGTAATTTGATTCAAATTAGCATTTTAAGGATCACTACTTGCTTTTGGGGTCTTGAGAGATATGGGGGTGGGGGGAGAGGGGAATCTTAGCTCCACACTGACTGCATGGAGGTACAGACTGGAGTAAGAGAACAAAGGTCTTAGACTTGGAAAGACGACTTGGGAGAGTTAAATTAATAAAGGACCCACTGCAATTCTAAGTTACCCCTAATTCAGCCATGTCAACAAAAAGAGAGTGGATACAGATAACTTCATAGTGTTAGACCCTCAGAGAGATTTGAGGAGGTAGGGTTTCCTTGAAGTTTTCATGAGGGAAATAGGACATAATAGAGAGATCTAACAGGCCTTGAAACAAAACTATCTATAATTAAATAAATATTGATGGGGGGATCCCAATTTCCGTTGTTCACTTCTTACTTGTTGCATGGACAAGCATTTTGTATCTACAGCTTTAAGTTCTCACCAAAACTTTGAAGCTCCAGCCTGTAAGTCTTACAATTAGCTACTGGTGGTGTTGATACTGTGTCACTATGTCAGTCACATCAGGGTTTTACCAGAGACCTGGAATCTCAGAGCTCTGGCCACATCTTGTTATTCATCTTTGAGTTCTTGGTTTTCAAGAAGAAATTCCCAGTTGTGGAATGAAGACTGACCTTTGCCTTGGCTCCTGGGAGACTCCACCTCAGTCTCCAAGTGTCCCAGCAACAGGGCTACATTTAGTATTAAACGACCATAGAGTCAGATCTGTGTTCATACCAGTGATATGATTCATAGTGGCCGTGTAGACAGTATCACAAGAGGGGCTGGCTCCCAGAAGACCATGCATGCACTTGGAGGGTTGGCACATTTATCTGGCTTTATTTTCTGCAGAAAAGCAGGAACTGTCAATTTCATTAGATCACATGGCCAGCGAGTTAAGCAGCTTTGCTGAAATAAAACCCCACTGAACATCTGTAGAACAAAACTCAGTGAAGCTCTCTAGTTGGTAGACACACTAATGCACCTGCAGGTGACACACTTGACTGTACAGAGAGACGGTTTTCACAGACCTTGGGCCAAGTGTCACTTCAAGCTGTTCATTGGCTGTAGTCGTTACAATAAAATTAAATCTAAGGACAGTGCTGTTCGAAGTTCTGTGAGTAAATCTAGAAAACTGTTAACCCTACATGGCCATCTGAACTCCTGAATTTGCAGCGTGGGGGAACATCAATGGCCCAAACTCGTGGCTTTGATCTGAATTTAGGCAGCTGTCTGGAGAGCGCAGCTTAGTCTGTGAGATCACCACTCGCGCCATGATGGGGTGGTTAGAAGCAGAAGTGAATTGCCTAATATCAGTTGGGGTTGACTTCAGAGCAACCCCCCTTTTATGTTTTTCATTCTTTCTTATAAGAAAAGCCCTATGACTGAATGAAGCCAGAATTTTAGTGCACGTGGTTGGCGAGGCTACATTAGAGTCAGCTTGTTTTTAAAGCCTTAGCTTTGGTGTGTGTTTAATCTACTTGATTTAGAACAGCCTCAGAAAGCATTTCAAACCAGTTGGAGTCATCACTGTGTTGGAAGCTGTTGGATGCTCTGGCAGCATTGTGCAAAGAGATATTAAATTATTCAAAGCTTCACAGTAAGTGAAGAAAGCCTGGGTCAAGGCAACCAAAACAGGCAGGTTGCTACTTAACCTTTAGTACTGTGTCCTAGTGTGGTACTCTTTGCCCTCTGCTTCGAGGATACATTGTGGAAAGGTGTTTGATACTGACATACAAATGGGGCAAAGGCAGATGAAAAAAACTCTTCGCTATTCCCTCAATTCAAGTAGCACATGATTTCCGCTTGAAGAGGATGTTGCTTGGGCAGGGTCTTTGGTTTTCACTCTTTGTGTAAACGTCAAGGGAAAAATTTATCATGATCTTTCATGATTTTTGTGTTTAAAAGAATATGGGTCAAGTGATAAGTGTCAGGTTAGGTGGGTTCCTGGACACCATGGTCTCTTAAAAGGGACTAAGAGTGGCTAAGCAACAGATCTGTAGCGTCATTCCTAGAGACCCCAAAGCATCCTTGATACAGTCTTATTCAGAATATAGACTCTCCCTGAGCTATGGCATACATATTATTTTCCTTGTCTCCCATTTGCTACTTATTAAAAATTACCTTTGGACAATGTATCCAAGCATAATTCAGGTAAATATTTGAGAGCATAAAAATCATCTTCAAATGAAAATCAAATATTTCTTGCCTTAACTCACTGAGGACCCCAGCTATAGACTTATTTTGGCCACAAGCAGCTCAGATTGCCCCCAACCATCACCACCCCAGATCCCTGGCATGTCTCCAGCTCCATGCCTCGGCCAGCGAGAAATAGAAGGGAGGTAGCTGGCCGTTGGTTTCCAGCTAACAGCAATGGAATTCCTTGGCCTGTACACTCTGTAATTCCCTGCCAGCTGGCTGTGTACCCTCTTCCTCTGGGAACTCAGTGAATCACACCTCCACTGTGCTTTTGGCTCCTCCAAGCCCAGGAGGGTTGGAGCCTTGAGTCTGCCAACATTGAAGGGCTGAGGCCCAATTTCTGAGCCTGGATCATGTCAGGGTGAGGGTGTGTGTGGAATTTCTGAGGACAGGAGGTTTCCCAGCTGCAGGGGAAGTGCTAATGCAGAAGCAGGGAGTATTCAAGCAGGGCCAGGCTGTTCTGCTCCTCGGGAAAGTGCCCTCCCTGCCCCTCTGAGAGGCAGAGGGTCTCATATGTAGACAAGGCAAGAGAGCACAGACATGGCTTCCACCTCTCCTCCTTAATGACCAGAGAGAGGTCTGTTTTGTAAGCTCTTCAGTCAGCAGGGCCTGAGCACAACCAAGAGTGATGCGCTGGACTAGAAATACAGCCAAATGCATATGTGGGGCTTTTATTTAAATGTCCTGGAAACTGAGGACCAAAAGGGCCAGGGCTGTGAGATGGTGTTAACTCCTGCATTAAAAGTACACATTTGAGGAATGGATCCTTTCCAAAAGCAGGGCTTCAGTGAAGCCTCAGCTGCTTTTACTTAGGAATCATTCTTTAGCTGGCCATGGAGAAGGAGGCCCCGTCAGATTAGCAGTGTGGAAACTATCCGCCCCACTCCCAAATGTCACCTTGGTCAGCACTTAACAAAAATAGCAGCCAGCCTGGTGCTCCAAGCAAGGCCAACAGGTGAGGCTGGCTCTGTGCTGATCTTTGCCTGTTTGGGTAGCTCACTGGCCAGACTACCTGTCACTTTAGGTGTGCGCGCGCGCGCGCACACGCGCACGCACACACACACACACACACACACACACCCTTCTCAAACAGAAGAGAACAAGGAATGAGAGAGAAAGAAGGGTAAGCTGAGCCCCCACAGAGCTGCGGCAGGATGGAAAGCAGAGAACTAGGCTGACTTAATTCATGCTTGCCTGCAATGGGAAAGAAATAACTTACAGGCACCAAAACACAGAATTGCCCCTCAAAATTTGTGCAGATGTAACAATAGTGGAGAAATCCCGTCTCTGGTCCTGTTTCTTCCAGTGCTGCCTTGCCAGGCTAGAGGCTGTGCATCTGGTGCCCTTCCCACCTGCTGATCCTGCTTCCTCCTACAGGTGCTGCAGCCTTCCAGGTGGCCAGGCTAGAGGCTGTGCATCTGGTGCCCTTCCCACCTGCTGATCCTGCTTCCTCCTAAAGGTGCTGCAGCCTTCCAGGTGGCCAGGGTAGAGCCTGTGCATCTGATGCTCTTCACACCTGCTGATCTTGCTTCCTTCTACAGGGAAGATTATGCTTGCTGGAGCCAAGCGCATCCCTTCACTCTGATCACCATCAGCTCCTCTCAAGCACCCCATTACTGGCCATCTACCATCATTACCAGAGGTATTTTAAACCTGTGGTATTTTAAATTCAGTCTCCCCAAAAGCAATAAAAACATAAGCACATCTTGCCTATCAGCCCCATTGTTTCTGTTAGTTTCCAATTTCATCCTCACTCTTCGCTTATTCCACAGCTCCAGGCCAAAAAGTCAGTGGCCTCCCTGACACAGGCATGCCTTCCATCTTCCCAAGTCTAAGCAGCCTGTGCACTGTGACTCAACTACACTTACTGAGCACAGCTGTCGCCTAGGCCAGGACCAGTGTCTGTCTTAGGGTGGCAGGGAAGGCTGGTCCTTCTTCTGTTTGCTCTAGCTATAGCCTCCCTTCTGGTTCTTTCCCAGTGGCTAATGAACAAAGCTAAGTCCCTTGCAGGAGAAAAGAGGAGGGAGGAGAGGAGGGGAGAGCCAAGAGGCAGAAGTCCCAGGAAGTTGGAGGTGAGGCTTTTGTAAGTACAATGAAGTAAGACGAAGAATAATCTGGAGAAACTAGTATGAAAGCATTAGGGAGACCTGGGTCTGTATGAGTGTTGTGGTCTGCAGTGACTGCATCTGAGGTGGAAGGAGGGGCACTTCTAAGCACCTATGACCGGACAAGGGAGGGAGTGGGGAAATCGTAATGGAAGACAGCTACTTGAGTCTCTAACTTGGGTAGTCACTGAGGATCCCTGGGAAAAAGCGTTCTAGACGGCAGGGTTGACACAAAGAAATGGGAATGGAGTGAGGGGATCCATGGAAAGATAGCAAAGGGAACCAGCAGCTCAGCTACAAACCTTGTGACCTACAGCAGTGACTTGCCTGCATACCCTGGTACAGTAGTGGCACACGTGTTGTGGGAGTAACAAACCACTTTCTGATTGGATGTAAGGCCCACTCTCCAAGTTGGAATCTATTTTCAACACTGCTGCAGTGGCCTGGAATCGGAACCTAGACACACATCATGGGCCTACAGGGAACCAAATGCTTGTTTTGCTGGCCTTTTGTTTATGTGATTTCTGATTTTGTCCTTATGCGTTTGTTTGTTTGTTTTTTATCTTGGAGACAGAGTTTCTTTGTGTAGCCCTGGCTGTCCTGGAAATTCACTCGCCCTATAGACCAGGCTGGCTTTAAACTCAGAGATCTGCCTGCCTCTGTCTCCCAAGTGTTGGGGTTAAAGGCGTGTGCCAACATACCTGGCTGCTTTTATGTTTTTATTTGTATGTGCTTCTCTTGTTTTTGTTTTATTTTAAATTTTAATAATTCTAGTCATTGTTTTTACCTGCTTGTTTTCTAGAGAGAAAGGACAGAGTTGGACCAGGATGAGTGGGAAGGAGCTGGGAGGAAATGGAGGGGGTGGGGACCATGATCACAACATATCATATGAGAGGAAATTATTTTAATTGAATAAATACAATTAAAAAACAAATGAGTGGCTTTTGTATAATTTAACTTGTATCCAGCTGTTTCTTGACTCATTGATCCTCACACGTAAAGCTATTTACCATCTTTATACTTATGTAATTATGTCACAGGAGGTATTTTCAAAGGAAAACTTTGAGTCATCCCCACTGCTGCCCTCTGGGACTGAAAAGGCATTTGAGGCATATGATAGTTAATCTGAGTTGTTGGTTTGGCTACAGCTTGGATTAACTAAAACCCAAAGGATTTCCTTGATTGGATTTCTTGAGGTGGGAAATCTGGGACACATCGTCTAATGGCAGCCTATGTAAACTGATCTGCCTTAAGGAGGAAGCTTTCAGTTTTTGCCCTCACTCTCGATGGCACGTTCATCTACCCCCATCCCTTAGCCATTCCTTCACTGGAGTTATAAACTCTTTGGGATTCTAATGCAGACCAAGGACCAGATGAGACATGCAGTCTTGTGGATGGAATAATTACTGGATTCTTGGACTTTCTTTAGGAAGACAGACTATTGGACTAGCCAAACCACAAACTGTGAACCATATTTTAAAAGCCTCTTTAACCCAGCACCCGGGAGGCAGAGGCAGGTGGATCGCTGTGAGTTCGAGGCCAGCCTTGTCTACAAAGTGAGTCCAGGACAGCCAAGGGTAACACAGACCTTGTCTCGAAAAAAAAAAAAAAGCCTCTTTAAAACACACACACACACATTGGGGCTGGAGAGATGGCTCAGAGGTTAAGGACATTGACTGCTCCTCCAGAGGTCCTGAGTTCAATTCCCAGCAACCACATGGTGGCTCACAACCATCTATAATGTGATCTGATGCCTTCTGGCCTTCAGATCCTGTATACAGGCAGAGCACTGTATATATAATAATAAATAAATCTTTAAAAAAACCACACACACATCAATCAGTTTTACTGTTTTGACTAACATAGGGCATATGCCTCTTGCACAGCCCTACCTTTCCTCCTTTTCATTAGTGGCACTTTCTTTTTTATTTTGAGTTACTGTATGGCATCTTTCTTAGTTGATAGTTTATACCTGGACTGAGTATAAATTCATGTTTTCTTGTTTTTTCCCAAATTTGTTTGGATACCTTTTGTGAGAGATCAAACTACCTGGGGGCAATGGAATTTTCCCTTGGGAACCAGGAAGGCATACTTTAGTTCCTGTTTGCAAAGGGTGCTCTGATCCTATGGCTTGGGATCCCCAGTCAGCACCGTCACATTTCCCAGAAACAGTGAGTGCTGAATTGATGGCTTGCTTATAAGATGTGCTGCTACTGACAAGGTGGAAAGAAGACCTCCAGTGGTAATGTGGAGAGCACTATTCAAAGCAGTGTGAAAAAGAAAAGGAGACAGTACATTTCTGACGAAGCTATTCATTAAAAACACATTACCGTAAGCCTCCATGGGGCTGGAGATGAGTCAGGGGCTAATGGCAGTGGCTATTCTCCCAGAGAACTGGAGTCTGATTCCCACCACCCACATGGTGGCTTAAGACTGAATACAACTCCATTTCCAGGGGATCTGAAGCCCTCTTCTGGCCTCCATGGGTACCAAACATGCACATGGTGTATAGACATATATGCAGGCAAAACACCACACACATAGAATAAAATAGAAACAAAACTGTGTGTGTGTGGGGGGGGAAGTAACTATAATGCCAGATTTTCTTTGTGTTAGTGTATCTCTGGATAAATTGAGATATATATATATATATATGGGAGGTAAGTTGTTAGATTTTAAATCCTGTTATCACCTTTTCTCAGAGTTGGACATTAGCATCCTCTTTAAAGCTACGTGTATGCGAGGTACACATCTCACACTGTCAATGAATGAATTTTCATCTCCATCTAGTGAATGAACACAGTCAATTCAACTTGTTAGTGGCTGTGCTTGGCTGTCAATTTGACTACATGTGGACTTAACTGAAACTCAAATGACTGGGCACACCTGTGAGGATTTCTTTTTCTTAATTAAATCATTTGATGTGGGAAGACCCACTTCTAATCCAGATCTTTGTGACAGGAAGATAAACCTTTAATACAAGCTTCTGAGGTGGGAAGAGCCACCTTTAATCTGGACCACACCTTTGCTGGCAGCCTGTATAAAGGACGCGGAAAGACATCCTCTTTGCCGGCTTGCTCTTGCTAGCAAGTCCACTCCATCATGGGTATCGGAACCTACTTCTTTGGGATTCCAGAATATACTGAAGACCAGCTGAGATGTCCAGCCTCAAAGCCTGAACAACTACTGGATTCTTGGACCTTCTGTTCATCGGCAGCCATTGTTGGATTAGCTGGACCACAGCTTGTAAGCCATTCTAATAAATCCCGTATGTATATGAGCATAATATATATTCATTTTATGGGTTCTGTTACAAGAAAGAACTCTTGTATGTCACGTCTATATTAACTATAGGCTGAGAAGTTTTCTAGAGAAAGTATTCTTTTATTCTTATAGAGATTAAATGAAAAAATTATCCAGTAAAACATTTCAATACAAAGTTTTTATTGACACTGTAAGAAACATTTTTATTTATTTTTGTTTTTTTTTTCCTTTGTTACAAAAGAACTAAGTGGTTCTGAAAGCCAAGGCAGAGTTCATGTGTCTGGGCTGCCATTACCGTGGCCTATGAGCACTGAGCAGCCACAGGCTCTTCCGGAAGGTCTAGGGCCATCATACCCCAACTCTACACCTACAATACTTGAATGTATTTACACGTGTTGCTCTTTAAAAAGGATTACACATTTTCTTCTTTAAAAATCTAAAAAAAGGTGGAGAAAAGGAACATAGTTTATCTTACACATTTGCAGGATATACAAGGGTAACTTGTCAGAGGAGAACATCCTCCTATCAGCTTCAAACATCACAGGAAATCAGGTCACTGGACAGCTCAGACGGTTCCAGCCCTATGCTCACTTCCTGGTAACCCTGTCTGGGCACGCAGCCTTGGAGTGCTGACTGGACAACAAGTGGTCCTTCTCATTGACAAGAGAAACATAAAATAAGGCACATACATTGCAAGAATCAAAACCTGTGGCTCCCAACAGACAGACACTTCGAGGAGCAGGGAAGTGAGTTACTTAATTCATTAGAAAAGGTCATGGAAAACAAAAATGAATTAACACAGACGTTAACTACAAGTACCATGTATGAGCCTGGACGTTCACTAAAAAGCAACGGTGACAACCGGAGACGCAGAGCTGCTTCTCCTAAATGCAACAGCCAAGGAATGGAAACAGGTTGCAGACCGTGAGTGGATTTTTGACAGGAAAGGCTAAGCCTGCAGAGATCTCATGTCCTACCAGATAGCTTTAGTGATCAAATGATCTTTCTTACACTAGTATATCATGACAGATGACTGAAATCTTGAAACACACCATACTTTTTGCCCTCTCTTTGTTTTAACCTGTATTCTTCTGAAATTTTCATATTGAGGAAAGTCAGGTATTGAGTGGAAGCATAAGTTCCACAAATCTAAAGGCAACAGTTTGGAAAATAAGGATGAAAATGAACAATTAAGAGTCAAAAGCAGAGGGTGAAGTGGCAGCTGTGCAGGTTCTGTGCACAGCCCATCCCTCTAGGATGGACAGCCATTGTGGAAAATCACCGCACTTCAGAACTTCAAGTCCACACGCAAGGATTCCACCTGGGGAGGTCTCTGCTGCGCTAGGCAGTCAATGGGTGTGACCAGGGACCAAGCTCGTCCTCCACGCAGGAGGAGGAGAGTCCTGAAGCTCTTCTTTGAAACCAGAAGAAATAAAGGGATCAGGCCAAATAGTACGGAATGCCTGGTGAGTCCCAGGCCAAAGACTTAAAACAAAAAAAAGACTTTTTCACAAATGGTGTTTGGGGCTTCCATTACTCATTTTGTGATGATAATGTGAGCTGTTTGGGAACTATCGAGACCTTGCTTTACTCTCCTGAACTCAGAGCAGTCGTCCCCTCTTGCTGGTGGGCTGTCGCTGGGAGGGGGCTGCAGTGCATGCAGAACTTACTGAGTGCTCTACTGGTCCTGGGGACATCAAACAGAAAGCAAAGTCCTAAATGGCAAAGGCTCCTCCCTGTTGAAATTGGGGCTCCCAAGGAGAAAAAAATAGGCATGAGCAAAATTGGCTAGTCACCACATCCTTCCTATTGCCTAATACTTACTTGGTTTTCATCCTTCTACTCCTAACTTTGACGGCAGGATTTAAGAGGAGAAGCCACACAACCATGTCAAAATCACTTGGGGGAAATCCAATGTCAGGAGCTGACGGGTTGACTTTTTAAAAAAATCATTTACATAGTTTTAAAGTCTTATGCTAGGTAATCCATGTCCTCTGTGCACACATAGTATGACTTTCATGTGTCAACTGCATATGAGGGGTGACTACACTGTGTAACTCTTTAAAATCTTAATCTAAAACTAAAGTACTAGACCATGTTAAGGACTAGTGGCCACTAAATATCAGCTTTCATGCTCTCCGATGATAAAACACGGTTAAAATAACTTATTCCTGATGTCAACGTATGTGATCTCTGCCTTTTACAACTACATCTTACACATCTCTGAAAACAGGGCACTTTGAATAGACATATTGCCTCACTATAGTGAAATTAATAAATGGTAGTGATACATCCAGTTGTGGGTCGTTTAAATGCCTACTTAGAGCTACATATAGGCAATTCTCAGTTATCAATGATGAGGAAAGGGGTAGGAGCAAATCTCAATTACAGCAACTCAACTAATTAGTCCTCAAACTAATTGTACTCAATTATTTCTACCCAACTGGCCTGTCTTCTTACAAAAGAGCTAAAAGAGTCTGAACACCAACCACCTGTCCACTCTCATTGCTGTGCTAAGTAACACTAGATGCTCATAAAGTGGAGGGAACGCAAAAAGAGATAACTGAGAACTGATCTATAAAGTCAGACCCATGGGATGCTTACTTAACAGAAGAATTTAACCCCCTGAAAAACCCTGATCAAACCATTTCTCTTGTAGGATCCCCGAATTTCCACTTTTTGTGCAGCTGTTAAAAGTATGCCCTGAACTGAATTAAGGTGGGGAACAAATTAAAACCTGCTATTTATACTAACTATAGCACACCCACAAACAATCTTCAAATTCACTATTCATTCAATTCTTGTACTCAGTATGGGAAATAAAAATACACATACACACATAAAAGCAAGTCACTGAGTATTGTAAAGGAAAACTTTCAGAGGTGGACCTGTATGTGACCCGTTGGCCACAAGCACACCAATTGCTAGTTCCTGGGATAGCAGAGAAGCAGGCCAAATCTTTTAATCTGATGGCTTCTCTTCTAAAAGAAAGAACATGCACATTGCACACTAAGACTGGTTCACTCAAAAGAGGCAGGCTTACAGGTTCAAAGAAGAGGGGGATTGGAATGTCACAATACTGATTCAAAACTGAAATGGAAGACAGTCTGTCCCCTAGAATACCTTAGGGTTTCTCAGAGTCCTTTTCCATAAAAGGAATATACTTGAGACACATCCCATTCAGGTGAGATGAGATTGCTGAAATACATACAGAACTTTAAAAAAAAGAAAAGAAACAGGGGGAAAAAAAAGAGTCCAAAGAGAGTCAACTCAATCTTTCAAGTCCTAATTTTGAAAAAAAATCTCTATTTGTGAGCCTCCTTGCCTACTGCCTACTGCATAACTGCAAGGAACTTGCTTTCTTCTGCAAGGGAGGTCAGCAAAGAACTCATATCCCCAATAGCCATGTTGGTGGTGCTCATGGACAGGGATGGGAACGGGAGGGGCGCCCGTGGAGTGGTGAGACGGGAGGAGTTGTGGGAAAGGTTCTGAATGATACTTGGGCTCAAGGCCCCTGACATTAGGCTGGTCTGGTCCCCATCATCTATGATGGCATCAAAATCAATCTGTACTCCTTCTAGGTCATGACTATCAAAGCTGTCAACTGTGCTTGTCACTTGGTTAGCACCTGGGGAAAGTAACTCAGAGTTTTCAGTGCCAGTCCCCTGGAGCAGGCAGTTGGCATCTGAAAGGGAGAATGAACTAGCTTTCCTGTCTTGCTGACTGAAGCCCGCGGTTTGGTCATAGAACTGACCGGAGTAATTCTGCATGCTAGAGCAGAGCTGCTGCGACTGCCCTTGTGCCTCCATCTTGATGCCGGTCTGACTCATGTCACTGAGCTGTCCTTGCTGCAGAGTGAGGCTGCCCCTTGGCACTGCCTGGCGCCTGCTGCCCCCATAGCTGGCACAGGGCTGGTAGCCCCTGACAACTGCCATGCTCGATGGCTGGCTGCTGTTGTCCTGAGTCCCTGGCAGACAGCTCTCTGTCCCTTGATAGATGTTAATATGTGAGGTAGCACCAACTTGCCCTAGGATTGGTTGGCCAGGGCGGCTGGCTCCCTGGTGTTGCATGCTGCCACCAAGTAGATGATGAGCAATGTACCCCTGGCCCATTTGATCTTGGGTTTGCATGCCATTCACTGTATTGCCAGCTAATTCATTTGGTGCCGTGGACAGGCCAAAATCTAGCAAATTCCCATTCTCTTGCAAGGTGTTGCCTTTCAGCTTGGACCCTTGGATGCCAGCAGCACAGGCACTGTCTAGTGCACCGGACGTCAGCGGCTGCCTGTTGAGCTGGCTCCCATACTGCTGCGTCTTATATGGCTGTTCATGGAAAGCATGTCCACTGTGGCCAGGTACCTCCCCACCGTGCATTGCAAAGTGCTCTGGGCCACCGTAGGCACTGCCGCTCTCTCCAAGGGTCTGATACCCCACAGCTGAGCCAGCTCCACCCTTCCACAGACTCTGTGGGTGTACCACCATATTGTTATATAACCCAAAGGCTCGAGCCTGCTGTATGGTAGGGCGCTGAGCACACTTCAGCTTGGAGGATGACAGATCAGAGCTTCCGGAACTGACCTCGTTCCACTGTATGGGCAGATCAGTTTTGCTGCCCTCAGAGCAAGGCTGCTCAAGAACTGGGTACTGCTGGCCAATGTGACTGTCTGGTAGTCCAGGCAGGTCCAAGTCCTCGGGCCCATGGGCTACTTTGCTATCTTCAGGGATGGCACTCTGTAATTGCTGCCCATACCCTGTTTGGTTCTGGGAGTTTAAATACTGTACCACGTCATCCGGCAGGAAATCTTCATCATTCAAGTTGGCATCAGCATCCACAGTCAGGGCCTCCAGGGCGACATGCTCTGTGATGCTTGGCGGACAAGGAGATGCTTGGAAGTATCGCAGCTGGCTGCTCTCCGGCCGGGTATAATTCTGCAGCACTAAGCTACGCTTTTCTACTGATGGAGGCAAACTTGGAGAGTTAAAGCTGTGGAGGCTGCTGAAGCGCTGAACCCTGGGAAGTGACATGTTGTCGGAGACCGTCCTCACAGGGTCACTGGCTCTCCTCACACTGTTCGCTAGTGCATCATGAGGCAGTAGGTGACGCCGGCTGTATGTGTGGCCTCCTCCATCGCTGCATCTCCGAGGAGGATGGACTGGAGGCAGAGTCACCCCTGGGTCCCTCCCCTCCCCTAGCAAGGCCATCCTGGTCTTCAGGCTCAGCCTTTCCATGTGGGGCAGGGGTGTGGGTGGCGGGCCACCCGTGGCAGCAGCATACTTGGCCTTGAGGCGGTACTGCTGCACGGGTGTGAGGCTGAGAAGGCTGGGCAGCCCATCGCCCTGGCTGGCCTCGCTGGACCTCCGTGAGGCATCTGTGGAGATGGGGTCATAGGAGTCAGCGACGCTCACGTTTTGGGGTCGCCCTTCAGCCTGGGATGCCTCGCTGGACCTGCGGCTGGACAGGCAGGGGGAGATGCCGGAGGATCTCCGGCTGCTCAAGTAGGCGGAGCTGATGGTGCTGGTGCTGCTGTCCCTCCGGTTGAGCGTGTTCAGCACGGTGAAGTCTACGCCCGACAGGTCACCTCTGCTCGGGAGAAGGGTGCCGGGCCCACCAGTACTGTAGTTGTTATTGGACTGCGTGCCTGGAGGGAAGGCAGAGGGAGGGGAGAGAAGAGAAGATGTAGAGTTAAGGATGTCTGAAATTGGGTGCCAACAAGCATTTCCATTTCCTTGAACTGGGCAAACAGGTAAAAATTCTCTTGGTTTTATGTCTTAAAACTATAGCTGAGGCGCTAACCACAAATGCACCTATTGTGGAAGTTTTTCTTCCCCCACTGAAACTCAAACAATAACAACTTCTCCATTAAACTCTGCTTTATCTTTTTGTTCCAGTATTATTCTCTTATTATTTTCTAACTATGGAGCATCCAGAAAAAGCAACGGAAATGGTTCAACCTCAACACAGGTCAGTCCCAGAGCAAGCTTAGGATCTGTGGAGAGACGAATACAAATAAAAGCAAGAACTCCAGGTCCTCTTGGCGTGTTCTGGCCGCATGTAAAGGAGAAGAACTACCCTGAGCAGACAGACAGACAGACAGACAGACAGACAGGCAGGCAGGAGCACGGTCTGAGGTGGGACTTACCATTTCCTATGAGAGGAGACACTGCAGGGGCTTTGGAGGGTAGAACAGGGTTCAGCCTTGGAAACATTCCGTTCACTTGTTTTAGCCTTTCAAGTTTGATGTGCTCTATCCATCTGGTCCCTGCCGGGTTTCTCCTGGCTTGCAAAGCGAGGGCTGTGGTAGCGGTGGAAATGGTCGAGTCCATGATTGGGGTTTCATCGATCGCACTGAGGTCTGCTACACTACCTCCATCGGTCAGAGGAAGCTCGAGGCCACTGTTGGAATAGTTGCTGATGGGGGACTGTTGGCTGCTGCATGAAGACTGACCACCAGGGCTTGGCTGAGATGTCTGTTGGGCCCAAGGGAAAACAGAACACAAGGGCATGAGGAAGGGTAAAGGAAAGAAAGCCAAAATGACAGCTCATGCAAGTCAGGACCATCAGGCCGTCAGCAGGTTAAATGAAAAGAAAAACTATGTGTTGGTGGATGGAGGTAGCCTTTGGGCCAAAATGACAATGGTCCCCGAGCCGGGCTGATACACAAGGGGAGGGGATGGATGCTAGAGGATGCTGGATGCAGTGTGATCAGAGCTGTCAGCCATAATATCCTGTTCCAAATGCCAACTAGGCCGACATACTTCCTCATCTTCAATTTTATCTCCAGGACATTACTGCATTCACTACTGCAGAATCTTTATGTATAAAGCTATAGCATACACACAGGGCGTGCTCCACAGGATATATTGTCTCCTTCCAACAAGGGTCCCTCTATGCTAGTCAGACCTGGTTCCCAAAATTATTCTGTTTTCCTCCCTGCCACATTTTCCTGGTGTTACAGACCCTCAACCAGGGTCCAGATCAAGGCAGCCATATTTGGCAAAACATGCATCCTTTTGATTCTGTCAAACTCAGAAGGGAAGACAGGCTGCAATGCAGAGGGGCTCTGAGTCAGTAGACTAGTTTCATTTTTCCTCTTGGTGTGCATCTCTCTTAGTGTGTTCTCCTAATCTTAACCAAGTAGGCACGGAAAGAAAATTCTGTAACTAGTGAAAACTCAATCCCACTGACTACTCTCAATCAAGGGAAGCACTACTTTACTCCCTGCCAGGGCTTCCGGGGCGGGAAGTGGGAAGGCTGACCATCTCAGGATATGGACACCCTGTGAACGGACCTGCAGCACGCAGGATAGCACTCACACTGCACTTCCAGTTGGTCTAACCTAAAGCTGCAAGGGCACCTACAGATGAAGCCACATCTTCTTGGTAAGGACAAGAGTGATGTTCTGAGAACTGCAGTGGCCACCGAAAGTCACAATATTTAGAGCCCTAAGATGGGCTAATGTCAGCCTCTGCAGTACTCCCTCCAGGGTTCCTACACAACCTGGAGCTACCAACCGCAAATAAAAGAATCACTCTGTTATTCTCAGGTGGGCTGAACAACGCTGTTAAGAGAGTGTTTGTAGAGGTGACTCTCTGGGAGCCCTGTTAGCTTTATTTACTTTCACGTCATGTAAATCCAAGCAAACACATACTTTCTTAGCAAGTGCCACGTGATACAGTACCTTCACCCTGGGCAACCAAGTAGAGCTAAGGGAGGTTTGTAAATCTGATCATGAGTGTGTAAATTCCTGCTTAATTATTTTGCCTCAGAAAGGTCCTGAGATCCAGGCTCTTCCAGAGGTACTATGATTTCTTAAAACTTTGAGTACCTCTCATTCTTCAACAGAACAATCAGAACATATAGGTACATGGATCTGTACATGTGACGATGTGCACTGACTTCCACAGACCATGTAGGAAGGCATGGGCACTTACAGTTAATAAACTATATGTACTCAACTGAACGGCGGATAAGCTGCTAACAAATTTATCTAGGTCTTCTTCAAAGAAGGCACTACATGTCTGGTGCCACACATGAATTTACTCTAGTCAGGACAGCGATTAAGCAGAGTTTGGGAACGACTGCTTGGTTGCCCAGTTTGATTTATTATGAAGACTGAGGCAAAATTAACGATGAGTCTCATCATCTAAGCCACAGTTTTCACACGCTACGTTCAAGGCAGAGCCAAATGCTCAGCAAGGACGTCACAGTGCCGTCAGAATGAAAGAATGATGAGATGGGAAGAAAGCTCGCATGGAGAAGTGAAAAACCAAACCAAACCAAAGAACAGAGAAGCCAAAATTCCCTCACCTTATTACCCACTGTCCTTAGGAAGTGAGAACAAGACATTTGGGAGCAATAGACAGAAGAGGTGTTGCATAATAAGAAAAAAGAAGAAAGAATTTAATTCATAGCACGATGACCAAATTAAAGACATGTTTTAAAAGAAATCATATTAGAAATGTAATGTTCATTAGTAAATGTCTTCCGAGGTCTCTGGTGTTTAGATGTGTATGGCCACACGGCATCTGCTGTGCAAATGTGACATGATTCATCTCAGGAGCTTTCATGTCCACACCTGGAGACATAAGGCTGGTCCTCATCTCTTTGAGAACTACTTTTACAATCTAAGTTGTTTATAAACAGTCACATTCACCCTGAGATACATGGCTATAAATAATTACTTCTGGAAGTAATGAGAGGTATCATGGATTCTGATGACAGGCAGAGCCTGTCTCCACTCTCCGCAACCTGTACTGCAATACTTAGTGCTAGAGCTGTTAAGCCTACTCTCGCCCACTAATCTTGCCTTGCTCTCCTCTCCCTTTGCTCTGGCAAATCCCACAGCCAGTACCATTTGTCTCCCACCCCCTCCCCGGGACCACTTGCTCTCCCTATCTGAGTACTCAACTCTGTCCTCATGGCCTCTGCCCTCAGAGCACACTGCCAATTCTCCTTCTCTAGAAGGCTTTTCACAGACTTGTCTTTGAAATCCAACATCTGAACTGTATTTGTCAATCTTGTATCCCACTGAACTATAAGCCCTGGCTGACTTCAGCTTATTCAGCATCGGGTCACCAGGGCAAGGAAGACAGAAAATGTATTTGCAGAAAGGCTCAAGGAATGATTTTCTACAGAGTAGCCACTTTAAAGAGACGTGAAGCCGTGTCTGCCACAAGTGGTAGAGCTACGGATCCGTTTTAAAAGTTAGGCAAGAATCTCCAAAATTCCCGAGCAAAGTAATTTCTAAGCAGATTAACTTCAAGTGAGCAGACTCTATTGCTGGGTTCAAGACCCTTAAATCAGAGTAGTCAGATACAACCAAGAGGGGGCAGTGTTGTTCTTTGCCATGCTCAGCCGGGTTTTTTTCAAGGACCCTGGTAGGCTGTGGGAGAGCGGGAGAGTGAATGACATACCATGGGCTTCTCAGCCTTGACAGGCTTCACCTGGAGGCATTCTTCCCGCTTTGAGGTAGTATTGCTCAGCTCTTTCTGCTCACCAAAGGCTCCCTGAGGTGGCCGGCCGGGGGACCTGGACTGTGAATGGCTGCCAGGATCTCTCGGGGGCGGAGGCCGGGGGTGCATGTCCCCACGCTGCTTTTTGGTGACATGAGCCTCAGGGCCATGCACGGTCTTCACATGTTTCCGGAGAGAGCTGGGGTCTGTGTAACGCTTGGTGCAGCCAGGGATTTTGCATACATACGGTTTCTATCAAATGCCATAAAAAAAAATGAGTTGTCGATAGTTATAAAAGTGATTATGACATAGCAGTGGTTAATTACAATTCTAATTCTTTCAAAAATACTTCCACAACATTCAGATACTCCTCAGGTCTAATGACTTGGAAAGGCTATTTGGATATAGTTCCGTGCCTATAGAATCTTGTTTGATAGGGTATTATTTAGGGAGCCCTGCAAGTGTAATAGCGTGCAAATTGCCTTTACAATACTGCAAGTGCTTATGCTGTGAGCGGAAGTACCGTGGCTCTCTATCTGTTGATGATGATAATGGAGGGAGGCTTACAGGAAGATGATATCAGGACAATTTTATACATCTTGTAGGAGATGCTCTGTGTGAAGAAATTTCTTATCTTGGTTCTGAGGTCTAATGATTCTTTGCTTTGTAAATGTGCTATTTGCACACAGGTATTGTAATAATAAGAAATAAAACCAAAGCAGCCCAGAGCCATTCTCATGTTGTTTCACTAAATTGTACACATTTGAGCAGCATTACAGCTGTTTGGAGTTCAGGGGTCAACATCCTCAGAAGGTCTCTGGTCTTTAATACACACCCTTTCCACACACTACCCAGGGCTGGAGAAGGGTTTAGGAAAACCAGGACTCGGAGTCTGCTTTCTTCCGACGTTCCAGGTCTCTCTCTACATGGCAGAACTACTTTATGCTCATTTTATTTTCTACCTGAGTCACCAACCATGCCTCCTGATAGAGTTATAAACATATGGGTACTTATAACAAAACATTCATATAGAGCACAGAATTGTTCCCTTTGTTAGTTACCAGTGCCAGAATGGTGATTTTGTTTCCTTGACTTCGAAAACAATAGAGTTATGGGATGTTGGTATGAGTCAAGTCAGCCCTGCCTGCCCAGGGGTCTATGTCCACAAACTCAACTGCCTTCAGGTGAAAACCATGAAAAAGCCACGCCTGGGCTGTGAAACCTTCTGTCCACAGTGAGCGTGAGCAGGGGCTTCTCCTTGTCACCATTCCCTATGCAACAGAGCAGCTATTTATACTCCGTTGCGTGTTAGAAGTAATCCCAAGTGTGAGAAGGTATATATAAATAGTGCAGCATTCTACTGAAGAGACTTGTACATTCCCAGATTCTGGTGCGTGCAGGGTCCTGGGCATAGTCCCTTACTGAGTGTTGCGAGAGGACTTTGTCCTTCTTTCTCTGGGAACCAGAAGGTGAGCTGGTACATAAGAAATCATCACAAAAAGCATGATTAAAATAATGTATCTCTTATCCTTGCTAAACACCCTGCCTCTAGGATGCACGTCTTAAAGATGCTTTTTCACTAAAAGCCCTAGACGAGACTGACTGAGTGCCACCTAAAACGCCGAAACTCTGTAATGTGGAGAAGCGAAGATTTTGAGCATTATCCAGAGAGTCTTCGCCTTCAAATGCAAGATTCAGTTGGGTAGAATTGCTTCCCATTAACTACAAATTATGTCTACTCAGGAGCTGTGATTTGCTGCATATACATGATGGGATGAGAGGACAGGATTCCATGCATTAGGGACAGAAGAATGGCTCTGGCAGTTAGTGCCATTACCTTTAGGTGTTTGCACATCAACCCTGGGCTTGCTCAGGGCACCAGCAGGACAGGCTGTTCTGTCGGCTAAGTGCTTGAGGCAGGTGTGTGGGCATGGGGGGGGGTGGTGGGGAAGGGTGGAGGGGAGCAGGGGAATAGAGATGGCAAAGAGGGGCACAGGGCACAGGGCACATCTGAAGAGCTACTCTTTCTGTAAACACATTCATGTGAATATTAAGATTAGCCTAGAGATAAGAACACATCTCATGTGTTCATCAGGATTAGCATTTCCTAGGCCAGGGACACCTACCAGCACACCTGGAACCCTGTACCCTTGCGTATGAAGATGCACATTAAGTACCACCTACAACAATCCCGCAAGAACACAGGTTCTGGAAGTTATGCTTTAAAACAAGAGCACAACTGTGTAGCTTGTTCTTGAAATTATGCGCTAGCAATAAAATGCAGTGACAGGCCAGGTCTGCTCTTCATGTCCTGGACATTCAACTTCAGGTGTGACTGCTCCTTTCCTGACCTGCATTCTCAGCTGCTGTTTGCATGTTCATGTACTGTCGGAAAGCTGGTGATATATTTTCTCCTGACTGTAAAATTTATTCTAGTGGTGGCACATTCTTTTAATTAGCTCTTGAAAGGCTGAAGCAAGTGGACCTCTGTGAGTTCAAGGCCAGCCTGGTGTACAAAAGTGAGTCCAGGATAGCCAGGGCTATTATACAGAGAAACCCTGTTTCACTCCCCAACCCCCAATCCCCAACCCCAAAAGGCACATCCTTTCTCTATAGCACACACTGGCTGTAAGTTCTCCTACCTCAGCCTCCTAGGTGCTGGGATTACAGGGCTGAGCCAACTAGTCCCTGCTAAATTTCCTTTTCACTGAACACCAAGTGTATACTATTACATGCAAGACTCCTTGTGCATAAAGATGTGTACCCTCAGTGAATATAAAACCCTTTATGTAATATGTTTTATTTTGTATACAGAATCTTCTTTTCTTTTCTTTTCTTTTCTTTTTTTTTGGTTTTTCGAGACAAGGTCTCTCTGTGTTAGCCTTGGCTGTCCTGGACTCACTTTGTAGACCAGGCTGGCCTCGAACTCACAGTGATCCGCCTGCCTCTGTCTCCCAAGTGCTGGGATTACAGGCATGTGCCACCACGCCCGGCTAGAATCTTCTTTTCTGATAGAGAAAATGTGTGAACACTAAAGATGTAGACAAACGAGGACTCCTTGTTTGGTTGGGATAATCCTGGGAAGTAACAGTTATTTAAATCTGGGTTTAACTCTCAGCTCATGGGTAATAAGGTGCTTGCAACTGCGCATAACCCACAGCAAACACTTGCTCAATGGAGCTTTAGCTGGGTCCTGAAAACAGAGAATAAGATCCTGTGGTTAAAAAAATGAGGACAAGGAGATATAAAAAATAAAGGGTCCCAGCAAAGGTCCTGTTCATAACAGGTCAGACTGGAAGGGCACCTTGAGCCTGGACATAAATGTACCTCGGCGAGAAACACTACTGTATGATCTAGAATGGGGAGGCCTTTCAGAGGCCACTGCCACATAATCCAGGGCCCTGAAGGGGCAAGGACAAAGTCCTGGACAGAGAAATGCCATACAGCTTTCCTGTGTGGGAACTACTCTCTGGAGCCACCCTGTTGAATTCGTGGCTATACCTAGCATAGCAAAAGGGCTGCACATAGAACTGGTTATAGTCTTTGTGAAGGCACAAAACAAAGGCTTTCAAATGCTATAAACTGGAATTGGGATTGACAGAAAAACAGCGTATATGACCATCCTCACTTAGGACATTCTTCATGCTGTACAATAATTCCAGAACATTCTAGCACTCCAAAATCTGCAGGAGGCTGGCAATTACTAATCTATCTTGTTTTCATGTATCTCCCAGTCTAGACTCGGGGTCATTAGCAGAAGATCCAACATGACTTGGACAGCCTCATCCCACCATGGCCTTCTGACATAGCCAGTGTCTAGGTACCTACAAGTATGAGTTTCAAGAATGATCAGATCTGAATATACATTTTAGATAGCGTAGACGATCTCATGAAAGGCTGTTTTACTCTATGACCAGGACTCCCCCGCCCCTAAAGCCTAAGGGCTCGTGAGCAAAGTGGCTCCCTTGGATCCTGCAAGGCTGTGACAGCGGCCTGTACCTGAGCAAGCTATAGCAGCCACTCTGGAGTCTCACCCATATAAATTTCTCCTTTTGAAACCGGGGACACATTTTGTAGGCCTGAACATTTCTATCCCAAATGAGGGGAGCTTTGTTAATCTCGGTTTACTCAAGGTGCAGTTTACAGAGGAGCGGGAATTTCAGGTACACCTTCAAGGAGAAGTTATATAATTTTAGTCAGATATGTATCAAAGCCCAGCTAAAACAAATTCGTAACCATTTCCAGTATTACACTTGTCAGTCTGCGGATAACTACTTGAAAACAACAGCAATACAACATATATCGCTATGATGAGGCTTTGCTCACGTTATTATCTTAAATAACTGACTTACACATTAACTGGGCTTCTAAGACTAGCTCCCAAGATCCTCTGGGATTTAGAATGTCTACAATTGTTATTTAAGTTGACTTTGCCCCATGAGAATAAATTTAGAAGTGACGGATGTGATGAAACCTCTTTCTCCTAGAAAGCAATAAACTTGTATGCTTTTAGCAGTGAGCTGTCACCTGCCAGTGTGATGGTTCAGTATCTCTTTAGTCAGTACCAGGTCCTACTTTGTGTGGGTTCATGCTATTCTGGCAGAGCAAGTCGACTGAGTTCCAAGTTGATGACTGGCCAGTAGGTGGCAGGTCCAAGCAACAGGAAACTAAGTTTAGCAAGAGTTTTGTAGAATTTTCTCTTCATCTGCATTACTGTCCACGCAGAATCCATCCTTGAGGCCCCAAGCCTTTACCTGCAGGGCCCCAGAGCCCACTCACACCGGCAACAGCCCAAGGAAAGTGAAGCAGAACACGTCTACTTTACCATGTCTATTCCACACGGAGGCTCATTGTTTCTGCCTGTCGCTTTGGATCCTGGAGGAGGCTTACCTCATTGGAATGTGTCCTGTTCTGATGCTTGGCCCGATCTGACGCGTTGGAGAACGCCTTGTTGCAGCCCTCGTGTTCACAGACGTATGGCTTCTCTCCAGTGTGAGATCTCAAGTGCGTTTTCAGGTTCTCAAGTCTCGAGTAGGCTTTTGTGCAGCCTTCAAACTGAGGACAACAGGTAAATGTGGACCACTCGGCACAATAGCAGCGGCGGCTTGTGCTCAACCCTCTCTCCAAGCGGATAAAAACTTGACCTTTCAAGGGTCAGCAGCTTTTCAAAACCACAGAACAAAAACTCCACCAAACTCGGCATTTATTGGGATTCAGATGTGGCCGGGGTAGTTGAAGACAAAGCACTGTCAGTGCCTGTAAAACTCCTCAAGGCTTTTCCTCCCCTTTCCTATTTTTTTAAATAGACAGCTCAATGTGGACAATGAATTTCATTATCTGCTCACTGATCTCCTCCAATTCCCACTGATTTCAGATTCAGCACAAAAGTTCATTAATATGGCTTTGTGTCCATACAAAGCCATGGAATCTGATCATGTTTGTAAAGGGCCTTTAAGATGTAAAGTACCAGAGCTGCGTAGTGCCCAGCGCACCCCCTGAGACAAAGTGCAGGCTCCCTGCAGCCCCAGCCCACGTCACAGGCTCACACTCCACAACGGAGACTGAGCAAAGCGCGAGGAGAAGAGAGCCGAGGGCCTCTGACTATGTCTTACCCAAAATATTTGGGATAAGAAGTGGTTGAGGTTTTTTTTAAAAAGACGTCAGAATATATACACATACCTTTTGAGACATTATGGAGACAGACGGTTCATTTATGTTCCATGTCATATGCACACAGACTAACAATAATGTTATGCAACAGTTTTAGCACACACATGTTGAGACTACAGGTGGCTGCAAAGGTTATGAACAGGGTTTTCTACTTGGGACATTATGTTAGCACCCAGAGCCTTGTGTGCAGTAGTTAAACACGTCACGGTGAGTTACACCCCAAGCCCAGCATTTTTTGAATTCTGTTTTTGATAAAGAATGCTTAACTTAGAGCTTATAAGATGGGTCAAAGTGCACGCTGTGGCAACACGGCCTCCTGAGTTTGATGCCTATAACACATGTAAAGGTGCACGGAGGGAGGGAGGGAGGGAGGGAGGGAGGGAGGCAGGCAGCTCTACCAAGACTGTCCCTTTGACCACTACACACACAAATAAGATGAACTGAAAAGAGAGCAATGTTATGCTTTGTCCTGCAACATGCTGAGCTATGAGGACATGGCAGCCACAGAAGCCATCAGCTCAGGGAGCGAGCCGGTCACCTCATGCCTGCTTGCTACTATGCAGAGATGGCCTAATTAAAGTCCAACTTGAAGGTCCTTGCTACAAACAGTGCTCTATCTCTTCTCTTACTACCACCCAACTACCCTTTCAGAACTAGGCTCAACCGCATGCAAAGCTCTTGAAAATAGAAAAGACCTGAGAGCAAAGTGTCACGCTCGCCTTGGAGAGGGGACACTGAGGCTGCTCCAGTGCGTACTCACTGTACATTTGTGTGGCTTCTCGCCGGTGTGTCTTCTCATATGCACTACCAACATGTACTGGGCTTTGAAGGGCTTCTGCTCTCTGGAACAATCAAGCCAGCGGCACACAAACTCCTTCTTTTCTCCATGAATGTGGTCATTATTGATATGCTGAGGTTGAGAAAAGAGGAAAAAAATTCAAATGTATTAGGCATTTCTAAAAGCAACTAAAGGAAGTGAAATAAATTCTTGCATTTTAAGCCTTGGAGATCACACGAATAACTTCACTACATCACAGACTTTTAAAAAGTTCTAGAACATACATTTCTAAGACACATTTGCTGTTGCTAACTGACTGTGAAGCGAGAATGGGCAAGACTATTGGGAGTAAGCTAGGCATCCAGAAAAAAATATGTGTGCCTGAAATCTGAAGAGCACGGGTTAAGCCTGAGTTCTGCAAAGAGCGTGTACAAGGCAGTGTGAGCTGCTCTGTGCTTTGTTTTCTGTTTTAGCACAGAATTGCACGTGTCCTCTCACTCTCGTGTGTGTGTGTGTGTGTGTGTGTGTGTGTGTGTGTGTGTGTGTGTGTGCACGTGCGCGCGCGTGTGTATGTGTGTTGGGGTGGGGTGGGGGTGCACACAAACACACATGCACCCAGGATTCCACGACGGGGCTTAAGAAAAGGCAACTTGGGTTCAGACTTGGAACAATCCCTTCTTGGACAGTGACCACAGAGAACTAGGCGCTAAGAAAGAATTTATGATAGTCATCAAATGGCTCAGTGTTTCCATCCAGCTCTAGAATTCGAATAGGTTAATTGTGTTCTCAGATTATTTTATGTGGATGACTGTTTCGCTCGCACAAATGTGTGTGCACTATGTGAGTGCCTGGTGTCTGTGAAGGTCAGAGAGGGGATCAGGTCCCTAGGACCTGCAGTGACAGATGTGTTATGGCGCCATGGTTGTTGGTAGGCAACAACTGCTCTTAACCACTAACCCAGTGATTCTCAACCTTCGTAACACTGCAACATTTATACAGTTCTTCATGTTGTGGTGACCTCAACCATAAAATTATTTTCTTTGCTATTTAATAACCATAATTTTGCTACTGTTATGAATCTACTGTGAATCTAGTGGCACCTGTTTAAGGGCCTTTTGATTACAAAGGGGTCATGATGCACAGGTTGTGAAACACTGCACTAAGCCATTTCTCTACACCCAAGTTTTAAAAAACAAGCAAACAAACAAATGAAGACAGATCTCCCCAAATTCCTCACCAATTCAAGGCTTTAGTGTCAGTTTTAGTCTACATCTTTAGAAGGACACGTGAAGTGCCTTCCAAGAGGAAACATGAAAAGCCTACAGCAATACCTGAGGAGGAGCAAGGGAGCTCTCCACATAAAACTCCGGTGAACATGCCTTTAGTGAGAGGGTGCAGGCCTCCAGTGCCAGCACTTGAGAGCCTGAGGAGGGAGTACTGACAGCTAGACTGATCACACAGTGAGGCCTTTACTCAAAACACCAAAATCAATTAAGCCCACCTTCAGTAAGTTTAATATATGTGGACTATCAGGGAGATTTTTATTCTGCTTTTTATTCTCTGGCCATGTTGTGTTTTATTCGCCTTATTTCAAGGCCACCAGGTACACTTCTTCAAGTATACACATATGCATCTCTTAAAATCCATCCGGTAATTAAGGCCCTCTTGAGCTCTGTTGTCACAGTGACACAGCATTTGATACACGCCTTTGAACGCTCCAGCTTGGGTACCTAATGGTAATTTTCTGCTACCACAATAGGCCTTCTAATGATTACTCTTCTAGGATGCTGATTGCCTAAGGATAAAAATTTGGCATGGAAAAAAAATAACTTTCTGTGTTGTTTCTAGAAGTTAAAACTGAATAAAGGCAGAAGAAGTAAGTCATTACTCTCCTCTCCTTGAACAGCAGTCCAAATGCCTGATGAACATCAGTGAGCAGCATGTGACAGCACACTCATGGAGGCAATCTCATCCTGTAGGGACAGTGTGCGAAAGACCAGGTGACAGCAGAACCATTCTCCTGCTGGACTTCCTACTGTAAACCAGCTGTCCTGGGGAGCCGTATCTTAGACGCTATAATTGTGCACATAACCCACAAAGAGAAGAGAAGAGATGTGCATCACAGGGAATGCAATGGTGCAGTGGGTAGTTCCGGGCAACCGCCATGGCTAGCACACTGCTCAGGATGGTCCAGTGTGACCTGAAGGACTTTTGAGATTCTGCACATAAACCTTTCGGGGAGAGAAAAATAGATAAGCACATAGGACCACCCCCTTATATTGCTATTGTTCCAGTTTTCCTATTATTGAAAATGAACAAATTGGCCCTTGTCTGACAGAAATTGGCCCATGGAAAGAAGATAGAACACAAGAGAGGAAAGAAGAAAACTGGAGGGAGGGGGATGAAATACAGAGAGAGGAAGAAGGAATGACTGTATTTGGAAAACCCAACTCCATTCCTGCTGAAAGGCCTGCTAAGTTTCACGTCCTCAGGCACAGATGGTGGCTGGTGCTTGGCAGTTACGCAGTATCTATTGAGCTGAGCTGATCAGCGCAGCAAAGGAAAGATTGCCAGCAAAAGACATTGCCCCAAACACTTATTTATTTTAATGCAACTTTGCTCCAACCGGTATTTAGTGTGTAGTATTTCATTACTATAAAATTACTCTTAGGGATTAAAAAAAAAGGATTTTAAAGATATCCAGACATGGCCACTCTTTCCCCAGGGGAGCAGAGAGTACAGTGATGGTGACGTTCTCTCTTCTCATGCCTTCAGGGTGGTGTGTGGTGAGCCTTACACTAGGCTCAGCAATGGGAGTGAGGCAGACATAATTTCTGCCCTAAGGAAATTACAGTCTCCCAGAGGAAAACAGATAATAACTTAAATTACTGTATAATTACAGTTGTGATAAGCATTATGAAGGGAAATAATGGGTTTCATAAAAACACGTACCAGGGGTCCAAGATCAGTGTGGCATGTCAGGGATCAGGGGTCAGTGCAAATGAAACTTCACTGAACACCAAACCTGGAAGCTGGACGAAGCCTCACCAAGTGTGCAGGTCATGCTGAGAGTGGAGGAAACTGGGGGAGGGGAAGGGGGAGGGGACTATGGCAGACAAACAACACAGAAGAACTCACTGAAGGTCAGATCCTGGTACCTTTGAGGACAGTGGCGACACCCACAGACAGCAAGAAAGAACTTGCCCAGTAGACCTGGCAGGCTACAGACACTCTTGTGCTTGGCGTGGTGAACAGGCAGCAGCTCTCGGTGGGCTAAAGAGACACTGCTCAGATGGTCGGGCATGGGCTAGCGGGCCACAAAAAAGCAACATGCTTCTTCCGCTCTCCAGCAATAAGGCTACAGGTCTAAGCCCAAAGAACATGCCTGCCGCCATGGAAGACATCAAGGCTGCTTAGGGAGCCTCCTGAGCAGCAGCAGGAGGGGCCCACAGTGGGTGAAGTATAAGAAAAGACTCACCTTCCTCCAACCTGCTGACACACCTGAAAGGTTGGACATGAGAGATCCCCTGAGGTGACCTGGGCTCTAGTACTTTCACAGGAAGTGAAAGAGAAAGGACAACAGACGTCCAGCTCACAGTCAGTCCCTGTGAGTGGCAGGGAGGAGGGAGGTCCGGACTAGGTCTAAGCTGAACACACCAGGTACTTGAAAGTGGCCGGGCAGTTAGGAACCTGCATGTAACAGCATTGAAGTTTGCCTCTAAGCAGGAGAACAAGAGCGAGCGAAGGAGTACAGTCATGGGGAGTGTCAGCTGTGTTCGTGTTGCCTCAGAAGGGGATGCTGAACTGAGCAGCAGGCAGGCTCCAGTGTTGTCATCTCAAGATGGGGAGGAGCAGCAAGGATTGGTGGTGGATAATCAAAACTCCGTGTCCTGCAAGACTAGCTTGTAAAGGAGACCGTCTCAAAGGGTTTACTAAATTTCCTGAAACTGTTCTTAAGTTCAAACTTAGAGATTACGTGTGTGTGTGTGTGTGTGTGTGTGTGTGTGTGTGTGTGTGTGTGTACGCGCACCTATAAAATTATCTTTATGTAAAGGAAATTCAACAGTCTAAAGGAGAAGTGAGTAGGTAGTCAGTTGCCATAAGGAAACAGCAAGGTATCTCTCTGCCTATGGGAGACTTTCAAATGTGTTTAATACTTAAGAGATTTTATGTTTAGGGTTTAGGAATTACTTATAAGTTAAAATTCTAAGAAATGATAGGCCTCATGTGGTTGTACGTTTTTGTTTTGTTTTGTTTGTTTTTTTGAGACATGGCTTCTCTGTGTAGCCTTGGCTGTCCTGGACTCAACTTTGTAGACCAGGCTGGTCTCAAACTCACAGATATCTGACTGCCTCTGCCTCCCCGAGTGCTGAGAATAAAGGCGTGTGCCACCACGTCCAGCTGGTTGTAAGTTTTAAATAGTTACTTTCCTTTAAAAATAACTGTTTGGTCTCTGTGGATATAGGTCACTTGAGCACTCACAGGGACAGAGAGACACTGGTGGCCCGAGCAGTGAGAACCATGTGCCTTGGGCAGGCCTATTGCCAATTTGGTTCGTAATTATCTCATCATAATAAACCCATATATACATATAGGGCTAGCAAGGTTTTCCTGTATAAAACCAGACAGTATGTATCAGGCTCTGCTGTCAAGGCTCACCTAACACCAGCTGTACACCCAGTATCTGTGATTTTAGTGAGCTACTCACTCATGGATGCCAGACATTCTCACAGGCCAAGAAATACTTCTTAGCATTTTCTTTTCAGTTACTTAAAGGCATAAAATGATCCTTACATGATGGCATCATCTCAAGGGCTACACACACACATCATCACCACTATCACCATCATCATCATCATCATTAGCAGCAGCAGCAGCAGCAGCACCACCACCACCACCACCAGTATCACTACCACCACCACTACCACTATCACCATCACCACCACCACCACCATCACCACCACCACCAGCATCACCACCACTACCACCATCACCACCATCACTACCACAACCACCACCAATAGCAACAACAACAAAACAAAACCCCAGTGGTCTGGATCTGACCTATGGGTTTATCATTTGCTTGCTCCCAATTGAGATGGTTTCAAAGGCTTCCTTCTTATACTACCATTTGCCAGGTTATTCCTCAGACATGAAAAAGTACAAGTAAAAGGAGGTAGGTTATCACATTCAAGAAAGGAATCTAGAAAGGTATAGAAACCAGGTTGCTAGGAAAAATATAAGTGTCCAAGACAGAAAGAGAGAGAGTTTGGCCATGAGCTCTTCACTCTATGCACCATTCTAGGTTTCAGTCAACAGTGCACTCACTGACATCCAAGGTCACCGAGTCACACACAGTGAATCAACATTGAACATTCAGGCTGATTTCAAGTGATGCTGGCCTCAAATTCGGTGGCCGTGAGTTTATTTGTGGCTTCACTGAAAATTTCACTTCCTAACAGTGACAATGTTAATCAAATATATAAATAATTTAATTGAAGGGAAAATAACATATGATTAAATTCCAAACTAATCCAACACTACGACATGCAATTTGCCAGAGGCCCATGAACCAGAAAAAGATAGATGGCACAAATTACAATGCTGTGTGCGTGAGCCACTCTAAATGCTCCCTGTCTGAATAAACAGGGGACACTGGGACCCGCAGCATCCCAACAAAGGCTAAGCCCAAGGATGAGACTTCCGGTTGAAATTGCATCTGGCTTAAGATATGATAGTTTATAAAATGAGCCTAACTGGCATGATGATCAAATTAGGAGTTGCTAGTTAGTAACTGTGGCCAAGCCTTTAGCAGGATGAACCAAGGTCCATACTTCCATATTCTCCACTCATGCTGGGCTGTAAGAGAAAGGCAGGAGACCTCAACAGCTGGCTTGCCAATGGGGGAAGTGGAAGGCACCTCTTTATTTCAAGGGATTCTCTTTAGGGAGCTCTGGCCCGTTTGTCAACCAAGGCGACTTGGAGAGGGGCAGAAGAGAGGCCTGAAGGAAGGGGAAGCTTTTCTTGTCACTAGCAGCAGGAGAATGGAAGCCTACAATGGACTTCACGGAGCTAATCAGGGTCCTTTCTTCTTGCTTCATTATGTGAGGGAGCTCAGAGCAGGCAGTTTTCCTAACCTTCAGCTGAGACACACATGGCCCCTCCACACTGTAAGGGTGCGCACACAGCCTTACATAAAGCTGCTATTCAATCAGTTCTCGAAGCTTGGAGGTGCATTCTGCTTTTGTTCTGGCCCGTCTCCCTTGGCCAGATTTAATTTCCACTTGGAAAGCATGCTCCCTAGATAAGGAGGGTCAGTTCTTAGGAACTCCCTGAGGAGGGGAAGATACAGCGCTCTTCAAAGCTGTGTGGAACATTCATTCATGCCACCTACTGCCTAAGGCGACTCACACATCAGTAGACAAACACCGGCTGCCCTCAAAGCAGGATCCTGACAGAAAGGAGCACATTTCTCCCACTGCTTCCAGGAAAGAAATCCCTGTTAGGTACACCCACAGGCAGCACTACCGGGACAAGCAAACCTTGAACCCTGCAAACAACAGCCAATACCATTTATTGCCTGTGCTGGTCATCCTGTCTCTGCCTGTTTCCCAAGTGACACAGCATTTCCACTAAGCTAAAAGGATCTCACATATGTGTTGCAAGGCTTTTCACAGTACAAGGTACATGTGAAAGCGTAAAAATACTGCACAAGTGTCTGTGATTCATTCTCTCTCTCTCTCTTTCTCTCTCTCTCTCTCTCTCTCTCTCTCTCTCTCTCTGACACACACACACACACGCACACGCACACATACACACACACAAAGTATTACGGATGTAACTGAAAGGGGACTAGACAGTAGTGTTTCATGTATAAATACCTAAGAAAGTGGCACTGAACCATGGCCTACAGTTCTTAGGCTCCACAGCCTCTTGCTGTGGCTGCAACTTGCTCTCCCCTTGGTTTTACCTACTGTAAATGCGCTGGCTGCGAAGTTTGTATCTAGACCCATGAACATGCCACCATTCAGCTGTGGTGGTGACATTTTTTTACAGAACCCACGGCAGCCATCCCAACTCAGGCTCTGAGAGGAGGTGGGGTTGTCACACTTTGTCACTTGACTCTGTTTTCGAGAGAAAGGAGCAAAACAGAAACATTTACAACAGGATGTCGGATTGGCAATATCCAAACCATCCTGAATCTTCCGAATGCCATCAGACTAGCTCGTGAATGGGCTGCAGCGAAGGAGCACAGGCCAGTCACTTCTCAGGCTTGCTGAAGAACTGTGCGGGGCCGCTTTCTATTCTGCCATACGCTGAGACATAAAGAAGTAAATAATCATAAGAAAAAGTTCAATCTCAATTTGTTTCTTGGGTTTATACATCTACTGTATACATCTATTGGGCTCCCAGAGACATCTGTGGAAAAGAGAAAATGATTTAGACTTCATTAAAATTTAATTCACAATAAAATCCATTTGGGAGAGAGAGAGAGAGAGAGAAATGATTTACCTAAAAGAAAAGCCAATTCCCCAAGAATGCCTCCCACTTTACATCTGAGCTCAGCTGCCATCTTCTCGTGGGCATTACCTGATAAGCAGTATTCCTGAAAAGTTCTATGACTGTCATGGCGTGGATTATGTTAGAGACACATAGTGATTGGATTTTTTTAAAGCGTTTGGAAGCAGAAATAGAAAAACGGCGCAAATCGCAAACTATCAGGGATGAAATAGGCCCTATGTATCAATATGCACTTTAATTTCAGATAAACAAAATAATTTAAATTGTTTTGGTGGCACCTGCCAATCTTTCAAACAGATTATTTAAAAAGCTTTAGCAGCTTGCTGGGGGGGGGGGGGGGGGAGGAAAGGGGGGGGGGGGGGGATTCTCCAGCAACTTCATGGAATGACCACTCCAGCTCCTGCTGGTTAACAAGAATTCTGACCCGTCTGCTGCTGTCTGACACACCATAAAACAAACAGGAAAACATCACAAACTTAGCAACAGTACTTTAAAAAAAAAAAAAAAAGCAATGTCCAATTTCTGATCTGTGAGCATTCAGTATTAGGACGAGTCAGAGAAACCTGTGCTTGCTGGTTAGAAATGAATAAACGAATCCCCATTGACAGATGTCTAGCACAATTATACAACACAATCATTTCTTTTATGAGTAAAGAAATCATTGTTGTTTAAAAAGGCAAACATTTTCTATGAATGAGGGGCTCTGCATTAAGAACAGAAATGACTGGGATTAAAACAAAAATCCAGGACTGGAGAGATGGCTAAGAGGTTAAGAGCACTGGCCGCTCTTCCAAAGGTCATGAGTTCAACTCCCAGCAACCACATGACGGCTCACAACCATCTTTAATGAAATCTGGTATCCTCTTTGGTGTGTAGTTGTTACATGCAGACAGAACACTGTATACATAATAAATAAATAAATCTTTAAAAAAATAAAATAAATAAAAATAAATAAAATACAAATCCAACCCAGTCCCTGCAAACCAACACTGAGGAAATCTGCATGCGCAGTCCATGGAAAGAAAAATCCATTATTATTCACAGAGAAAAATAAAAGTAGACAAGGAAGAGTAAGGTTTGGGCACAGGCTACGATACGAATGAACGCCAGAGACGTGCTGCGTGAAGGGGCCACAGAGCAAAGTACAAATAGCGTGCAGTAATTCTGCAACCTCCAGGCCAAGTTAACCTATGCAGGAAGAAAGGAGATGGTACCCGTGCGTGGGATACAAGGAGAAAAGAGAACGGTAACTGGTAACTAAGTGCTATAGTGCGATAAAATACTCAATATGCTAAATTGCTGCATACTTTAAGTGGGTGAATTATACAGTATGTAAATTATATCTCAACAAAGACATCATCCGCTTACACACAAAGGGGGGGGATCACAAACACCTACGTGCATGTGCTGTAAGGGAGTCTGAGGAGGATGTGGGGAAACAGGAAAAGCAACAGAAGAAAGGGCAGGAGGTATGTAACCGCTCCGGGGCTTCTCTTCTGTCAGACTAGGGGTGGGGGGTCTTCCAAGCAACCTTCTATAGAAGCTCAAGGTTCAGCATATAAACTCCCTCCCCTCCTGTTCCCCCTCCTGCCCCTCCTCCTGCCCCCACGTAGGATGAGCTGGAAGGAAACATTCTGAAGACACTACTTCCTGGTAGATTTCTTTTTTTTTTTTTTTTTTTTAAACTTTATTATTATGTATACAGTGCTCTGCCTGCATGTACACCTGCATGCCAGAAGAGGGCATCATATCACATTATAGATGGTTGTTAGCCACCATGTGGTTGCTGGGAATTGAACTCAGGACCTCTGGAAGAGCAGCCGGTGTTCTTAACCTCTGAGCCATCTCTCCAGCCCCCCCTGGTAGATTTCACAGAGGACTCAGAGTGAACAATCTGGGAACAGCATGGAAATGAATTATGCTTTCTTTTTTATTTCCCACCTTCATCGGTCAAGTTATTAAAGTGAGTGAGCAAAGTGGGGGAGGGGAGGGATTTTAAACTTGAGTTGGTAAAGCCAAACAGGAAGCATCACAAACTGACATGAGTTCCAGGGAGGGAATGCGAAACCAGGCTTGATTAGGAGAAAGCGGCTCCCTCCTCTCCACACGACAGGCCCCAGCGCTGTCCCCGAGCGCTGTGAGACTAGGGGTGGGGGTCTTCCACCCCCTCGGGCCTGCTTGTTGTTTCCGGGAAGGTGCCAACCCATGATGTAGGATGCAATTTTTCTACTTGATCCTACTCACACCCCCAGGAAGGCCTAGACTCATGTAGAATAATAGTTACGGACCAAAAAGGTAAGTGAGCTTAAGCTTAAGAAAGTCCAGATTTTCCAGCTCTAAAAAATTAACTAATTGATTAATTCTAGTGGAGACTGACTGTGGGAGGGCCTCGCCTATGCTACACAAGTTCTCTGTCAGCACCCCGTGCCACCTTCTCTTTTAAACATAACAACAACAACAACAACAACAACAACAACAACAACAACAACAACAACCCCCCCTCTGGTCCCTGCTAAGTTGCCTTGGATTTGTGCTCTTCCTCCCTCAGCCTAATTAGCCGGAACTGTACCACAGGCCCCCCCACAAATGATAGTTTTAAGAAGAAGCAGATAAAACAAGCACCCACACAGCAAAACAAACAAACAAAACAACAAAAGCCTCGTTACTAAAGCTGTTTAAATAAAACTTGGCAAGGAGAGCATCTCGCTGCGACAGCCCGCTAAGGGCTATTGCTCTCCCCTGACGCTGTGGATTCCTGGCTGCTTCACAGAAACACACTTGTTGCTCCTCTCTTGAGCAAGGGTTCTTTACAAGAAACTTTCAGTTTCTTAGCCAGGCATCTTACAGGTGAGAACCTGTAATTCCAGCCCCTGGAAGGCTGAGGCAGGAGAATGGAAGTTTGAAGCCATCTTGGGTTACACAGTGAGAATGTGTCACGAAACAACAAAAACTTTTAAACAACATAAAAAAAAACTTTCAGTTTCTATCCAGGAAGGAACAATATTCAAATGCCAACAAGGAGTTATCTAGATGTTCCAACTGATTTCGGCACATGTACCCACATACCACCCTAATCTCTTCGCTGTAGTGAGGATAACAAACCCACAAACTCTTTTTAAAGCAAAAATGACTTGGGCTTAACTACCCCAAAGAGACACAGACAAGATGAAGCCTGAAAGGGTTGGCTAGTCCTCCCGAATTCTGTGGGTACCTAGAGGAAGAAGATAGTGTTAACCGCGTCATCATGGATGACAGATATTTTAGAAAATCCATCTCCTGAAAGGCTCATCTATTTCATCTCTTTGCAGTGAACAAGCCCATCAGGTGCACGGTTTGTACCTGTCCAGTAGCTGTACTGGAGGTGCAGGGAAGGTCACCCTTCCGCTCCCAGCTGCTTCTCAGCTCAGCTCCATGGGCCTCTGAGCAGCCATAAAATGCAGCCTCTCACAGGGACTGAAAGAATTCATCATTCACTTGTGTGGATCATGCCCAGAAATCCAGCGTGTCTAGGAAGCATTACCAAACCCAGACAGTGTGTGTATGCCAAGGTCAGGTTTTCAGAAGCATGACAGTGTCCTGGAGTATTAATGTCCTCCCACGCCGTGTGGCTTTCTCCAGCTATAGGGAGAATGACAGGGCGTTCTTTGTATACGGCTTCTGTATAGTCTCCTCAGCTGAAATAATTCTTACTTTGTTTCAAAATTTCAAAAGTAAGTTCGAAACATAAAAATATTTATAATATCACTTCTTGGATTTTTAATTTTAAAGTGTTTAATTTTCTTACTAGCTTTAGGAATGGAGAATATTCAGATATTATGCTTCCTCCTTAATTACGAAAACAAACGCACCCTTCTCTTTTTTGAAATGCAAGATGCTAGAACTCACACATTGTCTAAAAGTAGCAGGATGTTAACCTTTAATTTCTTCATGATCCCGGGAACCCATGTGGAGCGAGGCCCCCAAGCACTGGTCCCTGTAAGAGGGCTAACACAGAGAATGATTATGAGAAAACTACTCATTTAAATGTGAATGGAAAAAATGAGAGCCAGCTTTTAGCAGGCAGCTGCTTTCTCCACTGCTCCATAAATTCCTCTGCAATGATGAATTATGATTCTAACATCACAATCACCAGGCCTTCAGCTGTCACACCAATTTAAATGTTTGACATCACAGTCTGATCACGAAAACATTTGTCTAAATTGAATTGGTCCGAAAACATTTAGGTTTCAAACAGATTTGGATAATCTACGTCTCATAGTTTAGGAAAATACAAAAATTTCTTCCCCCCTTGGGGGGGGTGCACATGCAGGAATTGGGGGGAGGGAGGGAGGAGAGAGTTCCTCCTCAGGGATATGGGAACCAGTGGACACTGGCTTTCCTGTTTTCTTCTGTTGCTTTGCCAGACGACCCTCTGCTTCCACTGAGGCAGACACTTTAGTGTGGGTGGGGCTGGGTGACCAGCAAGCTATGTTGTCCGTCCACCTGTCTATGCCAGTTCTGCACAGACAACTACAACTCACTTTTCATATGGTACCAGGGATTCAAATCTAGCCAAGTATTCTTATACACCAAGCCATCTCTTCAGTCTAAGAATTTATAAAATAGACTTATTCAGAGAGAAGGCTGAAAGGTCATTTTGGTACCAACCACAGTCTAAGCCATATCCGTGTGTGTGTGTGTGTGTGTGTGTGTGTGTGTGTGTGTGTGTGTGTGTGT
>OU015746.1:50388655-50403642 GCA_907169655.1 Acomys percivali | reverse complement strand
TGTGTGTGTGTGTGTGTGTGTGTGTGTGTGTGTGTGTGTGTGTGTGTAAGTGTGTACACAGGAGGATGGCAGAAACTGCTGACAGAAACACAGATAAATCTTAGCCCACCTTTTGCCACTGTATTGATTGCTTTTTTCATGACTAACTCCCAGGTTTATTTGAGGCATAACTGTCATATGCTAAGTACTGAAGGCGCAAGATGAATTAAGACATTCCCATTGGATCACAAACAGGGACTGGCTCCTGAGAGACCAGAAGGGATGCTGTCTGAGAATTAACCTTTGCATCACAGAGCCTTCTTCTCTCTCCCATCCTCACAGCATGCTCAGTGAGCATGCTCAGTGAGCAGGGCTACTCAGGTTCATGTGATTACACCAAGAGGAGGGGGAGGCCTTGGGACACTGCACTATACATGCTTCCCAGCATGCAGAACTATTAATTTTAGCATTTTCCAGTCATCTTCTTCACCAACCTCCCTGCCGTGCAGAGCTGCTCCTGAATGTTTCAGTCTGTAACTGCTGCTATAGCCAGGTAGATTTATAACGCATCCTAAGTATATGGTACCAACCCACTTCAGAATTACACTGTAATGTTCTATACCATCCTAACAGGAGACAGAGTTTAATAGGAAGAAAGCAAGTTTAATCTTTAGACTATATGCACTACGTATGTGCTGTGTGTAGTACAATTGAGTAAAGCAAAATTCTGAGAAGATGCTACTTGAAATGTATAGGAACAAGTAAAAAAAAATGGAAAAAGTGCTTTAAAAAAAAGAGGGATGAAAAGAAGGCTACATAACTGAACTCAATCCAGAGCAAAGAGAGAAGCACATGAGAACAGTAGTTCTCAGCCTTCCTAATGCTGTGACCCTTTAATATAGCTCCTCATGTTTTGGTGACCCCAAACCATATAATTATTTTGTTGTTATTCCATAACTGTACTTTTGCTACTACTATGAATCGTAATGTAAATATCTGATTTCAGGAAATCTGATAAGTGACATCCAAAAGGGTCAAGCTCATGTATTGAGAACCAGTGACATAGAAAAAAGGATTACAGATAGAGAGTCAAGGTCAAAAAGAGCACACAGCATGCTGGGAAGTGATGTCAAGTGTAATATGAATGGGCAAGGGAAAGAGAGGTGGGAAGGGGAGGGAGGGAGGGAGGAAAGGAGGGAGGGAGGGAGGGAGGAAAGGAGGGAAGGAGGGAGGGAGGGAGAGGGAGAGACAGACAGAGAGAGAGAGAGAGAGAGAGAGAGAGAGAGAGAGAGAGCGCGCATGGGTAAACTATAGGAGGGGAAGAGTACTCTATGACACTCCTATCTCATGTAAATACTCAGATCTCATGTAAATAAGTATTTTTAAAGATGTATTTCTATGTACGTGTGTGTCTGTCTGTGTGTATATATGCCATGTGTGAGCAGACGGTCATGTACGCCAGGAGAGGGCATCAGATCCCCTAGATCTGGAGTCACATGTGACTTTGAGCTGCTCAACGTGGTCTTGGGAACCCAAACTCAGCTCCTCTGCAAGAACAGCAAAAGTCTCTTAACTGCTACAGCCACCAAGACTTTAATCAAGGTTGCCAATGAAGTGCACTTTTTAAAAGGTTAGCTCCAGCAGTTTCCCGGAGGAGCTGGGTAACCTCATGGCAATACTCACCCTCTCACCCAAGAGATCTCTGTGGTCTTGACCATGGAGAGAGAGCACTAGATTTGAGAGACACTTGGGAATAATTCGTGGATACAGATATAAACGTACTGTGATTTCTAGCTTAGAAACTTCCAAGACAATATCAACATTGGAAATTCTACAGACTGGAAGAAGACTGCTTCTGTTTGGGGTAAGACACAGTGAGGGCCCTTACGACATCTCTGTAGAGAAGACAACCTTATGAATCTAGGGCAGAAATGTAGCTTGTCTACTATGCACAGGGTTCTGATTTGATCCCCAGCGGACTCCCGCCTTGATGCTCTGAAAGACTAGCAGAAGGCTGAAATCTGCTCTCCCACCCCTTGGTATCCTTTGATTCCCTTAAAGCATGTATGGAAAATTTTACATATTTCATAAAACTGAATTTGAAAATCCCTAATGTATGTCTATTGTGCGTAGGAGTTAAAAGGGTCAGCAATTTGAAATTGTGTACCATAGTTCATACTAAAACAGAAAAAAGGAAAAAGGAGACAAAGGTGAGTCTGGGAGCATTGGTGCAAGCCTGGGATCCCAACACTGAGGAACCCAAGACAGAAGTGCTGCAAATACCATTCCAGTCGGGTCTACAAGGCTCCAAGCCAGCCAGAGGTTTACAGTGAGACAGTCCCTAATCTCAGGAAGTGTGCATCACTTGGTATCTGTGCTGTGCTGTGGTTCCCTGTGCTAGAAGGAGCGAAGGAACTGTAGACAAAGAGCCATGGCCCTCTACTTTAAAGTCATTCGTTTGAATTGTCTCTGCTTCTCCCAAGCTGACTGCCACATTCAGTCCCATGTTAAAGCCTAGAGTTGCAGCTGTCTACAGAGTTGGAACAGCAAGATGAACACGCAAGAAAGGTTCACACAGACCAGGCACTGCACTTGTCTTCCCATGGAACACTGACGAAGGCAGAGCCAGTGTGGTTAAGGATGTCTGTCCATAGGCTGGTAAGCCAAGTGCATTCGACCTCTGTCATGTGCTTCCAATGTTTCATCAAATTCTTACCAAGGCTTCTCACACTTGATCCTGGTCCCAATCTATTGCAGTCCGATTTCCTACTCTGTTGCTCTATTTTACCCATGGTCTCTGTGATTGGCAACACACTAGGGCTTGATTTACTCACCGAGCTTATTACTTATTGTGTCTTCAGCTGACCCTTACTAGAATGTGAATTTTGTAAAGACAATTATTTCAGCTGTTTTGTTTAAATGATGTATTCCAACAGTTAACCAGACTTTGGGCCACAGCTTGTGAACCCACAAGCCAGGTTCAGCCACCTGCTCTCAACAAGCTAATTACAAGAGCCAAATTAAGCAGTGAAAGCTGGAAAAAGATGATTTATTTCATGTGGTCACACTGGAAAGATGGGAAAAACAGCCAGGGATTCCTGATCCACCCGCAGGTTCTGAGTAGAGGTGTAGGTTCAGGCAGAAGGCTGGAGCTGTACACATCTAAGTGGCCTCTAGTGAACACGGTCCTCTCCACCACTGACCTATCAGTGTTTTAGTTTCACCCTTAGGCAACATTGTCTGACAACTCGAAAATCTCTTTGTGGGAGAAAGGCTCCTTTCTTCTTGGCCTAGACTTTAGGCTTTCTCTTCGTTCTGTGTGAGATTCCTGGGTGGTATTCTAATTTATTAGGGTACAGTGTTTCTATAATCTGATAACCAAAATAAAGAACACAGGTGTCTGGAACAATATCCAGCACGTAGTGAAAATTCAGTGGCTATTTGTTATAACAATGTGCCGTTGGAACAAAAGCGGCCCCAGCTTTAATACTTCCAGGCTGTGCTCGGAGAGTTGTGTGCTTGGAGAACCTGAGGCCCCGCAAAGGAAAACAATCTCTGGCGTTTGTCTACTCCCAACAGTCTGAGAAAGCTTTCATCAGAGACACCTTTAGTCTCCTCCTGTAAAAGCTGCCTTTAATACTGCAAGTGTAGAATGAAATCTTGGGTTCAGAAAGGCACAGTACAATTGCCTTCCTTATTTTCTATTTGTTGCCAATGAAAAGAATGCTAAAATTTATTTTTGCCCATGATGGTAATGTTAACATGATTTGAAGTTAAGGGCCTTGGCAATGAAGTAGTAATCTGTACTGTCAGAATTATGCTCAGCTGGCAGCAGAGAGAAAATTATCTGATGTTTTATAGTAAGTTTGTCTTGAAATAATTTAAGCTTTAACTGGAGAAGAGGGGAAAAAAAGATCCAGTTACTTGCATGAAGCTACCCTGGCACTGTCCCCTGGCTATTGCTCCTGCCTACGCTTTATGCCAAAATTTCTTCTCCATGCAGTGCTGTTAAATACAAAAGACCAAAGGGCATATTTTCTCTTTAATTTGCTTGTGGAAATCTCATTAATGTCATGGAAATTTTGCCTCACCATGACTAAAGTGTTTGAAGAAAGAAATCAGGAAGTAAGGTTGATCGCATAAATTTCCATTGGAGAAATAAAGCAGTAAAATGCTTTACATAGAAACACTGTAGTTTAAAATGTCCAAGGCTGAAACTTGGGAAAAAAATTAGTAGTGAAGGCCATAGGCTGTGCGGAGTGGCAGTTCATCTGAGAGAAGTGACAAGGCGCCTGCCTGAAGCTGGGCATTGTCAACCATTCCCAAGGTGGGTTGATTTCTTCATTTTCAGCCTTTTCTGTCTTTTTGTTTTATTTTGCCTTCACTTACTCAACAAAGTAAGGATTTTGTCTCCATTTATTCCTAAAAATACGTTTTTAACTTGGAGAATGCTCCCATAAGAACGTACTTTTACAAGCATTTTTCATAGGAATATCTGGCTAGTAAAGCGATCAGCTTTCTAAAGCTTTCACTGGAGTCTTTTCTTTGACCCTTCAAGCTCATGTGTTCAAAATATAAAAGGCTTTCACAATGGTCTCCACATTACATACAGAAAATTAACGCAGTGTGGCTGGCTAAATATTGGTGAATTTACAATATTCTCTAGGGTGGGAAACAGTGAATGCATATTTACAAAATAAGCCAGAGATGAGGCAACTGAACTTCTCTGCCTGAATACTTACAGGATAGTATTCTTATCCCTGTTTTAATTTAAATTGGGTACAAAATGTCATTTGTGATATTTCATTTGTCATGCACCGCAAACACAATATAGACATCAAAACAATATTCTGCTGCAGAAAGGTGGCAAGCTGGCTGTGGGCCCTGTGTACCTGTCGGTGCCGCCCCCAACCAGCAGGAAAGACACCAACACCGGGAACTCTTCTTGTGGCAGTTTACTCAGGATTCTTGAATAACGGCTGATCCCGAGGACCGCACCCAGAAAGCCTTTATAGTGCGACTGCTCCAACCAGAGCCTGCCACGTTGTCACTCACAATTGGTGCAGAAGGATCGCACCACTGAGGGTCATACTATTGCGCATGCACATAAGGGGCTCACTCAAGAGCGCATTGCGCATGCGCATTGCTCCAGGGAAGCAGCAGGGGGCGCTGCTATCTGTGGCGCTCCACATGTACCTAGGCCCGTCCTACCCACCATGGATGGATGCTCCTCAGTTGTGCAGGACCATAAGAACATGGAAGCCATATCGCAGTCATCCTTAGCATTTCTTTGCTTTAATCTCAGTTTCCAGGGACCTGGGACACAGGATACATACACACATCATGCCACGCACGCTGATCTCACCAAGCCCGCTCTCTCCCCTGTTTCTCTAATGCCTTTCCCTGGTTATTTCTTCATTTGTTATCTCCCACAGGAGAGAAGTTCAGAAAGTTCCTTGGCGGTGTATGTGATGGACTCCTAGCATAGAGCCCAGACCTAAATGCTCCACCTCCAGAGATGAGAGTGAGGGGGAACATGGGTGGAGTCTGCTCATTTGATCCAGAGGCTTCACCAGAACAAAAAAAAATTGCCTTGAGTTTCTTTTAGTGAGACATTATTAAAAAAAATATATACAGACAAAAGAGGGCGACATGTACCTATAAAAAGAAGACAAGGAAGCCGAAAAGGAGCGAGAGAAACAGACCTGTATTTGCTATGATTTAATTATCTTATAGTAACAATTAAGAGAGAGTCACCGCCTCCTCCTCAAAGAGGATGAAATGCTGGTTTCTCCTTCTCCCTTAAGAGTTCACCCAGTGCAGCTGGCCAGTCCCATGGCAGAAAACCATCTCTTAGGAAGGTGGGTTCGCCTTAGGCCATGCTAAAGATATAGAAGGGGCGTCAGCTCTTTAAGGAGATGATGTACTTTGCCTCTTCAGAACCTGCCACTGCAGCCACCATGAGCCACTCTGAGTCCTGACTCAGGTGTAACCTTCTCCTTTTCGTGTCTTCTGTGTTCTTTTGAATGTTGGCCAGAGCCCAAGTAGTAGTTTTCTCTGGTACCTTGCGCTGCCTTACTCTTCCTCTAAAGCTCTTCTCACTGTGTTGCTGACGTTCATGCCAGCAACTCAAACTGTATGTGCTTCTTTCTTCCTCTTCTCCACCTCCCTCCTCCATGTAGCTGCCAACATTTACAGCTTGCCTGTCCTGGTTTTTTTTTTTGTTTTTTGTTTTTGTTTTTTTGTTTTTTTATTAAGAAACTTTACTCAAGCTTCCTTTTGAAGTCATTCTTACATTCTTTTATTAAAGACACTCAACCCCAAGAGAGGACCTTGATTTCCCTGGTGACATATAACATCTCTGCAGAGATGCCCCCAGATTCTTGTAGCGGTATGATTTACACAGCCCTCCTACACATGTAGGAGTTTAACCCTCCCAGTCATATTTCAATGGTACTAAGGGGAGAGGAATCTTAAGTCTGATTATCATGTTGAGAGAAGTGGGGCTTGAGAAAATGATTAGATTAGATCATTAGGGTGGAGGTCTCACGATCTAGTGGGGGGGGGGACAAAGACATATACGCTATCTTCTTGTAATATGACTCAGCCAGTGCTAGTCCTTTCCATTATAGAAACAGTGTGGTGTTCTGAATTTAAAAAATGACTCCTATAGACTCATAGGGAGGTATGACATCTTTGGAAGAAATGTGTCACTGCGGGCAGCTTTGAGGTCTCTGAAGCTCAAGCCAAGCCTAGTTGCTCAGTCTCTTTTCCTGCTACCTGTGAATCCCAACACAGAATTCTCAGCTGGCTTTCTGGCACCATGTCTGTCGGCCTGCATGCCACCATGCTTCCCGCCATAATAATAAAGGGCTAAACCTTTGAACTGTCAGCCAGCCCCAATTCAGGGTTTTCCTTTATAAGAGTTGTCATGTTTGAGGTGTTTCTTCACAGAAATAAAACCCTAACTAAGACAAAGAGAAATATATATATATATATATATATATATATATATATATATATATATATATTCCACAATATAACATTCATCTAGACAGACCACAGGCAGACAGACAGACAGACACACACACACACACATACACACACACACAGTACTGATTATATTTTGAAGACAAGCCAAGAACCTAGACTCCAGACTTACATTCAAAATCAATAATCAACACTATAATGGTTAAATCAGAGACTCTTGGTTAACAGTGCTTTTGACCTCTGGTAACTTGTAGTCTGGAAAGAGATATCAGACTAAACAAAAATTCTCCTCTAGTTCAGATAATATATTTGCTGTTTTTAGGGAGTACCTTCTATATAGCCCAATATTCTTTAATGCTATATATACTTATTTATATTAACTATAATTCCTCTTTATTTTGTTTCTGAATCGTCACTGTTAAAAAGAGCCTGGTAACCTCTCTGAATTTTCCCTCTCTTTACAGTTGTTGGTTATTTATTGTCTTTTAAAGAACACTGAGAGAAAAGGCCTCTACTCCCAGGGCCAGGGCCAACCCCCCCCTCCCCTGAGACTTTACTGAGCACCAGCATCTCCACCCAGTGCAAACTATGTCTTTAAAATGCTCAACACAGAGACTCCCCTGTGGGTTAGTCAACTGCTGGCTCCTATACAAAGAAAATACTGTCTTTTGCTCCAAAGAACTTTGTGCATCAATTTAAACACAGCAAGACAGACACAATACCCCAGAGAGGAAAACCTACCTTATTACATTCCTGACCTAAGAGAAAGGATTTGCCTGTAGGACATAAAAGGAACCTGAGGAAGAGTGGAAGACAGTTTCCTAATCCTAAACATAAAAACACTCTCTAATGCAGCATGACAATGCTTTAATCGCTGACATAATTGTAAGATGGATATATAACACAGTGTAAGAAAGATAAAGCAACTTGCTTTGGGGCCTTAGAGACTTCTCCACTGTTCCGCTGTAGGCCCTCTGCATCTTATGCTTGCAGGAGTATCAGAAGGAGTTAGTGTGATATTATACGGATTCCTTCTCAGCAAGGCCACATCTTATTCTGATGTGATCTGAGGCCTCTGGATATGGCAAGTGTGGTAAGGGAACAGAGACCTCTGAAGAGTGTTTCACGGCTCTTCCTGCGTTCTAGTGCAAGGCTGTGCAGCCATGTAGTCAGGGGGCAGCGGGATCATGATCTTTACTTCTTCAAACAGGAAAATCCCTGCTGGGAGAGACACCGCCATGTTCCCAGCCATGAGCAGGGGTGGAGTCACTGATTTCCTTTTATGTCTACACAAAAATATTTTCTAACCCAACAACAGTTTCTATCCAAGTTTTCCTCACGAGATGTAACCTCATCTGAACATACCATCTCTCAAGAAACAAACAAGCAAGCAAATAAACAAACAAAAAACATCGATGGCTGAGGAGCTAAAAGATGATAAAGAAACTTGACATCTGGGTACTTCAGCTACATTTTTCTTTCTTTAATATTAGATATGGGCAGAAATTTACAACATCCTTAAAAGTAGCAGCCTTGCCAACTTCACAGACTGACACTTTTACACTAGCTTTGCCTGTAACATGAGGATGTTTCAATATGAATACCAGTGGCAGTGCTGGAAGAATCCAAGGGTTATTCTAGAATACAAGAAGCAAATGACCACTGTTCTTTGCCTTCATATGACTAGCAAAGCTGAACAACATACACAGTGAAAGCAAAATTCAGAAAGAGTGAGTGACAGAGGGCATTCTAGCTGGGCATCATGTCCTTACTTTGAGCATTAAATATTCCCCCAACAATGCTGTTCTGCAAGTGTTTTGCATGTGCATATCTTTGACCTCTTTTACAGGGAGGGATTCCTAATCATAGGCACTACATCTCATCACCCTGGTACCCCCTTTACTACACAGTAGGTGCCCATGAAGTCGGGTTCCTTATAACAGCATGAACAGAGAATGTGACTTGGTAGCATGCTTCGTGTTTCTTCTCTAAAGCAAGGCTGCCTGGGGCCAGAACTCTGAGAAGGTCTCCTCCAGGGACTTCAACACTGTGGTTTTATTCCCACGGTTCAGGTCAGAAAATGCAAGCTCTAGGCAGACAACACTTCCAGGAGACCTGGTGAACTGAAGAACACTTTTTTTTTTCTTTAATTTAAATAGTTTATGAGAAGCAGGGGTTAGGGACCTTTAAGCTCATATGTGCTCACTAAGTTGGCTCTGTTGGGCCATTCTAGACCAATGTTTGGAAAGAGGGGTGAATGATGGAAACAGCCATTTAGGACTTTGAACTGCAGACTGCTGATGACACTTACACAGTTGAGGTAATCACAGTATGAGGCAGTTCTTCTAAGGTATCCACAGCATAGCTGCAAATCCCTGACGCGTGTCTCAAAGGACACTACTTTCTTTAGATATATTTATGAAAAATAGCTCTTTTGTAAGATTTGTAAGATCCATTCAAACGATGCTTAAGAAGTTCTGTAAAAAGCTGCTTCTCAATGTGGCAAGACGCAAGTTGTGTCAAAAAATGCTAATGAAACATTAATGGGTCCTATTCCACAGCCATGTGTTAAATAATTTCCCCTTCTGTAGTGCGTCAAAAATAAATTTCCTTTTGAACTCCAATGCCTCTCAGCAGACCATAAAGTACAAAATGTGTTACTCTTAAGAAGAAAGTAAAACAATGAGACACAGTATTTCAAAGGACAACCTAAGTTTGTGGGTGGGGACTCTGGGTGGTGTTCACATAATATTGGCATAAAAGAGATTCAACTTAATGCTCAGCCATGGATATTTTACCTCTACGTTACCCAGCAAATTACTCATCAGTCTTGGGCACCAGCAGGCAAGGCATTTCCCCTTTCCATGGAAGTAGTAGGCAGGATGAACCAACGCCTTCAATTATTTTGCTTCTTTGCTTACTTTGTCATGCCAACCTTCACTTTTTAATTTAGACACATTTTCTCACGTAACTCTTTAGTCTCTATGGAGTAGGATGAATATGTGGGTTTTAACGTGTTCTACATTTATATTTAGATAATCATTAAATCTTCTACTCATGTGGGTGGTGATTCTTGTTGGAAAGAGGCACATCTTTTACTTTGGATTAGGTATGACTTCATAAGAGGACATTATTATCAATAGATGTGGCATTATAGATGGCAAAACTATTAACACAAGAAGCATGGCATGTAGACACAATCTGCCAGAAGATTACCAGTAATACCAGTAATATGTGGAATATACTGAACAGGACAGTAAGACTGTGAACACCTGTGGAAAGCCCAGATCCAGGGCAGCTACAGCACTGGCAGGAAAGACAGGCTAACCCCTCTCGCAGAGCTGGCATCCCACAGGGCAGAAGCAGGCTTCTACTGCAAGGAGCTCCCTCCTACACTGTGCTCAATGGTCCCAGACTTGTGAGCCGTACTCTCAGCAAACGTGGAGCAACTGCGAGACTTGCAAACTGAAACCAGGCCAACAGGATATGGCTAGAACAAGGAGATAGAATCTTGCAACAGATCTGCACGGGGTTTAGCAAGGCAGAGACCTAACTTTCCTGCAGATTTTAAGTGGCACACGGGAGCTGAACAGGGTTGGGAACGACATTCCCAACTAGAACCTTAAAGGAACAGACGACTCTCGATGTGGGGACCCACCCACAGCTGGACCAGAGTCTGTGACCCAGTTATACAAAGAAGGCCTGTCTTTAGGAGGGGAGAACTGGAGGAAACATGCTTCCAGAAACTAGGACCATAACCCCGACATACTACTTCCATCCGTTTCCCCTCCACACCCTTTTATCCTGTTTTTAACAACCAATAGCACTTGAGCTGGCTAGTTCCATCTTGCTCTGCTTATAGCAAACAATCTTTCTACATCGTTAATCTTTCTTAACTTTCTTGTTTTATTCTCCCAAAAAACATGGGCTGGGTGGGTTTCAAGGGTCTCTCTGGCTCACCCCTGAGAGATGAGACTGTCCTAGTGATATGGAGATAGTTCAACATGTGAAATCAGTGAATGTAAATTTCATATAAATCGTCTCAAGGAAAGTGATTCTGACAGCAAGCACAAGATCTGTGGAAACTCCAGCCAGACAAAGCGCCAACAAAGAGAAGCTAAGATGGGGGTGGAGGTGGGGGTGGAAATCGCTGGCACTTGAAAGCTGTTAGGAGAGGGAAGGTCAGTTTTCTTCAACTATATATCCTTGGTAAATCTATGTAAGGGAAGGCCCCACTCTCAAGAATAGTTGGGCAACTATAGGAACCTGATAGGAAAAGAAAGAAAGATACCTCAAGGTTGGGTGGGCAAGGATGGGAGGGAGTGATGGCAGGAATCAGGAAGGGTGTACAATTTCAAAATACACTGAATGGAATTCTCAAAGAATTAATAAAAGTAATGCTTAAAATCCCAAACCCAAACCAAGCCAAACCTGCATGTGAATGGAGAAGTAGCAAGACAAGGGAGAGAGAGAAAGGTTATGCTAAACACACAGCATCAGTACCAGCTGAGAGCCAATGAGGGAGGAAGGTTATGCTAAACACACAGCATCAGCACCAGCTGAGAGCCTGGAGACCAAACTGAGGTAGCATAGCAAGACTTGAACTTCATAGCCTCAATTAGAGTTTGGATAGAAAAATCCTCCCCCAAAACATGTGCGGAAGCTTTGGTTGTCTCTGAAATTTCTAGAGGAAGAGCTTCTGTCATAGGATAGTGACTGAATCACTGGATTAATCCAACAGCAGCTTCAACATTCTCCTGGGAAATGATGGGGACTGAAGGTGGGGCCTCTGAAGCAGCAAGACATCACCAGTGTGTCCTAGGGCTCAGTCACCCTGGGCCCTCTCCTGCACCTCCTGATGCAGTGACGGATAGTGTTCTTCTGTGGTGACAGATATCTCAGCCCTGACTTAGGCGCCCAGCCCCGCAGTCAGCTGCTTTCTGCAGTGAAACCGTTAAACAAGGAGCCAAACCAAATCCTTCTTCCTCAAGTCCTTGCAGGTATTCGGTCAGAGTGACAAAGGGCTGGCACAAAATCATGAAAGACGGAAAAGAACCAAACCAGACAAACAAACAAAAAAATACAGCTTCAAGGAAACAAAACAGAACCATAACAACGAAAAAAAGTCTTCTTTCAAAGAGGAAAATTGCGAGTTCAGCTGATTTTACCACATACTGAGAAAAAAATCGGATGCTGTGGCTAACTGCGGTAGAAGGCAGAGCTCAACACAGCCTCCTGGAAGAGCAACAGCAGGGAAAAGACTGGATGAAATCCTGAGGCAAGTGCTGGCCTGTACCATCTACATTTCCTCCCCAACCAGCTCCAGCAAGTCCTGCAGAACTGTGCACTGAAGGAAACACTTTGGAAAGTGTTCATTTCATAAAGAAATAAAAATTTCTCTGCAATATTCTTGACTCAGGTGGCTCTTAATGTAGTTCTTCCTGTTGACTATGAGATAGAAATACATCAAAGAATCGATTACACGAGAGAAGTACTGAAGAGACAGAACTCCTAAAAAAAAAAAAAAAATAGCCCAAAAGACTATTATAAAACTAATACACAAATCAGGAAGCAAATGAATTTGTATGGTAAACCACCAGCTGTGTAGTAATAATTGACTAGTCAGTACTAATTGAAGTTTGTCAGAAATGAAATGATTATTTCTCTATCTTTGCATCTCATTTTTAAAAAATTAACCAACACACACATAGAAAAACTGAGGGTGCACACAGAATTCATTCATAAAAAAACCTTCACTCAACCTGTCAGGACAAGACAACCTTTTTTACAGTAATAAACACAACTCTCAATCTTGGAAAGTTGTTTTCAGTAGAAAACAAGATGATGGAAACTGTTAAGTTAACAAACAGCCTGGCACATTAATGAGAACAAGTGGGAGGTGCCAAACACTTCAATGTAGAGTAAAAGGACTCCAATGGAGGAACAGGATTTATACTTATCTTCTCTTGATAAAATATGATTGTTTGAGCAATGTAACATTTTAACAAGGCAAAGAAAACCCAAATACATCAACAGCAATTAAAATAAAGATGAACACAAGAAACTCAAACACAAGATATTTGCCATAGTTGGACCAATTTATGACAGAATGAACAGATAACAGGGTAGACAGACAAAAAGGAACATGAATGGCATCAGAAGGAAGGCTAGTGGACACACGGACACACACACACACACACACACACATTGATTCTACTACACACACACACACACTGACTCTACTACACACACACACACACACACACATTGGCTCTACTACTACTACACACATACACACACATTAACTCTACTACATACACACACATACACAAACACACACACATTGACACTACTACTACTACACACACACACATTGACTCTACTACAAACACACACACACACATAGTCACAACATAGATCCTCAATAAAATATTTAAATCTCTATGGACAAGATGAAGCCATAAAACAAAGACACAAACTTTAAAACATTAACCATAAAATTCCCACATCTACAGCTATAAAAAGGAAAGTGTACATGTTGACATAGTTAATAAGAAGCCAATTGGCTCTGTCATTTACTGGCAGTGCAACAAGGATCAAGGTGTTTAAACTCCCAGTGAGAGCTATTGAGTAGATTAGCTGAATGGATCCATGCCCGCAGGCCAGAGGCTGGCATGTAGTTTATGGCACCAAACCCAGTGTTAGCTGGATGCTCTTAGCATGACAAGCTGCACCCTCACCAGAGAGCAAGCTCCTTGAGGACATGGCTCTTGGCTGCTTTGCTCAGCAATATACTTCCAGAACTTAAAACAATGCCTGAGTGACAGGAAGGCTCAAGAAATATTTGTTTGTTTAAAAAATGTGAATTACCTACTAAATAAACCATAAACAACACAAACTTCAACTCTCGGCTATCTTGAAATATCAAAGAAATGTTGATGTAGACAGACCTGGTCTCAAAAAACCCACAACAAATAAAAAGATACTACAACAACAACTATAACTACAGACCAGTATCTCTAATTTACATAGATGAAAAGGTTCTCAATATACTAATTGCAGGCAGGATCTAGGCATATCATAAGAGACCATCTACTATGCTTTATCCAGTAGATTCAGGGATGGTATAACATACTTATGTTGTAATAATAAATGTAATGCATCTTATAGATGGACTTATAGACAAAAATCACATGATCATCTCAACAGACGTAGAATAACATTTTGGCAAAATTGAACATGATGAATGTCTTAAGAAAGTAGGAGTGGAAGGAATATACCTCAGCATAATAAAGGTTATATACAACAAACGCAGCCAACATTATCTTAATGGTGAAAAACCTGAAGCAAATCAGGAATGAGACCACTCAAACTTTATCATCGTTCTTTTTCAAAATAGTGCAAAAAGCACCACCTACAGCAATTAAGAAAAGAAAAGGACACTAAATGATAAAAACGGGAAAAGAAGAAGTCAAATCACCCTTATTTGCTAGTGATATGATGTCATGCATAAGAGATCCCCAAAATTTCACCAGGAAACCTCCAGAAATAGTCAACAATTTGATCAAAGGGGTAGGATTCTAACTCACCTTACAAAAACCAGTAGCCCTTCTAAACATCACCAACAAACATGATGAGCAAGATGTCAAGGGACACTCTCATTCACAATATCTTCAGAGAAAAATAAATGACTAGAAAAGAGCCTAAGGAGGTGAAAGATCTATACAATGAAAACTTTAACTCTCAGAAGAGGCGCTAGAAGATGGAAAGATCCCATGCTCAGGGACAGGTAGAACTAATGTTATGAAAAGGACCATTTAACAAAAGCAATTTACATATACAACCCCATGCAATGCAACGACAACCCAAATTCCTACAACATTCTTTACAGAAAAAGAAAGCTAAAATTCATATGGAACCACAAAAGACTAAGCAAGAGAGGGGACGGGGGAGGGAGAGAGGGAGGGAGAAAGAGAGAGAGAGAGAGAGAGAGAGAGAGAGAGAGAGAGAGAGAGAGA
>OU015746.1:50343164-50386031 GCA_907169655.1 Acomys percivali | reverse complement strand
GTGTGTGTGTGTGTGTGTGTGTGTGTGTGTGTGTGTGTGTGTGTGTGTGTCTACATGTACACATGGAAATATATTTGTAGCAATGATAATTAAAGAAAAAGAATTGGAGCTGTGGTGGTGTGAGCCTTTAATCCCAGGACTTGGGAGGCATAGGCAGATTGATCTCTGTGAGTTCAAGGCCAGCCTAGCATACAAAGCAGGTCCAGGACAGCCAAAGCTACACAGAGAACCCTGTCTGGAAAAAACAGAAACAACAAACAAACAAACAAAAAAGGGCCAGAGTTTTGAGAATGAGAAGGGAGGAATTAGAAGGTGGAGAGCAAGTGGGAAAACTGATATATCAAACCAATATATATATTAAAGTACATATAAAAACACTATATATATAATTTAAAAATAAATTCAATAAATGAAATAATTATTTCAGAAGTTATAGTAAAGAAAGCCAAAGCCCAGCCAGAAAAGTTCCAGAGAAATGTACTTTTAAACACATCAACTAAAAGTATACATAATAGAATTAATAACTAATTTAAAAACACACTCTTGGCTTAAATAAGAGGCCCCCAATATACCCAACAAAATGGGAGAAAGTACAAATATAAAATGAACACGGCAGAATGAAGAATACAGAAAACATTTCCAAAAGAATCGAAACAACCACCACTTGCTAGCACTGAAGCCGGACATCTTGCTGACATCAGAAATCTACAAAATTGAAAAACAACTCTTACTCAAATACACCCAAAGTTCTAAAAACAAATTTAACAAAGTTATTGAGGATTTTATATTCCAAAAGCACTTGACCAAAACAGTGTTATTGGAAACACTATGGTACACAATAATATGGCTATGCAAGGCTCTCCAGACACAGTAATGCAAACGTAACATAGAGCATTAAAGAAAAAAGGGGAGATGGAGGGTGAGACAGGGAGGGAGATAAAACAGAGGGGAGGGAGGAGGGGGAAGAAGAGAAAGAGATCTAGGGGCCATGAAAGTAGCACAGCAGGTAAATGGTCTTGCCACCAAGCCTGACCACCTGAATGTGACCCCTGGGGCCCACAAAGGAGAAGGAGAAAATTGGCCTCCTCACGCTATCTTCTGACCTCCATACACGAAGTGCAGCGCTTGCATACACAAACAAATATGTGTACATTATAAACAGCTTATCCTCAACTCAAAAGCACACAAGAACCACAGATGAAAATCTCAGCCATCAGAGGTGAAATTGGAAGCCAAAGAGAGCATCCTGAACCCTAGCAACCATATACAGGGGTTCCTCTCTTAGCACCCGAGGAGGTGCAGGCACAACCTAAGAGAGAAGTACACATGGCATGGACATGAACTTCTTAGCAACACTCACAAGAGTGTTTCACTTACATGTGCCAGATTCATGAATCTCAAATGAATAGTAAACAGCATGTGTAAAAATGAATGTTAAATGCATTCCCACTAAAGCCAGGTTCAAAACAGGGCTGAAGCCTAGGAATAGACCGCTGCCAGCGCTATTCCAAGAATCCTATTCTATCCCACAAGAAACAAGTATGGGGTTATTCTAAAGATAAAATTCTTATCACACATTAAAAAAGAGATATATATTTATGTTAGAAAATCTAAGGTAATAAGATACCAAACCAGAGTATGCTCACTGGACACATGTAAGTACACACACACACACACACACACACACACACACACACACACACTGAACAAAACACAGTTATAGAAAATATACAAGGAAAAAAAATCAAAACAAAAAATCCTTCATTCCTGGGAAGTGGAAAAGAAAAACAAATTATTCCTAAGGAGAAGGCAGTAGCCAGGCATGGTGGTTAGCTTTATGATGAGAGGCAGAGGTATACCCATCAGGGGTCCTCGACAGCTACTTGTTCTCCCGGGGTTACCTGGGACTCTTTTGCTCCTCAATTTGTTTTTGGTCATGGTGTCTCATCCTAGAACTAATAACCCTATCTGAGACACACTTGCTCATTCAATAACATGTACAGCATACTCACTGTACACCAGACTATTCCCAGCCATGGAAATATAGGAGTAAATCAAAGTTTTAATTTCATGGTGATTATAGCCTCATGGCACGAGATAAACAATAAAATGTGGGACAAAAACTTCTAATCTGGAAAAGGGCAGTGGTGGGTATCTTTTGAAGGTTGTTTAGGAAGCCCTCGGGTATATCACATGGTTAGCTCTCTGGTGAAGATTTTCTAATCTAGTGGGAAAGGCAAGTGCCAAGGTCCACAGAGGGCATGGCCTAGATGTCTTAGTTAACAGTGAAGAGACCCACTGGGCTCAAAAGGATATGCAAGAAAAAATATTTGGATTGTGAAAATTAATAGGAAAACCCATCATAGAGTTCCTTAATTGCACATGATTAATTATTTCCCCCCAAATCCTCTTAAACTTTACACTGCACTGCAATTAAACACTTTGAAAAGAAATTTCCAAGCATGCTGGAGCCAATGACTGAGTTTAAATGCATCCATGGAGGCCAGTGGTTTAAAGCATGTGAGAACTACAAACAGACCACTTGATCCCAACAGCCAAACCAGAGGGCCGAGAAAGTCACAAGTGTGACGGAATGGGGAACACCAAGGATGTCAAGTCCTGGACACCGAGGCCCAGGTCGTTTCTCTAATTAGTCGCTACATTAACATGCCCTTCACCAGAGAAACAACGGCAGGAATAATCCACTAATGGCCACTGCATGGCTCATTTCTGGGACATTTGGGCAGATGGTGCCAAAAAGCTAAGAAGTCACCCCCGAGAGGAGCACTTCACACTTACATCAGAGTCCTAAACTGTGCCCTGCGGGTGATTTCCAACCGTTCTGGACAGCGGAAGCTAAATCAGAGCCTCTGGGACTGGCCTCCTGTGGGTCTTGGAGGCCGCCGTGGAGAGAGAGAAGAGAGCTACTCTTTGGCACGCATCAGGAAGCAGCCAATGCCTGACTGCTAGAAAAAGGCCCAGTGTCTAGTCAGCACAGGCCGCCTTCTGTCCATTTACCACTGCCCAGTGACCTTCCAAGAGCCACTGCCTGGGGCAGGAAGTGATAAAATCAAGTAAGAATATCTACTTTCTATGGCTCCAGATTCCTTTCCAAATAATCTCTTCTTCTAATCATCTCTAGTTTTAAAGCCCGAGAACAGCATAAGGTAGGGGACCCCCATCTCATGAGAACATTTGAAGAGGAGAGTAGGGGATTAGGGAGTATTTGGAGAGAAAGGAAGATACTGTTAAGTCACTCCCATGTGCACTGCACTCGCTTGTCACATGGGAGGTCCTAACACACACACACACACATACACACACACACCACAGCATAAGCACCTGGAAGTCTGAATTATATAGTAGACAGAGTAAGTTTGTCAAGAGCAAATCCCTCCCTTTAGCAGGCCTTGAGATCTGACCGTGCCTGTGGCTCTTGATGCTTACCTAACGTTTAGAGGCCCAGCAAGAAGGTGGTTCTCAGATTCATAAGCGGGGTAGGAGTACAGAGCTCCAAGCCTCTCCTAACTGGTTTACAGTGGGACTCAGGAAAAAGTGGGAGATCTGAGGGCATCTAGTCTACAGTGGACTAGTGAGCAGCATCTGTGACCAGGACCCCAGGGGGGAACAAACAGGTCACCAGGGAGGACAATGCCCACAGGGTCGGGCTATCTCACTGGTTGTGTCTTAGATAGGACCCAAGGAAACAGTGGACTAAAACCCCACAGGGCATTTGTATCATTAGCCTCAGCCAAGAAAGGCCTCAGTCCAGGCCTGAGCTTTGGGAGCACTACTCTTAAGTCTCCTGCTGGGGGCAAGAGGTGTGTTGGGAGAGAAAACAAACCAAGAACCCTGGCAGGTCAGCTGACAGTTCTTTAGAGCGAGGCTGCCTTGAGAAGGAGCCAGCACTAATTACCACCTGGTATAGTCTGCCAGGCACCTCCTACAGCATAGCAACCAAGCGTGAGCTGTCAGCTGCAGCACAGACTGCAGCTATTCTAGCCAGGAACCTCACCAAAACCCAAAGGGACAGAAAGAACAGAAGCCCGGCCACACTTTTGGAGTACACTCAGACGTGAGCAGGAATTCCTTGTCAAGCAGAACAGAAAGCCAGCAGCTGTGGTCTGCACTGTGTGTGCCCCAAGTCCAAGGAGCAATGACTGACTGGAAGCCAGATCTATAAAACTTTTCAGACTCCAGTATGGGAAGAGAAAGGGTTAGAATAAGATGTGATTCCCAAACTTTTGCACAGACTCTGGGAAGGAAAAGAATTCCCTAGCAATCCTGGCCTCCGCCATCATGGTAGACTTAATGGAAAAATTCAGAGTAAAGTCATTTTACGAACGTGTTGGCTTCAATCTCCATTTACCTATACTGTGTGTGAGCACTCATTTGTATTCTTACATGTGTTTTTAGGATTAGTTTGAACAAACCCAAAAGGAACCAAAATTCCTCAGTGTGGAGGTTAGGATCCACAGCTGGAAATGTTAAGAAATATGGCTCACCACATGGACCAGATGCACAGAGCGAGCGTAGGTTCCTCAGGGAAGACAGTGGTCATACTTGCAAGACCCTAGAAGGGATGTCAAGTCTACCTAGTGCAGGTCAGGCTAGTCTTAGCACTTGAAAGTAGGATATTTAATCCTAGTATTCAAGAGGCAAAGGTAGGTAGAGGTCTGAGTTTGGAGCCAGCCTGGTCTACAAAGTGAGCCTCTGCCTCAAAAAAAAAAAAAAAAAAAAAAAAAAAAAAAAAAGTTATTTGGATCTTTCACTTCTCAACTTCTCAATTTTTCAGAGACTCCTGATGAGAAAAACATGTTGAGTGTATAATCAGTGATGACATTCAATCCTTTCCTGGGGTACAGAAGTGTTGTTGGGGTCCACTGAGAGTCTGCAAAAAGATCTTATCACTACCTCCCCCCTACCTCAAAATGAAATATTCATACATTCATTCTCACCCTCTGATCCAGAGAAGAAGGAAAACAAAGGACATTAGCCATGTGAAGTAGCCTAATAGGGCCTGAGATAGCCTAGGTCTGTCTAGGAGAGAGAAAATGGACAGAAGGAAATTATTAAGAAAATGAGGATAGGAAGGAGCTTAGTAAGAAGGGAGGAAAAGGAGGGAAGAAAGGAGGCAGGAAGGAAGTGGGGGAGGGAGAGAGAAAGGGAGGGAGAGGTTTTAGGGATAGATTGGATGATAGTTATTACCATGCAAACGCAAGGGCTTGAGGAGCAGGGTCTCCAGAAGCCATGCAAAAATAGCCATGTGTCGTGATACATGCCTGCAGTCTCAACCCTGAGGGGACAGATGGACCCCTGGGGCTTGCAGGCCAGCTAGCCTCGCCTAACTGCTGGACAGCACCTAAGGGACGATGCCTAAGTTTGACTTTGATGTCTGGGCTCCAGACACATGCACACACGGGCATGCAGCATATGCACACACCTATACATGCACACACATACGAAGGAAGAGAAAAGAAGCAAAGGGAGAGAGAGGGAGCCAAAAAAATTGCATGTTGCTTGATAGAGAGCTATTTCCTCAGAAACGGAGGATTCCTCCCCGGAAGGAAGAGGAAAGTAATAGTCAAGAACTAAACCAAACTTACAAAGACTTAGGAAGCCAGTGAAAAGCGGGCGCTGATAAGATTGTAACTTAGGGCCTCCCGAAATTTTTAAGGTCTTAAGCAATTGCCAGGGAGAGGCAATCTGGCTGAAGGCTATGCAAGAAGATCCAGGGATGCAGTCTGAGTTGTCACCCATGGTTTCAGTGATGCAGATCCCTTTTGGTCACACAGGCTTCTGTAATTAACCTTTCACTTTTGCTCCTCTCAGCAGCCCCAGTAAACTCAGAGGGTCACTAGCTGGACCTGCAGAGTCATTTTCTCTGGTCTGTTGCCAGCACCCTATCTGGGGTTAATACTGGTTTGTCATGTCTCCTGAGGGAAACTCAACATTGCTATACATAGAACAGATGAGAGCAAGTTCGGCGGAGGAGTTAAAGCTGTAATCCTGAGCATGTCTGAACAAATACAAAAACAAGACTGAGGCATACTCTGATAAGGAATGCAGTGTGAAAGCCAAAATGATTTAAAGAATTGTATCAGTCCAAATATATAGAGGTCCCATGACTTCAGACTCTTATCCACACTGTAAACTCACTTGAAATATTTATTGGGGGAAAAGCCTCTTTTTTTTTTAATATCCGAAAAGCATTATGAGTATGTGGACTTAATAATGTCATTATTTTTAAAAGTCCCACAGGGCAGGGTGCTTAGGTAATATAAAATCTTCAGTGTATAAGGTTGATTTCTAAAAGCACTTAGTTTCCCTATGCAATGCGTAAAGTAGGACAAATCACATTAAAATAAAATGAGAAGAGTGGAGTGGAGGTGGCTATGAGACAAGGACGAGCAGTGCCTCGGAGCCCCAGGTTCTTTCCCAGGCCCTCGCAGGGGTGAAGCAGATGCGCCTGGACAGGCATCTGTCACTTTCTCATCTCAATCTATGTACTTTTCCGTCTCCCGTGTGTATGATTTATGACCTTTCTTTGTCAAAAAGGCCACTGGGACTTAACGTCTTGCTCCTGTGCACCCAATTTTTTAAGAGAGTTTCTGACTGCTGAGTGCCCTCCCTGAGCACCTTCCAAGCCTCCTGCAGGGCGTCCTCTCAGGTTCTTGTAGCCAGGCAGGCCGGCCGAAAGCGTGGACTTTAAGCTGAGACAACGTAGTGGTAGATATTGCACAAGGCTCTGTGGGCTGCGTCCGCTCACTGTCCAAACCCCTGGAGAAGCCTCACCTTAGCTACTCTCCATGCAAAGTGCTTAAAGTGCAACTAGGAAGCAATCGCAGAGCTGGGGAGTGGAATGTGAGACTGAGAGCAGGGTTTCAAGTCTCAAGAGTTCTACCTTCCCAACCCGTGACTTTGGATTTAAATGTAATGTAACCAACATCACACATCCTCATAAAAACCAAGGGTGGATGCACGCTTCCTAGTTCACAATTTAGTCAAGAGTGAACATGTGTTGTCTTACACAAGGTAGTCAATGTTTACCTGTTTTGCTAAAAGGCTCTTGCATATGTGATAAAGGCTCCTATTTACTTTCAGTGGGACCCAGTTGGTAATAAATGTGCAGAGACTATCCCAAAGCCAAGGTAGACGGACGTGAAATGCAGGACAACTTCATTTCTGCACTGAGCAGCCATTGACAACAGTACAAGGTACGCAGTCTATAATCAGTGGTCAACCTAGCACTTTCTTCAGATGGTCTCAAAATAGTCTGCTACTTTCTCACCAGGAGCTGTGAGAATCTCAATTTTGAGATTAGAGTGTCCTTGGCAAAGTACTTTAACATTCAGGCTTTCACTAATGAGAGCATCCTGTGACCCAGACACCCTCTCCTCACACTCAAGTTTGACCACTATTGGTCAGCAAGACCTACTAAGGAGGCTGGGCCTAGCTTCCTTCCTAACTGGAGACACACACACATTGATGCGTGATCTATTGGGCTTTTCACTGCCAAACAGGGATAATTCAGGACAGTGAGAACCTTAAAGGAGGCCAAGAACCTTGGCTACTTTCTTGGTGAGTTCTTATGCTACATTTAATTTATATTAAATTTATATTCTGGGCTGGACAGTACACTATTGTTTTGTTGGTTTTGAAAAACATCTACAATGTTCCACATGAGACTATTCATATTAGTAACTTAATAAATAAAAGCATATCAAGTATTAACAAAGGATGATTTGTGTATGGATGGAGAATTAATTAGCATTAAGCCACTTAATATCAAGTTAGAGGACTTTCTGTACTTAACTGTTGGTGTGAGAAAGAATCAAACATTAGGGTTCATCGAGGGACACACACAAATTAGCTTCTGCAAGTTATTCCTACTGAGCAGAGCATGAACTCTCCTACCCCCGACCCCTCACACAAATCATCACTTAGAAACAGAATCTCGCCTCTGCCCACTGTATCTAATACTTTAAATACTGTCTTTGCATTTGTTTAGGTTTGCTCAACATCATCTTAGGAATGGAAACTCACAGATGGCAGTATCACTACTAGGTCCATACAGCTTACCTGGCCCGATGCCCAGCAAGTGTGTGGTTCGAGGGAGGCCGACTGGAGACTATGTCTAAGAGGCTAACTGCCATTGATCTGGCAGTCCTCTTTTCTTTTTAAAGATTTATTTATTTATTATGTATACAGCATTCTGTCTACATGTACCCATGCAGGCCAGAAGAGGGCACCAGATCTCATTATAGATGATTGTGAGCCACCATGTGGTTGCTGGGAATTGAACTCTGGACCTTTGGAAGAGTAGCCAGTGCTCTTAACCTCTGAGCCATCTCTCCAGCCCTCCCCTGCCCTGATCTGGCAGTTCTTAAAGGTAATTCCCACAGTGAAGGCTATTGCAAAAATAGTTTAAAACAGACATTTAGGCAAAAAGCTTGCTTCAAAATATTCATTATATAACAATAATCAAAAATTTGAAACAATGCTAATGTGTATCTCAACCAAATGCATTAATACAAAGTGTTTAGAGCCACACAAAGAAATGTTAATTGGTCACGTGGAGGAATAAAGCATTGAGGCAGGCCATGGCATGCATAAGCCTTGAAAACTTTATATTAAAACAAACAAAACAAAACAAAAACAAATAAACAAACCAGATACAGGACACATATTACCTAACCCAATTTAAATGAAATACCCAGAGTAAATATCCAGAGCAATAGAAAGTAGATTCTGATGTTTTGGGGCTAGGAGAGCAGGATAAGGGATGTCTGCTGGACCCCACACTTCGTGGTGTGGTGATCATGTTCCGGGCTGAACAGCGGTGATGGGTGCACTGCATGTGAACGGATGGAGTGTCACTGAATCGAGCTCTTTATCATGGGCAAGGCGGTGGGGCGCTATGTTCTGATTTACTCCATGCTGCACCTTCTTAGCTGAACTTCTTAGTCCAATGTGAGAGTCACAAAAGATTGGCAACAGCAAAAACGTTTTGAAGTATGACATCATCAAAACTAATTCAAGTTAACGCACATGATGAATCTAAAGAGGTCCTGACAGTTGCCGCCCATGCCCCACTGCGCAGCCGTGTTGCAGCCTTGGTTCTGAATCTAAAGAGGTCCAGGCAGTGCTCGCCCACGCCCCATTGTGCAGCTGCATTGCAGCCTTGGTTCTGAATACACAACACTTAACCTGGCACCGCACATGGCCACACCACACCTCACAATGAGTACACTGCCCGAAGCACCTTGGCTCAGATGAGAGAGTACCGTAGGTTACAAAATAGTATTTTTATGAACATACAAATTTTCCTTCTTATAGATATAGAATGGCTTATTTATAAATGACAAAAACATTCAAAATAGTTTTCTACCATCACTTTTCAGCAAATGGCTGCATCTTACTAAAACTGTATGAGAATGTTTGATTTAAAAACTCCTGTTTGAGTTACATAAAAAAAAAATTAAATTTGGCTTGGGATTAGGACAGATTTTCTAACACTGTCTGAGTTGGTCCTGAACAAAACCTCTGCCATTCTGTACTATAGAATTATGCAAAGTGGAATTCTCCTGAAATGATTATTACAAATTCAAAATATCAAACGTTGAAGATATTTTACACCCTGCAAGTTTAAAATATTCAGCCAAGATACATTAATTATGTAAAAACAAATATCTATCTCATCAGTATGCAAGCTTCTTTCTTTCTTTAATAAATGATAAAATTACATGTGTATTAAGGAATTGTTAATATAAATTTCTTTCTGCTTTATTATCAGTAAATATTTATTTATATACTTATTTCACATACCTATATACCTGGGGTCATGAGAATTTTTTTGTTAAAAATGGGTAGAGAGTAAAGTTTAAGCAGCCCCTGCCCCATGCTCACACAGAGAACCCAGCAGCCAGGTCTCCCAGGCTGGTCCTCATCTGTCTCCCCCTCCCCCTCCCCCAGCAGTGACACTGCTTGTGCCTCAAGCAGAAAGGATAAACCTAATGAGCCCAAATGTCAGCACAATATAAATTACGGCAAGGGGGAAAAAGCAACAACTTGATGCATGGCTGAGGATCTGAGAGAGGAATGTCCACCATTGTTTGTGATTATGGATCACATCACCATCTACTAGCAATTTTTATTTAATCAATAATTTCCATGCTGGACAGACAGCCCTGTTACAGAGAATCGACAAACAGGTACTGATAGCGACAGGCCTCGTTATTAATCTTTTCCTCTGCAGGCTTATCAGCCAAACTACTGTAAAAGGCACCACCATGATGGATATTAGAAACCACCTTTTTCCTACCCCCACCTTCGTTTCTTTCTTCCTCTCGTAGGCCGCTTCGTGGAACGTAGACTCCACATTTATTTGCGTAACCTGGGGCTTGAGTGGCATAAAAAGGCAGTTCACATAAGCAATTTCACAATCTGTAGGACCTAGACCATTGCTTAGGGTTAGCCATTATAGGCTAATAAATCATACTTTCTCTTTGAGTTGTCAATCGCCAACAAAACCTTTGTACAAGCACTGGCGTCTGTAATTCCGTAAAGGCTTTTCATCTTGAAATAAGATGCTCTGCACTGATAAGAGAATAATCCCCTCCTGATCAAGAAAAATCAAATCAAATCTGCATTTTACCAATTAAAGCTGCTGCCAGGAGCCAAACAGCTCAGCACTGAGACTTCACTGAAGTTTATCTCCGCTAAACACAAGGAGGAGCGCCATTAGGCCGCCCTTCCTTTCTGCCTTGACTACTATATCTTGCCGTGGAAGCCATACTAAGCAAGCAAGGTTCCAGAACATTCAACACTTCCAGGAAAAGCCACCAGGAAGACCTGATTCTCGTGAGCCAGAACCACTTCTCTCTGAATTATGTCCTGCTCCCTAAAGAAAGGGAGCATCACACTGTATCAAACAAAAAACAAGGGGGGTAGAGGGATGGGTCCTTAAGAGACACCAAGGGAATCTTGTGCAGCACCATAAGACGTTCTCAGACTTCAGGGTTATGAGCTCAAATTGGGCAATAGGGTATACCAAGAAGAGAAGCAATGGAAACGGAAATGTATACACAATCCCTACAAACTCCCACTGGCACTAAAAACCTGACTGTCACTATAGTAGCCAGCTGCTGAAAGTTTGTCAACAGTCGTTCACTCCTGAAATCCCTGGTAAGCCAACTTAAAAAAAAGGAGAAGAGCCTCAAGACTCTTAAGGAATTAGCACAAAGCCAAAGATAAGGACTCCATCCATATGCAGAAGCAACTTTGAGGTGACTCTTCTGTGACTGTCATTTACAACAAGCATATAAACTGCCTGGAACTGAGAAATGGTTACAACTGAGAAATCATCTCCCAAGCTTTTACAAGGACTTTTCAGTAACCCTCACTGCAGGCCTGCTGTCTGACTCTGTCTTACTACAACCCTGCCCTCTTCAATGCAGGGATAGCTACAGATTCCAGGCCTCTGCAGCTATGCTCAACTCAAGACTTCCTAAAGGCCTCCATGGTGACAGCAAGTCCCCTCACCGAAAGCCCTGGAGTCACCTTACGCCACATGGAATAGAGGGTAGGACTCCTGGCCTAGCAATCACATCTCCTTGCTCCTTGCTCTTACCTTCTGCTCTTCGTGAACATCGATGCCTGCCACTCTCCATCCAAGATGGATAAAATGAATTATTCTGCAATTTTATTTAAACCGAGAAAATGTCAAAGAATCCAGCCTACCAGTGTTTTAGGGATACCCATGGATGAAATTCTGCAACATTGTCCACTCCTTCCTGCTGTCTTAACATGGAATACTAAGCACCTTTACTACACCAATCTTTCCCTGGCTGAGCCTACTTCATTCAAGGTCTGCGTAAGGCCTTCCATCTCTTCCTTAGCACCTGTGCCTTGTTTCCCCATCATCCCAATTACATATGGACAGTACTTCAAGACAGCCTGCGCTGAGGCTCCTTATCGGGCATACAGACACCAAGATGAGCATGCAAGTCCTAGTTCTCCAGGTCTCCGTGGAGACAGCCTAGAGTCCCCAGCTACCATGTAGCTTTTTCCTTCTAGAGATTGTGCTTACGATCTGCATACTGGTCCACCAGGTGGAGGAAGCATGTTTGCAGGAGGGATCCACAGCCTATGCAAGAAACACGCGATACTGAATCAATGGAGTACTTACTATGTCTCTTAGTAAAACACAAGTGAAAGATTTCCTTGGTCTTCCTATAATTCAGTTTATTTGAGTTAACTGACTCTATTTCCAATAGATTCAGTTTCGTCAGTCTGAATAAAACCTACTCTCCGGCACTTGAATTATCCCACCTTGTCCTAATCTCCCAAACAAAGCTGAACGTGAAAACAAAGAAAATAGGTTGAGTCCTATCTCCACTGTAAAGATGAGAAATGGGACCTGAAGTTGCAGGTGAAGGGATAAATCTGTTTTGGGCAGATTTAGGAACAACATCGCCACCTCACTTATCTTCAGTCCTCTGAACTTAGCATGGTGGCTGGGCAAGATAGGGGTGAAACAGGCTGGTTTACGGTTAGGGCCTTGGCCCATATATAGTCTTTTGAGGATAAGGCTCTTATACATTTTCTTGCTGACATTAATTGTTGTAGAAAAAAAAAATTCACCCATGGCAGCATTTGGCTAACCTCAGAAAGACACAAATGTCCCTGAATCTTCAAAGTCTTTACATTAGAACCGGCTTCCTGCCCTGGAACTGGTTTATGTCAAAGCAGACACGTGATCCCCAACCTTACTTGATGGCAGAGGCTGGAGCCCGAGCAACTTCCTTGGGTCTGCAGAAAAAACATGTTAGGGGTTTTTCACAGAAAAGGGAGGCTTGTATGGCTGTGGGTCTTGCCGAGAGCTACTCGGCGACCAATCGTAGCAAGTGTGATTTCCAAGAGGCCCTGCCAATGTGTACATAGGCATCTTTACCCTAATCCCCACCCACCCACAGGGGGAGTCTTTCACTTTCTCCACCCCCCGCCTCATATTTTTCCCAAAGATGTTTAAAACAGGCCGGACCACCCTTTCTTTTTAATCAGAACATTCCAAAGTAGGAGGGACTTTTCTTTATTCAACATTGGAAGTGGAAGAGTTTTGGGGACAAATAGAGGCCACTCAGCCTTCCAGGTGACAGCTGATAATATGTGCAGACAATGCTGGTTATCCCAGTTAGGGATGAGGTGCTACAGGCACTCGGTGGGAAATGCCTTTCAACATCTTACAGCATGTCTACAACAGAGAATGATCCATTCCAGAGCTGAGGACGAGGCACTTTGGCTTAGTGGTACCCTAAGGAGAGTCGTTAAAAGCATTCCAGGACTCAGGAACATACAAAGAGCCTGTAAAGGTCAGCATTACACAAGCAAGAGGAGGGAGGGGCCTGGAGCCTTCTCCGGTTCCCTGAGAAGGCTTTGTGAACTGAGGGAGGGGGGGTGGTCTAGTCGCCAACTTTCAGATACCAATTTCATGCTGATACCCTTACTTGGACACTACCTAAGAGCAACATAAAGCAGGCCACACTGGCACAACAATCTCTAAATAGCCTTGCATTTTTCTCCTTTATAAGGAGAATCACTAATATTATGCTGAGGGCAATTGTTATACGTGAAGCTAACAATTGTATCTTTTCTTACCTACAGCTTCCAGTTGGACTGACAAATCTTTAAGAGTCTAAAGGCCTTTTATCTTTAACTGTGCTCATGCCAGTGTTGAGACTGAGCAGGACATGGCACTCTGTAGCCCATACAGCATTTGACTGGCTCCCATCAAACGTACTTCCCAGTCTAGCAACGATTAATATAAAATAAGCCTTTGAATGAACACTGAAGGCTTGAAGACCAACAGAATCACAGCGCCATCCTCAACTGCCTCTTTTAGACCCGATGTCTTTTTCTCACTGGGTGCACTGTATGTGATCTCTGCTTGGCCTTGGATGGGATTTCTTTTCATGATGGTTTCACAGCCTCAGAAGTGAGAGAATAACACCCGGAAGGGACGAATGGTGCTTGGAAAGTCATCCTGACAGGCAGGGCAGAGATGAAGCTTCTCCTCATGAGCTAAGCAGTGGGCCACACAGCCCTCATTCCTTGACCTTTCAGTCCAGTCTCTTAGACATATTTTCATGGAGATGCTTTCTGCAGGTGAAATGTAGACAGTAATATCTCCAAGAACATGGCCTTTAAGGCAAAATCACTGCAGAGTGACTCTGAAGTTTGGAGTTTTTTCCTATATTTTCACATGCCATGTTTTCAAATAATTAGAGCAAGAAAAATAACTAGCAACTCCATGTAGAAGGAAGATCAAAATAGGTACTTGTTCATTTTAGATTTTTTTTTTTGTGCACATGAAATCAATCCCTGCCTCATGTCTGAAAGCATTCTCCCATCCTAAAACCAACTTTCCATCAGGTAAAGACATACAGTGCAACTTCATACAGTGATAAAAGTTAGGCAAGAGACATAAGGTGCAAACTTAGAATTAGAGCATTAATATGAAAACAATATTTTCGCACCAAACTTTCTTGTGTTTTTATAGATCCAGTTATACACCCAAACATCTGATATCAACATGAAAGCCCTTGATTTTTATGCTGCAAGTGTATAGAATTTGTTTCCAACTGGCAGCAAAAGTGAGTATAAGGGAACTTCAGTGCACTTTAGAAGATCAAAATTTGCAGCATATAAAAACATTTATAATCCAGGTAGGTGGTTAATAACTCTTTGGAAAAAAAAAAAGATACCATGCTGGAAAGATCCAAACAGTGAATTACATTTACTTAAATGCCACCCAGCTGAAGGTGGAGGTTGAGTCCATCTCAGGATCCCTGAAGTTCAGTCTTAAGATACCATCCCCACTTACAGCTGCCCCGGTACCTTCACCCTGGGTCTTGCTACTAGAAATTACACTGAAGAATAAAACTGCTAAGGAGTACTTTTTCTCTTTGCAGTCTGCTGGGAAAGATCTTGTATATATTAATTGCTAAATAAGACTAGAGAGCTGACTTGTTTGACCTAAGGGCAATGAACGACAGTGTCGTAACAAAAGACGGACAAGAGGTACAGTGACTGCTCCACGATTCTTCTTTCAGATCCCAACAACGGTGTTTTCAAGCGTAGGTAGCCTCGGAGCAGTGGTGACACCACTCTCTGCCACTGAAACATGCACGCTTCAGAGAATGCAAGATGACCTTGAACTGCATGCTACGATAATTTCAAATGCCTTCACAACCAAAGTCAAAAGCAGAACTTACTTTGAGAACAAAATTCAGAGAAAGAGCAGATCTTGGCCAAGTCTGGACGGCAGGCTGAGCCTCTTCCCGGGACACAAGCTACAGTCACAAGAAACAGCAAAAGCCAGTCCAAATGCTCAGAGAACTGGCACTGCCCAACTCAGAGGGGCATTTACATTTAAAATGTGAGTCCTTTGTAATATCATGCACAATAGAAGAGTCTGGCTAATTCAAAACTGAAAAGAAATAGGGGCTTTCAGCTTACCCTGAAACGTAAGAATGTGTGTCTTCCAGAAATCAGATTTGGATCTTGACAAATCAGTAAGAAATATAACCAATCAAAAGCACCCATAATGAACTTTTTAAATACACATTCTTTTTGTTGCTTTCTATTTTAACTGTTACCAAGAAGTGTAACAAACTACTGGTGAACAAAAATACATGTCTATTTTCCGAGCTTCTGGTAATAAAAGCAAATTTATCGCAAACTTAATACCAGCTTGAGAGCAACTGGGCCCAGCTACGATTATCTTAGTGAGAAATTAAATTAACAGATCCTGGCAGCGGCACACCTAGAATAAACATCCATTTGGGAAAGGAAAGGGGCTGGAAAGAAAAGGGAAGAAGAGGAAAAGGCAATATTCTGCCTATCTGTTCAGACAGTAATAGACAGGGTAATCTTTCCCCCTGGAACACGGAGTGCACTGCACTGGAAGGGAAGCTACTGGCAGGGAAGAGGCCGCCAGATCCTAATTCTCTTCTTCAACTTTGTGATTTGCTAATGTGAAACACATGTCTCTCTTTTGCACCAAGTTCAAATGGCTCTGGAATTGCAGCCTTGCAGCTCGGCGACTGAAGCAGAACAAGGGGAGAAGTTGTCAGGACTTAAGGGCTTTCAGCAAAGCCCTTCAATTGCAGCCAGCACCCTATTCCACGGCAGGATATCAATTATAGATAGTGACTTGCTTTAGCAGGCAGTCGGGATTGTCAGACACTAGATAGACAACCATGAGGAGCCATGAATCTTTCTATTAACTGTACGCGGGTGGGGGTGGGGAGAACGGGCCGTGGCTATAAATAAGGCAGAGCAGCAGAGTGGCTTAACACCTTGCTGCTTGGTTGTATGCGGCACAAAAAATCCAACTAATCAGAAAACCTCTGCTCTCCAAGCAAAGTGGCAAGAACCAAAATGGTTAATGCTGCCCTCTGTCCTTAAAAAACGGGCTTTGCAGCTGGCATCTATTCTATCTGTCACCAAAGTAATTAGGTAGACTTGAAGTACCTGTTACTTCAGTCAACAAAATATAAAGTGCCTATTCTGTCCTGGGCCACCACTAATGTGTCCGGCAGCACCCAGAGCAGGAAAGGCGACTGCAGGCGATGTCCAGGCACCTGAAACGCCTAAATGTGGAATCTCTACCCTTTAGACCAGGTCTGGGAGATACGAACCAGAGGGTTAACATTGTTAAGTTTTAACTTTTGCATTCACTTAATTCAGTTTGCTTAGCCTTGCAACTTAGCTTAGACTAAAAGTAGTAAATTAACGGACCACACTGAGTTCTGACTAAATCCTGACACCGACCTCCGCTGTCTGACTGAGAGTTTTAAGGCTCTGTTGTGGATGTATGCAGTCATGATGCATGAAACCATAAACACTATGGTCATATTACTGGCAGTGTCAGCAGCCTTGTCTTAAGACTATTCCAGTCCTACGAAGACATTATAGGAAGTTCAGCATCAACATTACATACAATAACTACAGTAGTTACTGCCTTTACAGCATAAAATGAGAAAAACTAAAACGGAAACCAGCCTCCCCAACATTAGGTAATGAAAGGGTTAAGGTGCAAGCACACCCCCATCCTCGCTGGGAATGTTCTTGGTATATGCTACTCTCTGAGAATGATTCCTCACGGGGGAAAAAAAAATCCTAACTTCTCCCCTCTTAGTATTTCAGAGTGTTTTGTGCTTTCCATTAAAGCAGTCAGCACGAATAAAGAGTCATTAAGCCAGACTCAGTTTAAAATTAATACTTGAATAAAACCAAAGACAAAAAAAATCCTATCAAATTACATGTGTGGAAAAACCTGAAAATATACCTTAATTAAAAACATCTGACTTACTTTTTGGCTGTACTTGGGAAATCTATAATTTTACTTACACAAACACAAAGAGGCATGATTTCAAAACAAAACGAGAAGAGATCCTGCTGTAAGATGTGAAATCTGACATTCTGTAGACCAGGTTTCTCATCATCTGCTGAGCTGAATGTAACAACACTAGATAATACAGGATACACAACACATGCAGATCTAAGCTACAAAACCAACACTTTAAATGCTCATACAACGAGCCGGGCATGGTGGCGCACGCCTTTAATCCTAGCCCTCGGGAGGCAGAGGCAGGTGGATCTCTGTGAGTTCTCGGCCGGCCAACCTGGTCTACAAAGCGAACCCAGGAAAGCCAAGGCTACACAGAGAAACCCTGTCACGAAAAACCCAAAGGAAAAAAAAAAAAGCTCAGATAACATATAAGGCAGAGGGATTTTATAACGTTAGTGTTTAATCTAACTAGGGGAAGTCTACATAAACGCAGATTGTCTACAAGGCAAGGATACTGTGATATAGCGGATGAATACCAGTGTCTCTTTTGTGCATGTGTCAAGAGACAGACTCACTACAGCAGTGGCTCTCAACTTGTGGGTCACAACCCCTTTGGGGGGATTGCATATTGGGTGTTTAACTATGATTCCTAATAGTAGCAAAATCACAGTTAGGAAGTTGCGAGGAAATCACTTTATGATTGGGGCTTAGTACCATATAAGGAATTGTATTAAAGGGTTGCAGCATAGGAAGGTTGAGACCCACTGCACTACAGGGTGCTTGGTCAGATTCAGTGGCACAGCAGAAGCATAGGAAACTGTCCTAACTGGTAAAACCATCCTCAGTGTCTTAACAGGACCCTTGCTTCTGTAGAGAAGTCATCCTAGCCTATGTCTTCATACTCCAGACACTCTAAATGCCGTTCCATGTCAGCTGTTCTTGGTCGCACTTGTCAAGAAGGCTCCTCTGGCCTCTGAGACTGTGCCAAGGATGATGAAGATTTGGTGAAGGAGCTACAGGTCTAGCACGTTATTTAAAATAACACCTGAAGCACTAGGGAGGCAGAGGTAGGTGGATCACTGTGAGTTCGAGGCCAGCCTGGTCTACAAAGGGAGTCCAGGACAGCCAAGCCTACACTGAGAAACTGTCTTGAAAAACCAAACAACCAAACAAGAAACAAATAAAACAACAGTGAAGAGCTGGCTTCAGTTTGCTAAGAGAAGAAAACGTGCTCCGGTGTGACTACTGTGGGTTTCCATCATGAAACACAGTTTTTCCATGCAAGCTCTAACCCAAAATGTTGCCTTCAGGTCAAAAATAAAGCATTGCATTGCTACATACAATAATAGGAGGCTTCTTAAACTTTGAGGTCTACAAGTGGAAAAAGAAAGGATCCATCTGTTTGTGTAATTTTTTTGTATTGTTACTGGATCTTGGAAGGGGAACCAGACTTAGTTAAAAGGTTAATAATAATTCATGTCCAGCTTACTATTACTCAATAACCATCAAAGCCTCTAACTCAAAATAGTGTTCTCTGGCTTACAGGATCAGAGTCATTACACTTGCTATTGAAGACTTTATTGAATTTTACACTAAGCTTTAGCTGACTGCACAGGTCAAGCACTGTGGCTGAGGGTTTTCTTTATTCTCAGAAAATCATAAAGCCTTCTCGGCTCTCAGTGCTGCCAGCTAAGAAACTTGACTCCGCGCAGGGTCAGAGAAGCTGACCTCAAGCAAAGGTCGCGGAGCTGGGAAGTAGCGCCCCTGAGCACCAGTCACTTACATGCACAAGCTGATCCTGGGTGTCGAACTCCCTCGTGCAGCCTTCCCAGTGGCAGTTGGTCTCGTAGATGACTTCAGGCTCCTGCTTGCTTTCATCTTTGTCGCCCTCCTCCTTGACGAGGGTTGTTCCTTCAGGCTGTTCCTGTTGGGGTGAAGGCAAGAAACAGAGAGGGGGAAGTCAGTGGGGGACACATGGAAGCAGAAACGTGACTTCTTTATCTTCCTCTGAAGTCAAGTTTTAAGGGAAATAAAGGAGAGTGGGTGCTAGCGGCTGGGTCTTGTGGAATCAGGGTCCAGAGTTTGTATGTATCTTTTTCTGGTATCCTGAATACTCCTTCTGAGATAATTTTAAGGGTGTGATGCAAGACACTAGCCTAACCATAAAGACAAAGAGCTAAATAAACCAGGCCCTGCAGCCTAGAATATCAATTAAACTGACATCTTAAAACAAATAAACCTGGTGCTGGAGAGATGGCTCTGAGGTTAAGTGCACTGGCTGTCCTTCCAGAGGACCAGAGTTCAATTCCCACCACCCACATGGCAGCTCACAACTGTCTGACACTCCAGTTGCAGGAGAACTTGACACCCTTATACAAACACACACGCAGGCAAAACACCAATGCACATTAAAAAAAAAAAACACACAAAAAAAACCACCCCCAAACAAAAAACCTAAGGAAAAGGGAAAAAAAAAACCAAAAAACAGCAACACACATAAATAAATATTTGCCCTCGCTCCACGTCACTTTGCTTGTTGCGCGGATTCTCCTTCCACCGTTTATTTATCGTTGTATCTGACAACTCAGGAGAATGGCTTCCGACCACTTTTAGTTCTTTCACCTGACGTGAGGGGCACTTGGAGGCTTTTCTCTTAGAGACCAAGCTTTCTTGGCTTAGCCTCTGGTCTTCAGGGAGATGCTGGGCTGCCTCATGGTTGAGGACGAGGAAAGACAGTGCCTGATGCGCTGGACACAGACTTGGCTAGTCTTCTGTGACAGCTCACAGCAAATGCAGTTCAGAGAACCTCCAGGATCTTAGGCACTAGCTGGATAGAGAGATCCGAGTCCTGACGCACGGTTCTATGATATTCTGTTTACAGACACGGCACGGCATAACCAGCGAGGTTGTTTGTTGTCTATCAAACTGTAAGAAGGATGGTTTCAGGGGTCCCTGTAACAGCTTTCCCCTGCTGTTCTCACGGAGGATCTGGGGCCTTACTTCAGGAAGGACTGGGTGGAGGCTTACAGATGACAGCAAGGGTCAGATTCTGTCAACTCTCATTTAGCTCTGACTTGGGGGAAGCAGCGCGGATTAAACTCCTCATGTCTGGCTTAAGAGCATCTGAAATATCAATCTGGATATAACCTACACATTCTTCTGTGGAGCCAGAATGTACAGTCCGGAATCTATCTGGCTGTGCTTCCATCTCTTCTGGCTGTCTGAGATCTTTGACTAAGTGAGAAGTAGCAGAGAGCCAGGTGTGGTGGCACACGCCTTTAATCCCAGCACCAGGGAAGCAGAGGCAGGTGGATCGCTGTGAGTTCGAGGCCAGCCTGGTCTACAAAGCAAGTCCAGGACAGCCAAGGCTACACAGAGAGACTCTGTCTTGAAAAACCAAAAGGAAAAAAAAAAAAAAAAAAGCAGAGAACATAATCAATGAAGTAGGTGTCTCAAACTCTGCCTGATCTTAAGCATGGGGTCAGATGCTAAGTAATTTAGACCCAACACCAGGAATGACATGCCTAACCATACCCATGATTAGTAAGAGAGGAGTCTGAGCAAGGACTCTGAGCTGTGGTGATATAAACTTCCGAGCTGTCTCACCTATCAAGACCACGTACCCCACATAATTTCCTTCATTGCTGGCATTTGGTTTTGAATTAGAGAAAATGAATTCCATCAGTCCCTAATGAGTTCACTTTCGAACACATGGCCAATATCAAGAACACAGTGGGTAAAAAAGATGTGTATGAATCTGAAGGAGGAGGAAATGACCCAAAGTCACTGTGAGAAGAGCAAAGGCTGGTCTACAAAGCCTGGGTGTCTCACCTGCTGGCCCCGTGACCCTGGGCTGGGGAGGTCTTCATCGGGCTTGATCTTGGACCGCTTATTATGCATAGGGTCGCCGGTGCTGCTCACTGCTGACTCACTTGTCGGCTTGTTCTGCTGGTCGTATTTGCATAGCCAAGGGAAAAATTTAGGTTCTGATTAATAAATAGAGCCTAAGTGTAAATGTTACTGAAAACAAACAAGCTTGTTTGACAATATGGCAATGATTCTAATAATGTCAGTTCATCCACAGGACAGTTCAGACGGGGTGGCCAAGGCTAGACAACGCCTTCAGGAAGCATTTGTCACTTAATTGCTTGTGTCTTTAAGGAACTTGAAGAGCAGAGTGAGAGCCCTAGACTTCCAGAAGCTATAGCCATTTCTAAAACAGTTGACTTTGGGTGGGAGATCAAATATTAGTGAAGTTCTTCAATTGTAGCTCCTAGCGTCCTAAGTCACACCGGGCTGACAAGAGTGGAGAGCCTGGAGTTGATGTTTACCATAGAGTATCCTATAGGGCTCAGTAGCAGCCTGGTCATAGCGGGAGGACTTGGATGGTGGCTAAGAATCCAGACAAGCAGACTATCAACAAAAGACCGAGTTTACAGAAGGTTGGAATGGGGCCTCATCGGGCAGCCTACTTTCAAATCATTGAGCAAATGTCTCTGAAAGAAGATGCCCTGGTTCACATTCACGAAAACTGAATACCGTGAGATGCCCACGGGAAGCCTCGACTATGATGAGCTCTGTGACACTAACAGCCAGTACGAGGCCTCTGCTGAGCAGACAAAGCTGTGTCCCTCACCTGTGAGGACTCGGAAGGGCCAGAGCTGACCTGGACAGGATTCAGAACCGTCGGGATCCCAGGTATAGGCCTCTGTGTTGGAAAGGTTGGAGCAGGGTGGATGAGTGGAGGGCTGTGTCCAAATGCGGAGCCTAAGCTTTGCTGTCGGCTCAGGATCTGTTGGTGCATATGGAGAGACACGGGGGCAGACGGGTAGGTGAAGCTCAAAGCAGGGCTGTGGAGGAAGACAGGAAAGACATGGCATCACTTATGCTGACATCACAAGCTAAGAAAATGTACAGCTTTAACTGAAGCCACCCAAATCACCGTAGGTCTGTCTGTAACAATGAGAAGAAGTCAGAAACAACTACTGCCAAGTGTCTTGGATACTTTCACGAAAAGCAGACTGCTAAGAGGAGAGGCATGCGCACATCTTGCCTACATCACAGCCCTGATGTAAGATTCTAGGGAGTGGAAATAAGGGGCATTGGCTCAATAATAACTATTTATTGCAATAACAAACTTTATATAAAAAAAGAGAATGGGTGACTACATGCTTTATAGTACTTTTATGTGCTCTGGGTTCCACTTGTTCCTGTGCATGGAGCAATTCCTTTCATTTTAGCTCACACCGATCGCTTTCATATGTCTCCAGATCTTATTACAAGGGGAAAGAAAATCAATTGGTTAAATGTGTTTTGAACACCATGCTTGTCATATCACTCATTTGTTTGTAAAGATGGAAAGCTTGGTTCATCCAGAATGCCACCTAAAGAATTTCCATCAGTGCCGTCTGGTTACAGAAGCTGATGGATTAAGCTCTCCCCACTGAAATCAGTGATCAATGGGCCTTGATGGAGGAATATTCCAATGGGAGAGTGCAGCTCCCTGCAGCAGAGCGGCCTGAAGTGTCTATTACAGCCCATTATGCATGCTAATGCCTGCCACCACTTTATTTTGCTGCGTTTCCAGGGCGTGGGGTGCACAGTCAGTTCCCAAGAAGTGCCACTTTTACCTCAAGATACTCCAGCCAGTGGCCAGTGGCCAGATGCTTCTTTGTGTGAGCAAGTTTAGGGATCAAATACTCTAGGAGCAATGCTGGACTCTGGAAGACTTTTCTAGTGGCTTAAAAATACATGGAGAACTAATAGTTGCCTACATGGAAAGTTCTCCTCTATAAAAATTAATCTAATAAATTAGCGCGCGCACATACACACACACACACACACACACACACACACACACACACACACACACGTAACCGTAACGTTAGCCAGAAAGAGCCAGAGTTCCTCATAATATTAAAGGTAGAAGTCATGCAAATTTCCAATCTGGTGGGTTAATTACTATTGCTGCTAAGCACATTAACCGAGAATAAAATAATTACAATAGCAAAATTCAAACCATTTCAACAACTTTAAGTAATAATTCCAGAGATATACTCCCTTCATTAACACAACTTTACATTTTTGTCCATTTGACTATAACCCATAAAAGGGCGGCTTCAATGGGAATTCATTACTATTATTCCTACAGAGAGTTTTTCGTTACAATAGCTTGCCCATTTAAGACTGAATACCATTAAGAATACCCTTAGAGAAATCCACCAGGCTTTGAGGGGCTCTCTTTTCATTTTACATTGTATTTCCTTAATAAAGGAAAGCAGAAACATGGAAAAAAAACCAAAAAAAACAGTGATTGCTCCCAGTTAGAATAGGTAGTAATAGTCTGTTCTCCGACGCTATAGTTTTCTGCCTGTATTTCTGTAAGCAAGCATGAATGATTACAGCAAGCCTCGCCCAAGGTAGCTGCGTGGATGATTGATAGGGCATTAATCAAAAGATGCATATCTACCTCAGAATTTGTTCACGAGCCCTCTTCTAATAGCTGATTTCATGTTCACTGAGCTCTGTGCCAGTTTGTCCAATTTATTTTTCAGTGTACAAGCCATTCATCAAAACCCACAATGATTTAACACCTCCACCTCCTTTGGGTGAGTGGGCGTCACTAAGTGTAACTACCGTATTCTACTCATTAAGGAAACAGAAGCTGAAGACCCCACCTCAGGTATAATTAGCACGTCAGCAGTCCCTGTGTTAACCTCTATACACATCTTTAGTTTCTCAGGGGCCTGAACTATCCAGCAGGCTTAAGGAAACACACGTAGGCAGAGGCCACCGACACTTCAAACTGTGGGTGACATGGGATTCTGGGGCTTAAAACAGGTATCTGATTGGGAGTCAAGACTACTAAAGAACAAACCACAAACAATCTTTTTTTAAATATACATGCAATTCAACAGAGTTCACTGTATGCTGAACACCGCCCAAGACAGGCATATTTTAGAAAGAAATAACCAAGCAGATGAATCAAGGCTCAGCACTCCCACAGAAGTTCTTAGCACCACAGGCCTCCTTGTCTATGGGTACAAAGGAGTTTGAAATTCTCACCGCACTTTGGTAGTTCATCGTGGGGCTTATTTTTCACTAGTGAAACCAGGTAACTGAAATAAATATGTTCTAAACTGTACGTGAACCACTAGGCAAACCTTTGACTTCTTAGCCTTTGTGGTTTATTATAAGCCAGGAACGGATGCTCTATTCTCTGTGTGCCAAGCTCTGGGTACGGCAAATGGGAAACTCCCAGGATGCCTTTGATGAGCTCAGTACAGGAGGCCCAGACCTGCTGCCACTAACACAGCTGCAAGCAGAGGGGCAGGTGGGCTGCCCAGCTCCAGATCATAAAACAGTTTAGAGTCTCCTTTGAAAAGCATGCAGTTCTAGGTCCTGTCCCAGCATTATACCAGCAGATTTTGCAGTCAGTGCTGCTCAGAGCACTGTCTACAGATCTCAGGCTGAGTTCTTAAGGAAAAAGCCAAAAGTGGGCCAAGTTAAGGTGGGATATAGCAACTATGTGCAGAAGAAGCCAAATATCCTATCTATCAAATGATGCCTCCATGTGTACAGAAGTTGGCACTCGCTGTGTTCCCTACCCAGATCCCTTTGCCTCTACAGTTAAGCATGAAGATATGGGCTCCTGCCTCCTGCCTGCTTTTAGAGGCTGCTCATGTTCCCTGGCTCCAGGGTGACATCGCACTCTGGGTCTCTCTTCTGACTAACTCTGGCTGTTCTCTCACAGGATTGCTGGTCATTAATATAACGGCACGGATAACTTGATCTGCAATGTAACCACTCTGTTCACAGGCTCAAGGGATTTGAACATGAGCATCCTCAGGATATTGTCACTTCAAAAAGAAATGCTGTATTAAGAAACAGTCTTCCTCTGAGAATTACAATCAGACACCATCTGCACCAAACAATATCAGTGCATCAAAGCTAACATTTAACTTTACTACATCTGCTTTGGCAACAACACAGACTTTTTGATTATAAACAACAAAATGAGGGGGGCAGATTAATTCCACTTAAGGAGTCCCCCTCAAAAACCCTTGCAAAATAGTGCATGTATTCGCTCCACAATTTTCTACAAATACAAATAATATTGATACAAATATCAATATTATCGAAATTCTTTCTAGAACCCAGGACCACCTGCCCAGGGAGAGCCACACTCACAGTAGGCTAGGCCCTCTCTGATCACAACTCATCAAGAAAATGCCCACAGACTTGTCCACTGCCCATCTGATGGAGGCAATTCCTCAATGAGCTTCCCCCTTCCCCTTCTGTGTAGGTTAAGTCACACTCAGAGGAGCGAGGGATTGGTATTCCTTGATGCACACACTCGTTGCCCATATCACCTGAAAAACTAATGCTAAGTTCTGTTGAACCTTCACTTACTAAGGAGTAAAAGAGCAGAACAATGTGGGTTTTAGACTGTTGGCTGATCAGCATCAACTTACGGTTCCTGGAGTGTTTGTTTAACAGGGTACGGGGATGCCATGACTTACATACGGAATCCTGGGCAAAGCTGAGTCACGTCCATTTCTCACACAGCTCTGAGCTGATTTCAGAGTGAGCAACAGACCTCCGTGAGAAAGCAGTTCATTGGTTCATTTTCCTAAAGACTTGCAGACCAGGCTTCTGAGCCAGAAGAATGGCTCGGTAGTGAAAAGCACTCACTGCTGCTACTGCAGAGGACTGTGGCTCAGTATCTAATGTCCACATGGCGGCTCAGCACCATAATTTTACTTCCAGGGAACCTGATGCACTCTTTTGGCCTGAGTGGGCACCAAACACACCTGAAGTACACATGCAGGCAGGCAATGTGCTCATATACACATTTAAAAAATCTAAATAACATATTAAAAATCAGAGTCTGAATGTTCTGATTTATATGTATACTTTATAAAAAAAAAAAAACCTTAGGCACAAGATTTTTACATCCATTTATTTACAATGTTGAGCTAAGTGATAAAGTATGTGTTTGGCATTCTGCGAGGCCTAGGGTCAATTTTCAGGCCTCCCCGCCCCAAAAAGTGAAAATATGGCTATTTATTCACATTGCAGAACATAATACTGTAGCTTCCTGCACAAGTGTCTCCTGCTAAAATCTAACCAAGTATCCCAAAGTGGGTAAAATTGGAGATATTAGCAGAAAAAGGATATGCAAAACAGTTAAGTGTCATTAGTTACATACAACGTATCTCACTCATTAAGTCAAGAAATTTGAATTGAATACCTTTTACATGTCTTGTTATTTATAGCTAGAAAGTTATATATTAATTATAATCGCTATGGAAAATTTTCAAATGCACAATCATGTTTGATACACATTATTTGGTTACACCAATAACTTATGTGAGTCTACACACATACACCCTCTCTCTCTCTCCCTCTCTCTCTCATTATGACCAGTCAATAAACCACATTTCTGTTTAATTCCTAGAACAACAGATTAATATATAAATGGGATACTTAAAAGTTCATACCGTACAAATAAATCATTAAACATTTACTCAATCCTACTATAAACAGGCATTTCAAAGTCATTGTATTCAAATCAGAGGGGAAAACCTTCATTAAAATCACTGACAAGACCCTAAAATGTTGCTTTTATATGTCTCAGGAATTTCATATATAGTGGGAGGTAGGAAGGGTGAGGCTGGATTTCTTAATAATTGGGCTATCAATAAACAATGCAGTTTGGACTGATGCAGTCCTTTACGCTGGAAGAGCTGACTGTTTTTAACATTAAAATGACAACAATGGCAGCTACATTACTCAGCCAGTGGACCTGCAACGGTAAAGGCAGTAGTACATTACAGTCATGAAAAGTATTATATTAAAACCATCTCATTTGTTTGCTAACTTTTAAAACACAGTATTTCCCCCAAAGACAATGGTTTTTCCTTACAGTAACCACACAGTTCCCTGACACTACATACACAATGGTGGCCAGAGGTGGGTTTTTAACCCTTTCTTGTTTCAAACCACAACAAAGCTGGGGGCTATGGGCAGCAGGGCAGTTAAGTATGCCACGCCTTTGATCTACACTGATAACAGCAGAAAGCCTCCTAGGTTTCTGATTTCATCTCTGAAATCTCTCAATAAGCTGATGTGGGCTGACCAGAGGTGGACAGCAAGGTAGCTAATCAGAGAACTAAGTTACAGGGGAGCCACAAATGGTCGGTAAAAAGACAGAACAAGTCACAAAGGCAGTGTTCCTAAATCACAGTGGACTGTGTAAACAACAGGCAGCTCCTCTGGAGTCTATGGTAACACTTGCCTTAACTGTAAACTGCACTCTCCGTAATGGCGATCAGTAGCCACCGATTTTCTGATATGCCACGGGCAGTGAACTTTCCTATCTAACATGGGCTTGTTTATCTTGAGACAGCATCTCAAAGCTCTTTATGTAGATCAGGCTAGACTCACAGAGACCCACGTCTGAGTGTGAGGATTAAAGGTGTGTGCCATCACACTCTGAAAAGAAACTCGCTTGATCATATCGTAGTGCTATAATAAACTGGGGCGGAAAAAAACCAGTTCTCTAAAGACAGAGGAACCTTGCTTTCTTGCTCACACCTCTCTTAAACCTGCTGCTCATGAACAGCTAAGTCTGGGTGTAAAGTGAGGCAGCAATGAGGTGTCAGAGGCGCCACTTGGAAACCCGACCTGAGAAGAGCTGCATTCCATTAACCCAACTTCCTAGTCACTAGTCACGAGGGTTGGGTGCTAAGAAAGCCACTCACTTCAGCTCTGGAACTTACGATACAATAGCTGCCGCTCACAGAGCAATGCTCTCCAGCTTTGTAAAGAATGGCCTCACAGCTTCCATCAATTCTGTAGGTACAGATGTAGGCATACATATGCACCCACGTGCTTATACTTGAGAGCAAACGAAATAAAAACTACTTCCATCCATAAAAATTCCTAAGGCACATTTACTGGAAAACTCAGCTAAGCCTCAGCAAGAAAGAACAAGGCAGTACAGACCCACACACTCAAAACGAATGTGTCTTAACATTTCTGTTCTGGTGCGCACACTCTGAGTAACCTTGGAGAATGTGTGTTGTCAGGCTTCCTATCGCGAAAGTGTTGTACAAAACTAAGAAGCTACTTGCCACCAGGCAGCCATGAACAGCCACAGCGATGGCACATCCTGTGGTAGGAGTTGTACTTCAAAGCGGTGAATGGTTGAGCGTGTCCACATGGTTAGAAAGGGCGTGCCCCGGTGAGCAGCACCAGCTATTATTACTTCACTCGTGTGAGTGGTACTTCTAAGTATTGTTTTGGCTATGTTCCAGCCACTCGAGAACTTCTAGAGGAAATACCAACCTGGTGAATAGGAGGAAGATCAGAGGACCCACCAGACTGAGACTGCTAAGTACAGGCTTTTCTCAGCCCCCTCACCCCTCTGAGCATGTCTTCACAGCCATCGCTAGACCCCCAGAGTCTCTGAAGCTTCCAACTGTTCTTATGGCATTGGTCTTAGACACTGCATAACCTAGCTCTGTCTAAGTCCTCAAGCTTGTGCCCTGGCTGGACTGCCCTTACCTGACTGTCTTCTGTCCTCTGGTCCAGTACCAGTTCTTCAGATGGCCTACTCCCCCCATCCTGGGATCTACATGCTCAACATTCTTCTTAGACAGGCGCAGAAAGCTTTTCCTAGGGTGGCTCCCATCATCTTACAGGTCTCAGCTTCCTGATACCCAGATCATCTTCTCTACAGCAATGGCCAACAATCAGGCAAACCTATTCAACCACCCGCTCATTTATTCATCTCTGCTTGGAGCCATTTCTTCCTGCAAGTTCCAGGAAGGTGAGGCTCTCACTTGCTCATTCAGCAGCCTCTGCCTGCACCCAGCTGTTGAGGGAATGAATAATTCAAAGAGAACTGTCTCTTTAAGAAGATACTATTAACTACTTGACTAATATTAAGGAGGAAGAAAGGGCACCTCATAATTTTTGTGTCTCTAATATAAGCAAGACATTTGCTCCCATGAGCTGCACACAGCCAGAGAACCTACACTGGTTCCTACCTCCCATCAGGCAGCTTCAATACACCTGGAAAACGCATCCTTTATTCCACAGGGTTCTTACACCAGCAAAGGATGAGTGTGTACAAAAGAGAGGGCAGAGGACACAAGAGTCACTCAGGTCAAGCTTGCCTGGACAGACAATAGGAGAACTGTGAGGTTGGAGATTTGTGGGTGATTGGTAAAGTAGAACAAGAAATATAACGTTTATGGAGACGACTCCGCTAACCATGCCAGATCTTAAACAGCCTTTGAGGAAGCTGTCTTTACATTACCACTGAACTGACAGTAAAAAAGCCACCTGGTGTACGGGGCATGTGCTTCCAAGTCATTCTCCACCCGATTTGCATTGGGAGAAGAGGAGGGTCATGTGAAATGCCTTCTCTTCCCATGATGGCTCAGTGTCTTAGGGGGATGGGGTTGGCAGGACAACCTTTTCAATCCAGTGTAAGTAATGAGTGACTTACAACGTCAGATTTAATTGTGGATTGAGGACCATGCTGCTTGATGCTGGAGTCTTCAGTGGAAACCTTCAAGTGAAGGAGAACTTAGAATTTCTTTAAAGGAAATATTTTATAATATGGGTTTTGTTTTTGTTTGTTTTATTTTGTTTTGTTTTTTAGTGGCAGCAGCTATGGGATAAAAGGGGCTTGAGATACATACCCAGTCTGACAGACCTAAGTACTATGGTCAATGCACCAACAGATTTTTTCAGAGTTCTTGTTTTTTTTTTTTTTAAGATTATTTTAAAAATACAAAAATAATACACCAACAAGATAGGCATTTGTAATTTTAAGCCTTTATTTTCTATCAGCTTCTCTGTCTCTGTTCCTAGATATAATGTATCTATGTATGCATGAAGTACACCTATGTGTAACATGAATCTGTGGGAATGCAGAGTGACATCTGAATAGATCCTAACTTCTGGAAAACCAGAATCAATAAAAAGGGGTGAAGGGTATTCTCACTGTTGTCTGTTGGGGGGACCTCCTTAATTTACTCATTCAGTAACCATCTGTGGTGCCCTGTTGATAGGAGAGGAAAACAGTGGTGCAGAGATGTGAGTGACCAGTTCTGGTGCTCTGCTCCACCTCAGGAAGATGGAGTCCAACTGATACCTGAATGATCACTTTATTGCCTAACAGCATCCTTACCAACTTAAAATGACATCCTTAGCCTATGCACTGCCACCATTAATAGTTACTAGGCACTGGAAAACGGTGAAAGTCTGGTGTGTTTGGGGTGAAGCACTGAGCACTGGAACGCTGGTGGCACTGGTCCCCACCGAGTGTGTGGAACTGTCCAGCTTCCTCCTTCCGTGTTCCTGTCCTCGCATCCAGTTCAATGCAGACATCAAATGTACTTCCTGCTCAGGTTTTCTTGTATTGTTCCCCTTCAAAAAGGCATCTGCCCTGAGGGTGTGCACACGCATCTTTCCTTTCCTTGCCATTTTCTGGTCCCCTCTTGACTTTTTCTGAGTTGGTTTATTTAGGCCTAGGACCAACAACACACCAAAGTTCCTCTGGCAAGTGGAGATGATGTACCCATTAGTACAATTACTACATTATAACAGCACATGGCAGCTCATCACATACTGGACTACTTTCTCTGTAAAAGACATCCTGTCTGAACACACCACTAATGTGCATCAGAGACTAAGACGACCCATTAGGAGAGAGAGGATATGTGTAGTGGATGTACCCATGTTTTTGTTTTGGTCCCAACTGTGAGATGGGGAACAGTGAGAGAACAGGTGATGTTTGTTTATCCACTAGAAGACGAATCACCTCATCTTAGTACAGACTCTGAGAGGACACACATATATGAGCCCAAGACAGGAGGGGGCTTTTTGGGTCTTGGTATTGTTCGGCTGGTCATCGCTCCAAGAGAGAAAAGCTCCAGAAAACGTTTCGAGGCCCTGGGTTCCGGCTGCTGTTCCAGGTTGGTGGAATTGCTGGTCTGCTGAAATTCTGCTGATACATGGGAGGGGAGTCGCTCCCATGAACTAAGTCCAAAAACGTCTACTTCTCCTGTTCCCATTAACCTCTTTTCTCTTCTATCTAGGGTAGGTGGGTTGAAAGGGAGGTATAAGCGTTAAAGAACCTCGAATAAAGTAGGTTTGGAAAAGGCCGAGACCTACGGATATGCATGAAAATAACTCAAGGCAAGAAAGAAAATGAGTATGGGATGGCCCTGGGTCACCTGACTGCCACAGGATCTTTTGAGACCTCCCTGTCTTTAAACCGAATCATCTTTTGCCACTTTTAATGAAGTGATCATTGTAAGTCAGGGTACCAGCGGCCTGTGAAGTGTGGTGCCTCCTCCTTACAACAGATGTAAGACATCATGAAGATGCTGGGTAAGAATAAATGGTATTACTTGGACATTTTTGTGGCACACTCTATCTTGAATCCTAAGACACTGTAAAACATACAGCAAACAAGTAGGAATAACGAAGAGAAGAAAGAACTGTTCACAAAGTAATTCTGGGCTAAAGGTGCAGCTCAGTGGTAGAGCACCCGCTTAGCACAGCCAAGGTCCTGAGTTAAATTCCTGGCACTACCACCTCCCCACAAAAGCCACAAAATGGTTTGTGTGACTTGTGTGAATGTCACAGTATGTGACATTTCTACATAGATGCTTTAGCCAAGTCACATAACTCCAAATTCTCAGCAAATTAAGATATAGTTTATGGTAGAAGACGCCAGGAGAACAGGAAGAAACTGCCACTGGTTGGAAAGGGAGCAACAGGCTGACACATCACTGATGTAGCACACCAGGCCAGTGGTACTGTCTCTTAGAAGTACAATGCAGGGTCATTTCTCTTTCAAATTTACCCAATGAGAAGAAGTTTTGTCCCACTATGGACCCATATCACCTTTAATCCCTTTCAGACCCTTTCAGACACACTGGATATCTTACCTGCAGCTGTTAAATATGCAAATTAGGGCTAAGGCTGGGATCTGATTACAGACAAACACCTGAAGTCTACACTTGTAACTACACTAGCAGATCCTGAGACACCTTAGACCTATGTGCTGGTTATACATCGCTACCTGAGACACTCCAAACCCTACACTATGTGCTGACTATAGTCATGTGAGCAGGCATTTGCTTTCATTCCATATTTCCACTTCTTATCAGTCATATGAAAGCATAGCCAAAAATGAAAATCATGGTTTATTATAATAATACTAACTTCCCTGCCAGTGAGAATTGCTGATAATTGAACCAGAAAAGCATCACAACTGCACTGGAAAATATTCTGGTGGAACAATGGTATTAGTTATACTTAATACAAATGGAGGCAGTATTATTTTATTTATTTGTATTTTTTAATTACTGACGTTTTCCAAACATTTAAAGTCACATGGAAAACCCATCAATGAGCTCTTGCCCATTTAGAGAAAATAAATAAGATACATTTTTACTTACTAAAAGCAAGGCTAGAGAAAAGAGTCATTAGGTTCTATGCTCCATTTATATTCTGTGCCTTCTTTGGGTTTTATTTTGTTTGTTTGTTTGTTTGTTTGTTTTTTTGACAGAATGTTCAGTAGCCCAAGCTCGACAAGACACTATGTAGCAGAAGCTGGCCTGATGTTTCCTCCTCCCAAGTGCTGTCATCAGCCAGCCTCACTAGTATGTACTCTCAAAATGAGGAACCACCCACAGCTGCAGAACCACAACTCCAAGATTGCTGGTGAGTGAATTCTTAGACCACGGTGGAAATAGTAAGGAAAATGAGGGCTAAGGATTACAACCAGGATTATTTAATTTACTATTAGAATCCTAATTAGATCTGCAGCTATCACTTAAAACTAGGCTGGCTAAAGCAAAGCGACCGGCTGATGGAACAGTAAACTATCTCACAAAATCTTAGCACGGATTCAGTATGTTCCTTCTGTATTCTGGGATGCCAGTCCCAATCTGATCATTAGCAATAAGAAGTATTTTTTTTTATTTATTCATTTATTATGTATGTATGCAGTATTCTGCCCAAATGTACGCCTGCACACCAGAAGAGGGCACCAGCTTTCATTACAGATGGTTGTGAGCCACCATGTGGTTTGCTGGGAATTGAACTCAGGACCTTTGGAAGAACAGACAGTGTTCTTAACCTCTGAGCCATCTCTCCAGCACAAAGAAGTATTTTTATAATAGCCATTTTTATATCCTGTGCATTCATATAAGGGCATGTTTAAAATTGCTTCACTGTTCAGCAAAGATGGTCAAAGTTCTTATCTTTAAAAGAAAGTTGGGGGGGGGAAGTAAGCTGGAAATGTGTAATTAAAAATATATAAGTAAATATGTCTTTACTAGATTTCCTGTTAACTCTCTAGTGACTGGCCCAGTGGGACCCCCAAACCCTGTACATCGGTTTTCTGCTGAGCTAAAAACACTGTTCTGAAGTCTTCTGCATTCCCAAAGTGTCCCTCTCCCTTGAGAGCAGTACGGTAACTTTGTCTGTCTTTTGTCCACACACTGGGCAACTAGGCAGAGTTAGTTTTTACTTTATATAACTATTTGCAAAACAAGACCTGGATTAAAAGATCTCAAATTCTCAGTCTCAAAGAAGTACATCTCATCATAACTGAAAAACTGCCACATAAGAGCCACTGACTAATGGACACTAATAAATTAATTCTGGCCCATTGTTGTTGTACTTGACCTGAGTCCTGATGTGGTAGGCAGCCTGTTGCTTCTTTCTTCCTCTCAGACCACTGGGACTGCAAAAGGACTGCTGGTTCATTTGAGCACCGACACTTCATGACAAAGACACTTAACAGATTCAGGAAAATACGCACCTGATGGCGCTTGCCGATAAGTGCCCATAGGAACCACTTGCCGAAGAGCTGCTACGGGAATTATTGAGAATTGTGACCAAGGAGTTAGGAGATGTTCTTATCATGGTCTGAAGGTCAAAGCTATGATCCGACAGTGGCGATATAGACAGTGTGCGTTTTCGGCTGGGCCTGGCTGACAGCCTGGGGCTGGGAAATCTGGTGCCTGTTACAGAAACAAAACAAAACAGAACTTGATTACCTACAGCCAGAATCTATATACTATTGACTGCCGCTTCTCCATGCAAAAAGGAGAGGGACAAGAAGTTGGCAACGTGTGGTGACAAGCATCTCTCCTCCCCCTCGTGATCTACTGGCAACAATTGAAGAAATTAGAGCAAAATATTTATCTTCCAGGGGCTTACCACAGAGGAGCGCTGTTTATTAATGTGCAGGCAAAATGATAAATTGCTTAACAAAAGGGAGAGACTTTTATGTGTTATCCTTCTCATTTCTAATGATTTATGAATCTGACAGCTGCTTAGATATTCCCATCATTAATTCACCACAAGCGACAAAGACAGAGGTTCCCAGAGCTGCAACACAATGAGTGCCCTCTCTACTCTAATACACACCATTTTAAGGCAGTGAGTTGAATGACAAAAAAAAAAAAAAAAAAAAAAAAGAAAGCATGCTAAAATAAGCAATTCTGCTTTCTCCATGACTCCAACAGTTAAATGCTCCCTGTAAACATACAGCATCAGGAAAGCAACTTATAAATGCACTGCCCTGAACTCATTGTATTTACTTCGGTGTGATTTTGTACCCCACGAGTCGTCAGAAAGCCTCTGGCTATCACGGTTCAGGGCGTGCTATGGACATCTAGTGGGAAGAGGCCAGACTGCTGCCAAATCCTTCGCGTGCACAGAGCAGTCCTGCCACACACAGTCTGGGGCTCAGAGGTGTCAAGAGGGAGGGTTCGTTTCCTAAAACCCTCCTCACCGAAGAATATATATTCTATGTTGTTGATGGTGGTGGTTTCTAAACTTCCCAAGGGGGTTAGCATAAACCATGCAAGCATGCTAACGAGGCCTGACATGCCTAATGACCTTGAAATGGACCTTTCTACTACATTAAAGAACTAACAGTCTTTAAACTTCACGAGAAAACCCACTGACAACTTCTTAATCTGGAGGTTAGTACCTCCACCTAAGCCCATGGCCACTCAATACAGTGGTTTCTACCTGAAGGTTCACAATTAAACAGGATTTGCACTCAAATTTGTTAGATGGCAAGGTCTTGGTCTTGGGGCACAGCAGAGAATGTTGGCCGTTCGTCTACCCCATCTTTGGAAGATTAGTTTATAAGCTCAATGAGGGGATGAGAAAGGTGTCTTGCCAGATAAGAAGCAAATCAATTATTATTAGCTTAAAGTACAAATAGAAGATTTTATACTTCAGAGCTTACAGGGACATGGCAAATTTGCCTTATTTACAAAACTAAAGTAGGCCAGCATGGTGGTGCATGCCTGAAATCCCAGCACTGGGGGAGGCAGAGGCAGGTGGATCTCTGTGAGTTTGAGGACAGCCTCGTCTACAAAGTCAATTCTAGGACAGCCAGGGCTACACAGGAGGAGGAGGAGGAGGAGAAGAAGGCAGAAAGAAAGAATGAGGAAGAGAAGGAGGAGGAGGAAGAAGAAAAGGAGGAAAAATCAAGAAAACTAAAATAGTAGACACTCTTTAAAAGAAAAACAAAGGAAGAAAGAAAGGGAGAAGAAATAATGGAATTGCTCTCTAGAAAATTCAATGGGAATATTTTCTTCAGAGATGCAATATTCTATCTCTGTATGTCTGTCTATCACACACAGTTGTGTGTGTGTGTGTGTGTGTGTGTGTGTGTGTGTGTGTGTGTGTGTATGTGTGTGTTATCCCATTGGCCTTAAACTGATAATCTTCTTGGCTAATCTTGCCTCCCAAGAACTGGAATTAAAAGTTTGTGTCACCACAGCAGACCTCTGACAAGGTAACAATCCATCACACTCTGAGATAATTTAACAAAACAGAAGAGATGACTATGGAAGGCTTTACAGTTATCTCACAACCATAAACAGCAGCAGAAAGTGGCGGCATCGTCCATGCACAACCCTGTCCCACCACTCTGAATGACAAGCACGTTGCCTTCTCAGTGTAAGTATGGATGGTAATCCCAGCTCTCTGTGCACTTCTACTACCTAAAGGGGCATCTCGTTTTTATTAAGCCTTGAACGTAACTATTTTACATTTACTCACTGCAATAAGCTAATTTCACCATGAAAGGTTTTAGTGGAGAAATACTTGTCATTTCCAGACAATCGGAGGGGCAGACCAGATTTACTGTTAGCGTTCCCATAACCCTTCACAGTAGCCATTTACCGTGGGATTCAGACGTGGCAAGATAAGGAAGACATTCTTCATCCTTGCCATATCTGACTTTGGTAGGGATGCTTAAGTTTGACCCCAGCCTTCTAACCGGAAGTGACGCAAGAGGTGATGTAATCTGATGCCATGAAACATAGGAAGCCTTATATCGACCATACATTATTCAAAATTGGGGGCCAGAGCCTAGGAAGACCTTCTCGTCAAACTCTTCAAGTCACAAAAGGCTGGCTGGAAAATGTTCTCCCTTTCTCTCTCTGAGAACAGCACTGGTTTAAGTCAGTTTCTGGTGGTATGTACAGCATGTACTCCCGACCCCTCCAGCTCCCCACTCCTATCCAGGATGCTTCTTATGGGAATTACAGGCTCCAGGCAAGAGCTATCAGAGTTATGAATAGACCTGCTTAGTCTCCGTGTTACACCACATACTCTTCCTTCTGTGTCAAGTCATCCCTCTCGAGTCACGCCATGTGCCAATTTTGCAGAGGTAGAAATCGAACACAAAGCCTTCCATGTGCTAGGTGAGCGTGCTACCACCACCCTACAATCCCAGCTAGAGCCTTCCTACTGCTCCAGCACAGACTGCTCCAACCTGTTTTCTGTTAATTGTTTTTGTTTCTCTATTCTAATAAAAATTTCTGACAGAGAAAGAGGAGCTTTCTTTTCATGTGATGAATGATAGGACATCTAAATTCCTACTTAATGACACTCAATTTACCATAGACTCTGGCAAATTAAAATTCCTTTAATTAGTTTTTACAAAGTAAAAGGGTAGCTTCATCCTTTATTTAGATAAAAAAAAAAAGTCACTGCCTGGCTAAACACATTCTTATCAAATAGGCGAAATAACGCAGGCTGACCTTCCAAGGAGTCTTTCTTATTTTAATCCTTTATTTGCAGATTTTTAAATAACTAATTTGCATAATAACGGTGAATTGCCCCTCCCCAACAATTGCTAATTGAAATGTGGTTTTGATAAATCTGAAACTTGAGCTCTTTATGCTACTGATTCTAACCACAACAGAACCCCCACAGAGGGCGCTACCCAGATCTTTCTCTTGGTGGGTGGTACACGCTGCCCAAGAGAGGCCAGCACCAGGCCACACTCCTTTGGGGTACACCAATTTGATTAGTGGTCCCGTTTGATTAGCAGACTCAGATGTCAGTTTTTATTCCTGTGTGGACCAACCATCCTTTTTATTTCACAAATCTGAGGCCTAGATTAACAAAAGCACACCCCTGACAAGGATAACTCCAAACAGACCCTGGCTTGAAAGGCAAGTGTTAAGCGCCACTGCTAGAAAAACCACACTTTCCCTGCCTTATGACATGGCAAGGCTTTAGCTTAATCCTTCAAGACCGTGCCAAAGCATACTTACTCACTGAACGGGTCCTTTTAGAGATGAGTGCTCTGTGGTGCTCTAAAAAGACATTATCATAGGCCCACTGTGACCCAATGGAATCCTAGTGTGCCTGTAGGTACCCCCAAGTGATATGCAAATCAAATGGTCTTTCCTTTCCTTCATTGCCAAGTACTAAAATCTGTAAATTTTCCTGGTTTCTTCCATGTTCTTAGCAGCTACATAGGGTCTTCATGAAACACAGTGTCTTAATATACAAGTATGTGAATGGAAATAAATCATGCCTTACGGTTTCTTGATTTTTTTTTCTTAATGCTTAATTTCTAAAGGATAAAATCCTTGAAACCATGGAGTGGCCATGTACAGTCCATCCAGGTAGCAAGTCTGTGTCTTCATTTTCATACCACACGAAGCAGAGCAGGATGATTTCTTCATCAGCTACATTTCTAGTCCAGCCACCAAAATACAATTCTATGCGTATTTTATTTCTCCAGGAGGCACACACGTCATTTCAGGCTGGCTCCATCTGTGGAAACTTACTTTACATTGAAAATGTAGCCCATCACCTGACCTGGGCCGCCTTCCCTCCATTCCCTAGTTAGCTCTGACTACTCTCCAGGACGCCAGCATCCAGGCTTGTCACTTACTATCCATAGCATGAAGGTACTCCATGTGGATGGCCCCCGCACCAGCAGTGGCAGCTGAGGGAAGGATGTCTGCATAGGGGCTGCGCTGGCCTGTCAGCAGGGCCATCTGGTGATAGTACTCTGCAGGGCTCACTCCAGCGTGGGGCGCTACAAGAGGAAACAGGACAGTGACAGTTACAAGAACGACGAGCAGACACTCTTTTCGGAAGCATCCTTAGTCCTTTTGTGGTTTAACCTTCAAACACAACGCTTTTTATCGCTCCGTGCAATGACACTGTTCTACGTCTGCATTCACTGGTATAATGTGTCTTCATCTGAGAGGAAAACTGGAGGACTAAAAGTGGCAAAATACATTACAAAAGTTCTGTTCTTCATTTAAAGAAATTAACGTGAATTCAAAATGAGTAGGACATATATAGTCATGTGTCTCTTAAGACGGGACATGTTCGAAGAACGTGTCATTCAGGCAATTTTGTCATTTTGGGATCACAGAGCAGACACATATACACTAAGGAAGCAACGATGTCAACTAGACGGTGTGATTTATGGGGAGTCTAACACAAACCAACTTGTCCCCGTGTTGGTACCAGAAATGATGGGCTGGATCGAGACGGTCATGACTGACTCCCTCCCCGTGCAAAGAAAATAGTTTCAGATAGACAATTACTGTATGTTCATACTTCTTACAACAGTAGACAACTCAGACAACTGTGATATCTTTCCAGACATACTTAAAATACTTCCCTAGGCTCCTGACAGGAGTGTCTGAGTTAATACTCACTAACACAAGAAGTCAGAGTTTACAAGAGAGAAAAAAGGGCAGCACAGCATTAATGACACACAACTGAATGATAAGCTGCAATTTCATGATCCTGAATTTAAAAGCTCTCTTTTTCATTTTTCCCCCACTAGAAAATCAAAAAGAAAATGTACCTATCAATCTGGAACAATTTACTGGTAAGAGTCAGTCTTATATGAGTAGGATAATAATTGGTTTCCACCCGCCAATTTACGTTCAAAAGCAGCAAGATATTGGAGCTGTACTGAGGGTGGCCTCTAGATTTTCAGAAATATGGATTCAAAGAAGGTGCTTAAGGCACCGCATTTGAGCAGTGGAGGTTTACCTTGACTAGCTACAGGGAGAATCCTGGCAATAGATGTTTTGGATTGGTGTCCACATGCAATATTTTTTATGCAAGATACATAGAAAATATTAGACTACAAGAGGAAAATATTAGTGAAATTATTTGGGTGGGTACTGTGGTGGCTTAAATGAGAAATGTCCCCCAAAATGAATAAGTTCGAATACTTGGTGAACAGTTACTGAAACTTTTTGGGAAGGACTGAGAGGTGTGGCCTTATTGGGAGGAAATGTGACATTTTGGGTGAGCTTTGAGGTTTCAAAGGCTTACACCACTGCTAGTCGGCTCTCTTTCTCAGTCTTCTCCCTGTGGATAAGGAAGCTCTCAGCTACTGCTCCATTGCTATGCCTGCCTGTCTGCTGCGAAGGGGTCATACGCTATCAAACTGTAAGGTCCCAGTACATGTTTCTGAAAGTTACCCTGGCCATGGAGCCTCTTCACAGCCATAGAAAAGTAACTAAGACAGTTCCTAATTACAGTCTCTCATGAGGCAGGAAGGGGAAGGCAGACCCACCAATTAATCAATGGATATTAATTCACAGTCATTAAATGCAGGCAGTGAGCATGATTTCCATAAAGTAACCACAAGAACCAGGTGAACAGTGAAGTTTCTACACATCAGACTCAGGTACAACTCCACTTGCACCCTGAGCTTCTTTCTCACTCCTGTCTGTTTTCCTTTATTTATTTATTTATTTATTTATTTATTTATTTATTTATTTATTTTTAATTAATTTATTCTTGTTACATCTCTATGGTTATCCCATCCCTTGTATCCTCCCATTCTCCCCTCCCTCCCATTTTCCCCTTATTCCCCTCCCCTATGACTGTTCCTCAGAGGGATTACCTCCCTCTATATATGCTCATAGGTTTTCCTTATGGTTATTTTTCACCACTTTCCTTTACCAAGAAGAAAAAAACCAAATTCCAAGCATAAAAACAAACATGTTTTATTTTTTGCATGTTTTTTAGATGTGAATATTGCTCAAGTGAGAAAATGTGTCCCTTGGTTACATTGCAAAAATATTCACTGCACTGAATTCTTTAAAAGAAAACATAAGGTACAGTAGTTATTTGTAGAAGACAAATATATTCCTGGAAATACATGAGGAGAGATGCTTCCTCAGAAGCTTAGTACCCTGGCCAGTGTGCACAGACAGCTTCGGAATATAGTACCTCTGTTAGGATTAGGGATGCGGAAGTCATAGCAAACCCTGTGGTGAAATGAACTGTACAGTACCTCTTACTCTGCAGCATCAGCAGTGGCCCGTGTTCTGCAGTAACGCATGCATACCCCCATCAGCAATTCATAAGGCTTATGCAATTCTGTGTCTAAATGCAGAGTTGGGCAGTTGTAGGCAAAGGTTTGTCCATACATGGAAGATGCAGTGAATCTTTTCTTCCAAGCTTTGTGGAATAGGTTGTAACTTGACAGGAGGGTATGAATAACCAGCTCCAATTGTACAAAATCGTGTGAAAAGTTAATACTAGCAAATGAAGCCTACATCTTAAGCCTAAAATAAGCCTTATGGGAATAAAGACTAACTCTTTCTCATTTCCTATTGTTCTTGGCATGCTCAAGGGCTGAAGGGGTCCTTTTCCTCCCCAAAGCTCTATGCTACTTGCAGTGTGGCCCACCATGGGCCAATGGCATTCACATCTTCTAGAAGCTTGTACAAGAGCAAAGGCTCAGGTCCCCACTCCACGCTGTTCTTGCCCCAAGAGCTTTCCGTTTCACCAGGATCCCCAGACGATATATGCACGGGAGTTTGTCAAGCTCTGTCCTCAGAGCCATGTCTATATAAAGGTGTCTTTCCATCGCAGAGCATAAAAGCATTCATTAAAAGATGGGCAAAGCACCCCGGGAACTCACGCAGGCATGGGGATACCTGCAGGGCTTGTGTGATCATATGTGCAGTGCAGAAGAAGGGAGCACCCAGAGCAAGAAGGGGAGTCAGTAAGATCTCACCCGTAGTCCCAAGTTATTTACTTCCTCTCTAAACTGCTACGCTTCCACGAGAATATGGACACCACCACCCACAGAAGCAGTGTGAGCTGTAAGCTGGGATTAAATGTGAACTTAAAGCACTTGTCCCAGTGGTTGCCACGTGGGAAAACCTTACTATGCACTGGATCTGCTTTATACAACATCACAAGGGGAATGCAAGAGCCGTGGTTGATCTTTGGAAGAGGACTTGCGGGAGACTTACCATCTGTAGGACTCAGCCCCCGGGCAGCTGAGATCATGGAGAGGGACGGGCTGCTGTGCAGGGAGCGGATATAGTCCATGTATGGGTTGATGTAGGGGTGCGGGGGGCTGAAGGGAGACTCGGAAGCTGCCGTGGGGTTCCGGTGTGGGGAGATCCTAATGAAGGGCAGGTCTGAATACGTCGGGCTACTAGATAGGGCAGAAGGCCTGGAAACAGAGCAGAAGAGACAGACACACATGAGACAGGCTTCCCCAATATGGAACATACACGTGTTCTTCATGTTTGTGAAGAAACATAAGGTTTTAAATGAACTCAAGGTGCCCTGGTAAAAACTGTCAGGAATAAACCAATCTTTATCACTCTTACCTTAATATCAGGATGGTGTAACCCAGGTAGAATACTATCAAATTAGCTGAGCAAAGAAAATTGACTTCTGAGCTATTTCATAGCACTCTGAAGATAGGTTAAAAGGGGAAAAAAGGAGCTAGCCTTAGCCACTTAGTTACCACTACCTGTGGTAGTAGGTACCTGTAATACCAGAACTCACAGGCTGAGACAGAAGCGTCATAAGTTCAAGGCCTATGGTACATTTATTAGCTCAAAGCAGCTTAGGACACTGTCTCAAAAAATGGATGAGGTTTCAGCTTAGTGATAGAACAAATGCTCATCATGCCCAAGGACGTGGGTTTGATGCCAAATATAACACACATATGCATAAACACACACATGCACACACACACGCAAACACACACATGCACACACACACACAAACACACACATGCACACACATGCACAAATACACACATGTGCAAACATACACACATGCAGAAACACACATGCAGAAACACACATGCACACACACACAAACACACACACATGCACAAATACACACACACACACAAA
>OU015746.1:50306228-50343154 GCA_907169655.1 Acomys percivali | reverse complement strand
ACACACACAAACACACACACATGCACAAATACACACACACACACAAATACACAAGGTCAGGTCAGCCATTAGCTTCCCCCATGAAGAAAATCCTCTTAACAGCCAACTGAACCATGACTCTATTTTCCAAAAGACACAAATATTATCTGCACCATTTAAAATTTACTTTGTACTTCATAGTGTTTCATTATTAAACAAAACAGAATCTGTCTGGTTTGAGCCTCTAGATGGCAAAGCTGCCTGTAAGACGGAAGGCCAAAGGCATGGCCATGAGAGATGGAGGTCAGTCTCTATACCTATGCGTGTGCTTCCACAGGGCTCACAGGCAAGGAAAAGCGATTTCCAGCATTTAAAGGCAACTTGCCTTTTCCATGAGGCAATACTTAGGATCAGGTTTCTGCTAGGGCTCCCTTTTCACATGGCTCCTTATTAATTATGTGTAGTGAGGATCCAACAACTGAGAAAACCTGGCCCTAGATATCAGGAAAGTAGTCAGGGTTTTGTCAAGCTCAGGCCTTGGGAGCAGTGAGATCATGGAAAAAGGTTTGCTTTCCTCAAATGCAAACTCCACAACACTCCCTGACGGACTTGATCTTGGAGAGCCCTGTCTGTAAGTTCATCCTCACCACACACAGACATTTCACCACCCCTGGGAACCCAGGGAAAGCCATGTCTAGAAAGGCAAGTCTGGAAAATTCTGCAGCACTGTGCCCTTCCCTAATAGATCCTTCTGGGACGCTCCAGGGAACTGGCTCTGACAGGTTAGACTCTGTGTACTCACGGCTTGCCTCCTCTGCAAGAGGAGCAGACTCAGAGAGAGACGGAGGCGCTGAGAGCACATGTTTAGGAGCGAAGTGAACGAGCATAAAATGCCATTTCCTCGCCGGGTGAAGCAAAGACAGTGCCACCGGGGCCCCTGGCCTGTCATCCTGTCAGAACAGGATCACAATGGAAATGGTTTCAGCGAGTGTACTGGCCAAATGAAGCAAAGATCCAATATTCTCTTTCTGGAAAATATGCTGAAATAAAGTGCTGGGAGTGCAGGGACTTTCTCATTGGTATTTGTTACCTGGAGCTCTTATGGTGAAGTACCCTAAAGCCCTAGGTTCTGAAATTTATGTACAAGGGCTAAGACGTCTCTACCACACAGTTCTTAGCATCTGGAAATGTGTAACAACACATTTATATAAGCTTGACTATAACATGCATGCACGGACAGCTATTGCCTGTTATAGACGCTATTGATGTGCCAATTTGAAAAGTTAAAAGGCCTTTTATTCTATCGGACAAGAATAAACAAAAGCTGTGGGTCTACAGGCTCTCTACTGCAAGAGGAGTTTGCTGCTCATCCCTAGAAAAAGCACCCCCTAACCTCCACGTGGCCTTCTGCCACTGGTTAAATCAACCTCCATTCAGACATGTTTAGCTTGCTTACAGTACAAGGGAAGCTCACATCCCATTCGAAACAATGGTCAATCTTCCCAATCTGACTCAAAAATAATCCTCACAGAACATAAAGCTTGTGCTGAGATACCACCAGACACACAGAGTCCACGCATCATGGAATCCTTGACAGGACAGCTCTGGGAAGTGCAGTGATGGTCCCAGCAGGTTGCACATTATAAACTACAAACTGGAGGGGGCACACCCCCTTCTTGGTGGGTTGTTTTGTTTTTAGTTTTGATGAGGTCTAGAACCTACTGGGTTGCTAATATTCTGTCCTCATCGGCCCCAGTTCCACTGAGGAGAATCAAGCCCAGGCACACAAACCACACTCCTAAGTACATTGGGACCATGGAGGGAGGGTGGGGTGGCCCTCATCCCAGAGGGAAGCTGGGAACGCGGCTCTCCAGGGTTGCTCTCCTCACTGCATTCTGTGCGGGTTGTGACAGATGCTCTACAGCCTCTTGCTGAGCTCTTGTCACAGGGAGACTAAGGGAACCACTACAGGAGCTTCCTACAGGAGCTTCTCAGAAGGATTCCAGACCGAGCCACTCCATCCCTTAAAAGAGTGCAGGCCCCCAGGCCATTCATATATGAGTGAGAATGTAACAGCAGAAAGGATATTACTCCTGGATTTGGAGCTAAAGCTGGAAGACTTTAGCTAGCGGCCACATGTGACCCTTCCAGACAGATGCACTCAGAGATAGAGGATCACTGTTTACAACCAAGGTGACCAGGACAGGCTTTGGAAACAAGCACGCCATCTGGTAAATGCAAGGTGCCCACTTCTGCAAGAATGGGACCGTGTTTCACAATGGTGACTCAATGGGGGCTCCTCAGGAATCCCGGAGTCAGGCATAAGGAAGGGCAGGAGAGGGAAGGCTTGAGGTAAGCAGGGGCTGGCAGCTGTGTAACCTAGGCACAGTCTCCATCCTCTGCGTTCTGCTGCCTGGGGGCTAGAAGGAGTACTTATCTTATGGTTATAGAAGTCCCATGGCTGTGCTTGGTGCACAGGCTCACCCGAAACACACAAGGGCATCTATACGTCTGCACATATAAAATCATACTGTACAACACATACGCATGCACACAGGATTGGCAAACATGGCATGCGACGTCATTTCTAATCTTGAACTACCTAGAGCTTTTGCTCTTAAGGACATCTAGCTAGGCATGGTGGTGCATACCTTTAACCATTTAATTGCAGCCCTCCTGAAGCAGAGGCAGGCTGACCTCTGGGTTTGAGGTCAGCCTGGTCAAACTTGAGAGGGGGGAGGGGATTTCTCAGAGCAAATTCATATCAAGAGCAAAATCAAACTGCAGTACAGACTTCCGGCACCCGTAAGCCACACTCCGGCAGGTGCTTGCTGTTTTCAATAGTCTCTGGGAGCATGGACCTTCATTCGGCATCTTCCACTTAGTGGTAAGCATTTGCTTCCTTAAATGTCCTTTCCTGATGAAAACCCACCTCCCTCCCTCCCTCCCTCCCTCCCTCCTTCCCTCCCTCCCTCCCTCCCTCTAGTGTGCGCCCATTCTGTGCAGTAACGAGTCCATCATAGCGTGTTATACATGTGTGCAAATAAACTTTGATAATATTCATTTGCCATTATTCTTTTATCCCACCTCCTCATGTACACCAGCCCAAATAATTCCTTAAAAAAACAAAACAAAACGATCTAGATTCCACATGACAGAAAATGTATGTTTGTCTCTGGGTCTTGCTTGCTTGAACACAATTTTCCATTTCACCCATTTTTTTGGAAGTGACATAATGCTGTTTGTCTTTAAAAACATGTTTCTTTCCTGTACCTTGTAATACTCTAATAATATAATAAGATGAGCCACAGTTTACTTATCCATACCACTACTGAAGGGACCGTGACCAGTTGCAATCTTTGGCAATTATGATTCCAGCTGCTATAAACATTTATTCATAGTAGAATCCACTTTGTCCTCCTCCCTGAAGAACCACCTTAGATTTCCCAGGCGTCTCTTAGTAGAGTCAGAGAGCCACATGAGGTGGCTAAGCTTATGAGCTCACATGCGAAACGCCTTTTAAGAAAGCACCTAAATGTGGGCTACAATTCGCTCCCACTCACACGTCAGTCTCCTGACCCATGAGATAGATGCACTGAGACACCAGCAGCTTCCTCCCTGCTGCTGTGAGTGCTAGAAGCCACACACACACACAAACCTAGTGTCAATGATTTTTGAAAATGGCCAATAAAACCTCTTATGCTAGACCTAATAAATAATATCCAAAGAAGAAGTTAGCTTCCAAGCACAGCAGCGGCAGCAGATCCACATTCCATAGTGCTCCATTTCTCTGTGTACTCTGCCTAAGATGGACTTCCTCATCTGACCCTATGTGGTGGTTTGAATAAAGCTGGCCTTTGACTATTGCAATGCTTGGTCATCAAGGAGTGATGCTACCTGGAAAGTGTTGGGAGGTGTGGTCTTGTTGGAGGAAGTGTGTCACTGGGGGTGGACTTTGAGGTTTCAAGGGCCCAAAGCAAGCCCAGTTTCTCTCTCTCTTCCCGGTACTCATGGATGCAGATGTAGAACTCTGAGCTACTGCTCCAGCAACATGTCTGCCCGTATGCTCCCTGCCATGATAGTAGACTGAGCCTCTGACACTGTAAGTAAGGCCCAATGAAATGCTTTCTTTCATAGAGTTGCTGTGGTCATGGAGTCTCTTCACAGCGATTGAGCACTAAGACCTCCCTAGCAAGCTGGGTTAGATGACACCACTCTGGTGTTGACAAAAGCAGTAACTTTAAGGACATGTCCATCCACCCTTGAACTACGGTGGCTCAAACTGCCGGTGTAACTGTCTATAAATCAGTCTTTCTGTACAGCTGCTTCTTACATGGCCTAACAGAATCATTTCCACATTCCTGGTAGCTGTGTTTTTAATAGAACACACATCTGTGAACAAAGGTTAAACTCCTTAAACTTAGCAGCAGGCACTGCTGTTTGAAGAAACCAGTCAAGTCACTGACCAGAGGACAGGTGAATTCTATTACCAAAAAAAAACCAAAACAAAACAAACAAACAAAAAAAACCAGAGGCAGCCACAAAGTTACATATAAATGAACTATCATAAACCTGACTTGGTAAATATTTGTCAAACTTGTTTTTTTTTAAGTAGTCAATTGTTGGTTTATACTTTCAGCAGAGCTACACAAGAATGAAAGTGAAGGTGACAAGAGGCCTCCAGGAGCTCTCTGCCTTCATATTCTGTGCTTGTGTTTGCTAAATTGCTAAGATCACAAAGAGCAAACAACACGTATTCAGGAAAAACAATGATGTTTCAAACTGGCTGAAAACCAGACCGAAACAATGCCATGCACGTTGTAGTACAGCAGCATAGGAATAGAGCAATGGCTTTCTCAGTAAAACTGTGTTCACTGCTGATGTGGCTTCCAGGGCTGAGGTGAGAGGGCAGCTGTTTCTCTGTGTCTCGAGTGAATTCAGAGGCCCGCCTTCCCCATGGAGGCAGATGGCCCCTGTAGAATTCCTACCCACATAGCAAAAGCTCCCTCAGCAGATTCTACAATTGTTTGTTCAAGGCCTAAAGAGTCAGTGCCATCTTGTTCCCACCTATGGGAATCTGAGAACAGTGCACTAAGCACAGTTTTAGATGAGAAAAGACTATTTTAATGATCTCCATAGAGGCAATCAAACACTATAAAATTGTTTTTTGTAGATATATTTTAAGATTGATTTTATAAGGTTAAGGATATAGATTACAATACAAGGAATGGAAGATTCTTATATCATTTTAATAGTATACTATATGTTGCCACTGATGAACAAAACCAACAAAAAGCCATTGCAGGAATGGCTGGACTGCTTAGCTGGCATGAGGCATCTTTCTCTAATCAAGTTTACTATCACCAGTCCATTTGTCTTGCGGGGTTACTACAATCACACTTCACAATCCCTTGTACTGCCCATGGTAAAAACTGAGCGAGGTTCGCGCTCTCACACTGCGGGAGATACCTGTGGTGCACCGCTAGAAAACCTGCTTCCTTGCTGATGCTCCAACCACGAGGCATCTAAAAAGTGGCTTTTATGTAAGTTTATTTTATGTCTCCCTTTGTTCTTTATAAAATAATGGGCAATGAAGCAGTAGCGTAACAGAGACCAAAGACAGGTTATTCGTACTTCAGCCAATTAATTATTCAATGAAAATATAGTTTAAACTTCTGAATTACACGTATGTTTAATTACCTGTATGTGCCATGGCATATGTATGAAGGACTCCGTTCTTTCCCTCCACCATGTGGGATCCAGGGACTCAACTCACCATCAACAGGCTTCTGGTAAGTGACTTTACCCACTGAGCCATCTTGGTGGCCTCCCCGTAAAACAGTTTTAGTAAACCTAATTTCACTACATGTTGCCTCCCCTATAGCAGGCAAGCCAAACAGTGAACATGTACAACTAACATGCTAGGCATGGTCAGAAGTTGGCATAATCTGACACTTCATTTCTTCCCATCAAGGTGAGCGTCTCTGTTGTCTCTGACCCGGAAGCACTTGGCAGCCTGAACTATAGCTGGTTGTGTGATGGCTCCGCAGCAGCATCTCCTATTCTGGCAGCCAGAGCGTACACAGGGCAGCTGGTCACTGTGGTCCGAGGTGGATGCTTTTCTCCCTTTATGCTGGTGGGAGTGGGAGGCAGGGGTAAGAACCAGGGAATTTATTTCTCTGTTTCCCTGCTCAGTCTAGTCTGGCGTCCCCTTCCTCAAGCGCAGCTCTGGCTGCTGATGGACAGCCCTCCTCTGCAGCTGCAGTCCACACCCAATCATGTCTCTTTTCTTAACTCTCTTCATCCTGGAGGTCATGACTAGTGTTTGGTCATCCTCTTATCCCTGCTCAATATCCGTTCCATTAAATTGCCAGAGCCCTAACTGACAGATCCATTCCCAGTCCCATTTGAAGGCGAACAGTATTTTCCATGACTACATAACAATTTTTTTTTACATCTTTTACAGATCTGCCACTTTGGGTTTCAGTATTTTAAATGGCATCTGTAAAACATATACGGATGTTTCAATGATAGCTTCACTGGATATTATTTCTCAGTGAACCACTTGACTATGATTTTAATCCTTGGCGAGAGTACAAGAAACACAATCTATGGTTCCATGGCTTCCTTTCCCAGTGCTCATTTCTGGTCAGAATTGAGTGGGAGGCCGCAATGTACCACATATGAGTGAAATGCTCCGACAGGGCAGAGCACAAGGACACTAATGGGGGGCTTCTAGGATGCGGTGATGAAGCAGGAACAGCAAACGGGGCTCAAGGCAGACAGGATCTGAACAGAGGCAACAGCCACTGGCCAAGTTAAATTCTGTGTCTATATGTATACCTTAGTGCTAAGGCACTGTTTTCTTAAGTGTCGAATTTAAGAATTAAGAGTGATTTATTTACCTGAGGGAGCAACAATTTTTTGCTTTACAAATGAAACATCAGAGATTTGAGAACGATTTCATTACTTTTACTTTTTAATGATATGTAATTAAAAAAAAACTTTGTTAAGACCATGTATAGTGCAGCAAATGAAAGCCACAATGGGTTACCATTAAACATGTATTAGGATGGCTCAGCCACCGTTAGCACAGGCTGAACCCGCCTAGTGAGAACACAGCTATGGATTGTCTACTTGAGTAGATGTGTGTTACTATCCAGTGACATGCACCCGATTAATGAATGCACATGTGACATCTTGACTAAAAGATCATAGTAGCATACTCTATCCTCTATAAAATTAGGGACAGCGATCTACTGATAGAATGATGAACAAATAATTCACACAACACCACGTAGTTATGAAAATGAACAAAATGCAACAAGGAAGGTCAGATGGAAGCAGCCCAGCCCCAACTAAAAGATTACTATACAGTAAGAGCCCATTTATACAATGCTTAACAACAGCGAAAAACATTACAAACGAAAAATACCAAAGTGTTCAGCCTTGTGTGCACGGTATGTGCAGCGTGGACATCCGGCATGCTGCAATGTTCTATTGCTAGTCCCATTTAATTGGCCGATGCTTTCATCTATGAAGACTAACTACAGATCACTGAGCTGTGTGCATTCACTGTGTGCCCTTTTCTGCACACTTGTTGAACTTTTTCAAAAGGAAATGTACATTTTCTGAGTGATACAAATATTGACATTTCTCATAGTAATTGCCATCAATTAAATGTAAAACAAATTACAGATATACAATATTTTTCAAAGTTTATAAAAAGTTTGGTGATTTTTTTAAAAAGATTTATTTATTATTATGTATACAGTGTTCTGCCTGCATGTACACATGCATACCAGAAGAGGGCACCAGATCCCATTACAGATGGTTGGGAGCCACCATGTAGTTGCTGGGAATTGAACTCAAGGGCTTTGGAAGATCAGGCAGTGCCCTTAACCTGTGAGCCATCTCTCCAGCCCCAGTTTGGTGATTTTAAAAGTTGTATAAACACTATAACATTTTCTATTATTGCATGAAGACAGACTTGTTACGTCAGTGGTCTAAGTGCTGGGAAGACAGTGGAAAACAAGACAGACTGTGTCTATGAGTTTTGGGAGTAGAGAAAGCTGTTGCTAAGGTAGATTGGAAATTTCGTGTGAATGGAGAAGCCAAGGAAATATCACACGCACTAACATATCTTCTACCTATGTACCATACTATAGGGCCAGTGTGACAGGTTGACACATATCCTCTACTTACATACCATATTATAGGATCAGTGTGATGGGTTGCAGCTAAAATGGGCATCATTCTGCCCAGAGATGACCGCTAAGAGCAATTTGATAAAAATGTTACTGCAATTATCTCTATTAGTAGATTAAAATTCCAAGGCTGAAAAATTAAATAAAAGCCCATCCAACTGACTACGATGTACAGTGCTTTTGGTGTTGTTGAAAAGGCTTTTACTAGGGGGCTGGAGAAATGGCTCAGCACTCGCTGTTCTTCTAAAGGACCCAGGTTCAATTCCCAGCACCCACAGGGCAGCTTACAACTGTCTGTAGCTCCAACTCCAGGGGATCTGGCACCTTCACAGACATACATGCCGGCAAAACACCAATGCACATAAAATAAAATGTAAAAGATAGAAAGAAGAGGCTTTTACTGAACAAATGAGTCTTTGGGGGATAACGGGCATGTTATAGTTCTTCCTCCCCAGTTAATTAATTTTACAAAAAAGAGGGTGGGGGGGGTAAGAAAGGCTGAATAAATGTGACACTTCAGATCTATTTTTATATGTAATTATGTATTTTATTATTTAGTGTGAGCACAAACATGTACACACACATATACATCATGCCACACATTTGATGGTGAGAGGACAACTTGGAGGAGTTGGTTCTCCCTCCCTCCAGCCCCCCCCCCCTCCGCCTCATATAGGTTCTGAGAACGGGAACTGAACTCAGGCTATCAGGTTTCATGGCATGTGCCTTTACTGGCTTGGCCATCTTGCTTGCCCTCTTAACACTTTAGAGCTAGGGTGGGGAAGCTGGTGGGCAAGCCAGCAGACCTCATTTACATGACAGGCGACAAAATGGTCTCTAAATAACAAGTTTTGAATTTTACAATAGGTATTTGCTACAGTCAAAATTAAAACTTTAGGAAGTCTAGCTTCCAAACAGAATGCCAAATACCCTATGCAAAATATCATTCTTGCAATGTATGATAAAAAATAGAAAATTTCCCTTTTTCTCTTAAAAAATTACTGTGTAATTAGCAACACAGTTAGCATGATGGCTAGTGTTCATTGTTAACTACATAGACAGAATATATAAGCACCGAGGAGACAGATCTCTGAGCATGCCTATAGGGAATCGTCTTAATTGTGCTAATTTAGGACGGAAGATCCACCCACTGTGAATAACACCATTTGTCCTCTCACCTCCAAATGTGTACCATGACATACGCTTGCATGCATGTGTGTGCACAGAAAAAATAATAAACAAGTTATTAAATGTAAAAACATATATTAAGTGTTAGAGACATGTTGTGGCCCCACCAGATGCTGAATAGCCAAGTGCTTGATTGATCACCCTGTCATAACAGGCTGCACCCTTGGACTGCAAGCCAAAGCAAACTACCTCAGGGTATTTCATCACAGCAACAAAAGAAGACACTCAAACATATTAAAAGTAGTGAGTTCTAGGACAGCTAGGACTATGTAGCGAGACCCTGGCTCAAAAAAAAAAACTAAAGGGAAAAATAGTATTTTAATACATTATGCATTTTATACCACATAAGTATATACAAGCACATAATATGTATGATAATCAATTATTGTGTTCCTATAGCTTAAGTCCATAGAGACATACTTCAGTTATAAACAGCGGCTTTCTAGTAGGTGAGAAGTCGACTGCTAACACAGCAACTCCATTCCTAGCCGTGGACCCGCCAGCTGCTCTCCAGTGCTGAAATCGGGAGCATCCCAGGCTGTTTCTGCGGAGGCTTCCCAGGGGTCTGTGCTAAAAGTATACAGAGGACGGATGTCCTTTCCTCTCCTCTTTCATGGAACTAGTATGTGCTCTCTTTGATTAGCCACTCTTTTCCTATGGAGTTTTCTTCCTAAGCCCCAGCATGGAAGCCAATCTAGACATCTCTAAACACAGTGAAAAGTCTTGGGCTCAAGATTTGAGTATTGAGTGACTATGATTTTTCAACTCTATTTAAGTCTACTACCTGGCTTCAGTGGATAAGGGAGGCTTATTTTGCTTTAACTTTTACAAAGGAATCACAGGCTTTCCTTCTTATTTGTAGGGAATACATTCCAAGACTCCCAAGAAACAAGGGAGTGTGGTGCAGTGAGAGATTACAAACAATTTTAAGAATATACTTTAATTGACTTTACTTAAAACATATGGTCAGTTTATATCCGAAAGTATCTACTTAATATTTTTGAACCTCACAAACCAGAGTCACAGATGTAGAGAGAGGTAGTGAAAACAGAAAGCGAGTAGCCTGGAACCTGTCAGATGGCAGGTAAGTAGGAAATATTGGTCCTTACAAGCCGCATGTCTGCTGCTGCTATTGCTACTTTAGGAAGGGTCGTCTGGGGGAAGAACAGTCACCTCACTGCCACAGCCTGCTTAAAATGATCTTCCACTTGGCCCCACAGGACGTCAGCTGTTCCAGAGCTGGTGACCCCAGCTACCAGACACCCCTGACATTCTCTAGGGGCACCCACACCGCACCTCTTTGATGGTGATTTAATCCAACCTTAGTAAGACTAACTTGTGTTCCCTCAAGTGGGCAAAGTTCTTCTCTAATTTGAGTTCAATAACTTCCCTTTCATTTTTAAAGGGAGGTATTTTAAAATAAATATATCTTATTTTATGTGTATGTATGTTCTGCAAGCATGCATGTCTGTGAACCGAGCGTATGCTTAGTGAGATGGTTGTGAGCTACCATGTAGATGCTTAGAAATAAACTAGGCTTCGGTGGAAGAGCAGCCAGTGTTCTTAACCATGGAGTCATTGCTCCAGTCCTAGAATGCTTTTCTTTGAAAAATAAGCAAGAATTTAAATTAATTTTCCTACCAACTCTCTACTCATTCTATAGATTCAATTTTCTGGAATTTGATGAACTTCTAAATCCATAGCGAAGATAATATTCAAATAGGCAAAATCAGACAGGAAAATGGTCAACAACGCCCAGGTACAGTCTTTCAGAATCCCCAGGAATAATATGGACAAAGGTGATGAGAGAAGTTGGATGGCATATGAATATGTTTGTCCTTAATAGCAGTAAAAAAAAAAAACAAAAACCCAGAACTTTTGTAGCAGGACAGAAAATCCAGCATTAAGCTTAGAGGGGGACAAGAAAAAGGAGCTCTAGCCAGTCAACTCAAGGACACACAGCTCATGACACATAGGCTAACGATAGCTGCACACTGGCTATAGTCACGGGTATATCATAAAGAGCAGAGAAAAAGAATTCCACAAGGGGTGGATATGCTTTGCTTTCATTCATGAAACAGCTGTGGGACCCATTTCAGAAAGATCCCTGCAGAGAGGTTAACACAGTTACCTGGCCCTAGCGGCATGGGGCCCAGGGCCCAAAGGAGATCCCCGGGTCCTGGAGTAAGGCCGTGGTGGCAAGGCCGACTGAGCGGCCTAAGGGAGGCTTGAAAATCCAGTCGTCAGAAGAAGCAGATGAAGCTCGGAACAAGTGAGGGCCACTGTTCAAAAAGACCCAGCTCAGAAGACAGGCCTTCACAGGTGGGGCTCCGGGTGGTGGTCATACCACGGGTCTCCAGCTGTGATTGTTGGTCCTCTGCTTATGTGACTTCTGCTACACTATGAGCTGCTCAGAGTCTCGGGTGTCACAAAGAAAGGGGCAGATGGCAGAGCAGAGCAACTGGGGAGTGGGGAGTCATGCAACAAGAAGCCGGTCTTCCATACTCTAACCACCCACCTCCTCCGCCTTCCCACTCCTCCATTTTCTCTATACTAGAAGCAGAGGTTAGTCACGGAGGCATGTATAACCTCCTCAGCTAAGCCTCCTCCAGAACCAGGCATGGCATTCTTCATTTAATTCTGTAGCTTTACTCCAGTCATTTCGGTCAACACCCTGCTCAGTCTGCCTCACCACCCCCTTCTTAATTCCAACAAGTTCCACTTCAATGCATTTTTTTTCCTCCTCTGTTTTTTTCTTTAAAGCCAGGACCATTAGTCTACCTTGAGTTTCTGTGTTGCTGCTACTGATACTGCACCCTTCATTCCACACACATCCACAGTAAATAATACAGTAAGTGTATTTGGTACTTTTAGTTCTCCTTTGTACCTTAAAATCATTGGTGCTGATAAGATGGGCTATTTCTTTTATTTGACTCTTACTGTATGGTCATTGCTGGCTTGCCTTTGACAGTGATTATCTCTGCAGACAATATCCCAACTGCTGTGATATAGGGGATGGAACTCTGAGTCCCAACTGCCACTCAGCCGGAGCAAGACAGCACCTAACTCTACAACACCCGGGTCCCTACTGAACAGAGCAAGGGCCCATTGAAAACAGTGAGGGCAGCTCAAAATAAATAAACTCATGAATACATTTTCAAAGAATAAGTGCATCCAAATAGTCATCTAACTCAAGTTGTGCTACTTTCAATGCCAAGACGCAAGCAAATGAGCAATGCAACTCCTCAAAAGCACTCCTCTCAGGCAATGGGCACCAGTGAACTGCATTCAGTCCTGAAGGGCTCGAGGGTGTTTACAAGTTTGCTCTAGAAATGAAAGAAAATACACATTTCCGATTGAATCTACAAAGAGCTGAGAAAGTAAGAAAGATAGTATAAGATATGAAAGATGAACACTAAAGAGGTATAAATACTTTTCAGTATTAAAAATGTAAATGAAAAACACATTAAAAGCCTCAACCATGGAATGGACCAAAGGATTGAAAACAAGTTGGAGAAACTAACATTCAAAGAACAGATTAAATATATATAAAGCAGGAATACTACCTTCAAGATGGACAGTACACTAGGACAAGACTAAATCTAGGAATCAGGAGCAAAAAAAAAAAAAAAAAAAGAGAGAAGATTTCATCCTAAAGACGTAAGACATTGTCAACAAAATGAGAGTAGGAAGTTTCTGGAGCAACAAAGGTTCCATTCAGAAAGCCCTTGTCCATGCCCATATCTGGAACTGTTTCTCCTACATTTTTCCTGTAAGTTAAAAAAGTACCCACTGGTGACAGTACACATGCACACACGCATGTGCGCGCGCACACACACACACACACACACACACACACACACACACAGAGAGAGAGAGAGAGAGAGAGAGAGAGAGAGAGAGAGAGAGAGAAGGGGGGTAAGATTGTTTAGAGCAGCTGTTCTCAGCTGTGAGCTGCAACCCCATGGGGGTCGAATGACCCTTTCACAGGGCTCTCCTAAGACCATTAAAATACAGATATTTACATTACGATTCATAACAGTAGAAAAATTGGTTATGAAGTAGAAACAAAAGTAATTGTCTGGATAGGTGTTACCACAACATAAGGAACTGTATTGAAGGGTTGTAACGTTAGAAAGTTAAGAACGACTGGTCTAGAGGAACAAAATAGACCAACAAGGGGAGCAGAGTGGGAATAGAAAGGGGTGGGGACAAGAGGAGCTGATAAAAGGTTTAATATACATTCCATATATGCCTATAGGAAAATTTATTTAAAACACAAAAAAGGCAAATAACACTCTGGGTCCAAAACAAAATACACATAAAAACACAAACATCTTGATTTTGAAACATGCTGCCATCCAGCAAACAGCCACGTCCCATCAAAGAGCTAACTATAACTGTAAACTTTCTGACCCTTGTCCAGGTGCCACATTTAGGTAAATAATGAAGAAGCCCATCTGCCACACATTGTAGAAAATCTGAGTTTGAGCCATGTCATCCACAAACTAGAAGGGAAAAATGACTTGTAAGTACACATTTTACAGACATATGTGCACAGGTGCACATATGAACTAACAGAGACTGTGACAGCATGGGCCAGAACTGCAGAGGTTCAAACCAGTCAAAAATCCCAGCATAAAGGAGCCAAAGTGGGCACAAAGTCCTACCCTTAGCCAGGAAATTATTTACAAATACCTGCTGGGAGGCAGGAGTGGGATTGGTATTCTTCCATGGAGTGACACTGGACATATGAACCACACTGAAATGTACTATACCCCATGCTCAGGAGCAGTTGGCCAGCAGAAATAGGATTCCCTGCTTTCTAGTGGCTTTTCTTTTGTTTTTTTTTTTGTTTTTTGTTTTAAGAGAGAGAATAAAAGATGTGTGGGTAGGAAGCAGGGAGGGACCTGGGAGGAATGGGAAAGATTATGATAAAAATATATAGTGTATGTAATTCTCAAAGAATTTTTTAAAAAGCATTAAAAAGATTAAATCATGCCATGGTTGTACATTTATCTGGATGGTTCAACGATTTTAGACAAAGATATTTTTACAGTCTCAGAAGAAATAATCTTGGATTTGTTTTGCATGAGAAGTCATTTTGGGTACAGGTCAATAATTAAAAACACAATTTTAGGGTCCAAGAAATTGACCTCGTGCTGAGCCTGCTTTCAGACCTAAAGGGAAGATGTTCACACCAAGGCCGGTATATGCAGACTTTGGAGGCACAAAAGGAAGGCTCCACTGTTCATCAGAAAATGGGTCTCTCTTTTTCCTTTCTTCATTCCGGTGACAGCACTGCCATCTTTGCAGCTACTGATGTCCTCTCTGGGGCACACTGCCGCTAGCTTTGATGTTATTTCCAGAAGAAATGATAGGGTCAGACTTTATGCTGATGAGGCCTGATGGTGATTGACTGAATGAGGGGGCCATGAGCCCAACAACACTTCCATGCTGTGGCCAGAAGCTCCCACAGCGGGGGACTTTAGAAGGGACTTTAGAGCTATTACATATTTTTATATTAACAATTTTTCCTACCTTGGTTTGAACACTTTATTCTTTAAAATCCTGAAACTGCTTGGATAGAAGTGTTTATACATATCACACACACACACACACACACACACACACACACACACACACACACACTTCTAAGCCTGAACTTTTAGGGGAAATTGAAGAGGCTTTGTGTCAAGTATGACTAAATCCAGCCTTTCCATATCAAACCTCTGCTAGAAAATTACTGTGTGGATGATAAGGCAAAAAGATATAATAAAAAGTGACTCTACTCAATTTACACTGCAATATTGGTATGACTGAATATTTTTCATTCAGGTGCCTGATAAAATCACTAAACTGTATTGCAGATAAATAAAGGAGGCTTCTGTCAAGAATAAACACCATTAATCATGAAGCCTTACCCTCTCAGAGCCTGTGCTATGCATCTTCACAAACACACTGCACAGCCGACTCGCAGCACACGCGTCCTCTTTATGCGCTGCCAGGCTGAGGGAGCCCTCGTTTTTCATTTTCTAAGATGTAGGCAGCAGAAGCATTCTGAAAACATTCTCTCTACATTTTAACTTTGCAATTTTCCAAGTAGCTTCATTGTTGCAATATTTAGAAAAGGGTGGTTGAGATCTTAGTGAGGAAAAAAATGACAAAGGGGAGTTTTTCTTCCTTATTTTGGAAAAGACAAACAAGCACACGTTTTCAACTCTAAAATGGCATCATTTTAAAGATGCAGGACTTTGAGAAAGAACTGTTTTTGTCTTCTGTTTTGCTTTAGTTATTAAGAGAACGCTGATAGACTGACTCAAATATAGTTTTTATTTTAAAAGCTTTTATCACTATAGTCAATGAACAGAAAAAGGAAATGAAAACAAAGCAATTGTGTTAAGAGACACCTGAAGCTTCCTCATCAAGTGCCACTTCACCAAAAAAAGAAAAAAAAAAAAACACCGCAGATTACAAAATATGCTCAGATATGAGTGTTCAAGGGTTGGGGGAAAGATGTAAAACCTTGAACACAGGAGTTAAGTGTGGGATTAGATATGTTTAGGGCATCTCCCATTTGCCAAATCTCTATGCTGTGGGAGACACTGTGCTTGGTGCTCCACATGTGCCCCTCACTGGTTCCTAGGTAAAAACATTGGATGAGTCGGTGAGAACAGAGTTGGAGAGATGAACAAATCTGACAATAACCTATGGTTTATGGAATAAAATAAAAGGACAGGTAAGCATGCATGGGGTAGAGCCATGCTTCTAGAATCTCAACAGCCCATTTCCCAGGGCCTTCACAGCGGAAGACCAAGGTCAGGGAAAAAGTTCAAGGATGCACTTAAACTGTGGCAGAGCTGAGAACCTGGCTTAGGCTCAGTTACGTGGAAATAGGAGGCTGATGAGATTAGGGCAGTCAGGCCTGGCTTGGTGGCAAATGCCTTTAATCCCAGCACTCAGAAGGCAGACTGATCTTCGTAGTGAGTTCCTGGTCAGTCAGGGATATGCAGTGAGACCCTGATAAAAGTCAGAATTCATGGCTAATGTTTGAGTGTTCTGTCTGGAATTACATGCAGAAACCCAAGAAAGCAAGCTTAGCATTGCAAACATAGTGCCAAGCAGAGAGGGCATGCCTCAGAGGCAATGAATTCTTCAGTGAGGCCCACGCCCAAGGACCGTCACCTGGGGCACAAATCAAGTATCACTAGCTGCGAGTTGTGTTTCAGCTCACTGGGAATCCAGAGCTAACCGGAAGCAGGAAGTACCTCTGGTGGCCAAAACCAACTGAACAAATCCCTGCTGTCAAAACGAACAGTGGTGGAGAGACTGACAACTCAGCCATCTGGGGACGTCTTCAGGCTCAGATATCAAGAGCCAGGGTCAAATCAGGCCGAGAAAAACTGAGAAGAAAGCAACTGCAGCCCCAGGGACACTGTTCAAGACTCTCTGCACAAAAGACCTGGGTACAAATAGGTCTGTCCTATTTCTATTTGTATGTGCAGGGTTTCCTCATGAAATCTAGGCCTTCCGCCTTGAAGTTCCAAGAGAAAACTATTTCCAGTTCCATCACTCAAAATGTAGAGTCCTGGCTCAGCACTATAAACTTCATGTGCTTGAATAACACCAAGATTCCCATGACCTCACAAGTCACCACAACCAAGCAAGGCAAAGATCACAGGTGAAAGCCAACAAAACAGGGGAGGACACTGGGATGGCTCAGTAGTGACGACGCTGCCCACTGCCAAGGCGGGCAACCGGAGTATGACAAGTCCCTACTCCTCTGACATACACAAGCAGGACGTGGCCTGCACACATACACACACAGAGACAAAGAAACAAACAATAAATACATGTAATTTTAAGGCTGTATTGTCTGGAATTTGCTCTCTTTTTCCTGCCAATAAAATGTTTAATCAATAAATGAATCACATCTCACCACACAGAGACCTACCTGGAAACCCTCTTCCTGTACGAACAGTCTTTTATTATCATTTGAATATTTTTGTTCTCATTCCCCAATTCATTTTCCAAAAATTTAAAGTTATTTTATCCTTTGAAACTCATAGTTTACATACAAATTAATCATATGTATATAGTACACACATATTCATGTATATAAAATATGTTAATCCTATCTGCTCTCACTCTTCCCTCCTAGAACTTTGTTCTTAAAGTAGCTAAAGCTTTGCAAACTGCAAACAGTAACTATTCTACTGACACCTGAAGCGAGGTACTATGTGTTAGAAAATTGACTATCTGCTATTTATTTATTTATTTATTTATTTATTTATTTATTTCTCTTAGAACAGCCTTGGCTGTCCTGAACTCACTTTGGAGACCAGACTTACAAAGATCCACCTGCGTTGGGATTAAAAGCCTGCACCACCACATCTGGCACTACCTGGTATTTGTTAATGCAACTTTAAAAACATAATTTTGAATTTATGAGTTACTCATCTCTGTTCCAGCTATAAGCTGTGCTTCAGGGGGGAATATACAAAGAAGAAAAGGAAACAGCCATGTCTGAGACATCTGACTACTTTTAATTTTTGCTATTTCTACAGAGACGAGAATGCACTTTCATACATGATGTCAAGATTTACAAGTATGAATGCCTAAAATTCAAAAATATAAATTATGAGATAGTTCAGAAATGTGGCTTTCACTTAAATGAAGTATCTCTTCTCTCTCTCTCTCTCATACACACACACACACATACACTCTCACACACACGCACACACACACACACGCACTCACACACACTCACACAACAACAGCTGACACTTACTAACTGGACATGAGGAGGGCAAACCTGCACTATCTGCCTTCAGTTGCCTTCTCTGCATTCAAAGGAAAGCAAAAGGTTTAGCATCTCTCTTCACTGATTTTTAAAGCTGATAATGACTGCAGAATAGCCAGCTTACAAACTGGACTGAACCGCGAGTCTTCTCACTAGTGACACTTGAGGCATGCCGTAGGTGCCTGTGTTAGTCATTCTGCAAGCGTTCTGCTTGGCAAAGACCTCAGGCAGATGGAAGCTATAGACTGAACAGGCAGGCCAGAGCCAAATGGACTGGAAGAACTAGGAGACTTGTGGCTCTGAGGAATGCAATTCATGCAGAAAAGCGTTGTCAGAGCGGGGGCAGGGGACCTCGTGGGAAGAAAGCAAAATAAACAGTTCAACAAAGAAAACAAAGACTGGCCAATGGCCTTTTCTAAAGCTTGAGTACACTGAGACTTCAGTGGGTGCCCACGAAAAGACTGCATCAAAGAAGACCCTTGCAAAGCAAATAGACCAAGGAAGGAGGCTCCCCTCCCTCTACACACTGGAGGAGGGGCTACACTCTGTTTTTCCTTCCCATTCAAGAAGTGAAGACTCCTTCCAAGGCAAATCTCTCCTCCCCATAAACAGAAGCTGCGCACAGTGACCCACTCAGCCCAGGCTCTGCCTGCACTGAAAGATGGAAAGGTGAGCTCAGCTTAGTGACGTGCATTTGCTTCGGATCTCAGAAGGAAACCACAAGAGAGCCGTGCGGGGCAGCCAGGTCCAATCCCTATAGCCTGTTGCCTACCTGTGAACGAGGAGCCACTCCTGAAGCGCTCAAGGACTCTTGCAGAGAGTATATGAAATCCACAACTGAGGCATTGTGCACTGGCGAATGGCATGCACCAAGGCACAGCGCAGCTTCTTGCAGCAGGTAGCACCTGCTTTAGTACCAAGTCCATCTCTTCCCAGTGACTCTTAAGTTGGGGAGCCTTCCTCTATGTAATCATGGCATGTGTACCCAAAATCTCCTATCAAAGGAGCCCAGGGTCTGGCCATTCAAACCAGATTAAAATACTTCAAGCTGACCTACTTTACTTTTCTTGATACTTTCATTAAAATGGAAGATCATGAAGGCTTTTACTGCCAACTTTCTCAAGGACTAGTTACCATAGAGAAGATGAACAGGAGCGGGCATACTGTGTGTGTGTGTGTGTGTGCGCGCTGTGTGTAGTAAATATAATAAAGACCTGTAAGATATCTAATATAACTTTAAATTAACCAAACAGAGTAACACTTAGAAGTCAGATCGCCTGTTAGGACTCAGGTTTGTAAACTTGTTCTGGGAAATTCTCTCGGATATTTATAGCAAGTGCTGAAAACAGTTCAGGCTAGGAATTTGGGAATTTGTTCTTTGGAGAAGCTAGAGTTTAGTTTATCAATAAGAAGCCATTCATAGTAAACTAGTAGGGTTTTTTAAATGAGAAACGTAAATCAGAGTAATAAGTTTTAGTGATTGCTCTTGTAAATGGCAGAATCCACCTAGACCCATATGATAGGACATACAGCCCCTTTAGGCATTTGATAGGACTTAGATATTATTAAAATGCATTTCAAGGAGGACATGGGTCTCCTGTGATGTCTAGCTTATTCCTTCGTAGTAAAAGTTGCATGTACCCATGTGACAAAATTCTTGTAAGCCAAGCCCTCGCTACCTGCAGTGGCTCAAAACAGGGCAACAGGCACCCTAGAAACAATTTACAGGTTTTTGCCTAGCAGTCTATGGATGAACTTTTCAAAAGCCTTTAAAAATGCATGCTGACACACTTTCTGTGAGTCCGTATGAGCATCTGTCCCGCTGTGTCTGGAAAACACTCGTTCTTTGGAATTACCCACCACCTAAAGCTCTTACTATCTTTCCTCTCTTCTTCCACCTAGATCCCGAGCCTTAAGGGAAGGGGTGTTATAAAGACATCCCCTTTAGGACTCAGGGCCTCCAAAGTCTCTGTACAATGACCAGCGGAGGGAGGGTCTCTCTCTGTGTTAATTCCCATCAATAGCAAGAAGCTTAGTCAGACAAAACCCCAGCAGGGAGGAGTGGGCACAAAGTCCCCGCCCCCCCCAGCCAAGAAGCTGTTTGCAATTGAGCCCGCTGGGAGAGGGATCATCAGTTTTGTCCAGCAGAGTGATGCTGGCTGGATCAACATACTCCCTCACAAGTACTTTCCCTACACAAAGAAACCTTCAGGTTGCTTTTGTTGTTGTAATTGTTTAATGTGCTTTTTTGTTTGGTTTGTTTTAGCTAAGTGGGTTTTTTCTTTCTCCCTTTTTCTCTTTTTATTTTTCATTAATACATTCGTTCATTCATTCTTTTTTTTCTCTTCCAAGAGAGAAAACATGGGATTGTTGGTGTGGTGAGGTTATCTGGGAAGAGTGAAGGGAGAGGAAAAATTATGAATAAGGTATATTTATTATATGATTTTCTTTAAAAATAAAGGCAATTTCTCCTACTGCAGAAGTTCATGTAATTCATTTTAGTGTTTACTCAGGTCTAAGGTTGAAGCCAAGGCTATATTCCTGTAACAGTCCCAAGTGAGAACTTCATGCTATGAATCTGTCCCTTAGTTGTATAACAAAGTTTTAAATACCTCTGACTTTTAAACATTTGAGATGTTGTTTAATATAATATTAGGTCAGTGCATCTGAGGCAGCTTGTGGCTTTGCGCCAGAGGTCTGAGTGCTTTTCTTCCCTGAAATGTACCTTCATGCTCTACAGCAGCTCCTCAAGTTAAATAAAGCTCCTGGAGGTGAAAAGTAAGCATCAGTCATACCCCAGAAATCTACAATAATGACAGGCCTTGCAAGGCATGCCCACTGGTGCAATAGTGGCACAAGCATCATGAGAGTGTAAGTCCCTGTGCATAAGATGAAACTCATACCAGGCCCCTTTATCAGGCTAAGAACCTATGGCCAGACAAGTTACAGACCGTCGGGGAGGACCTAACACTAAACACTATACTCCTAAATAGACAGAGCATTAGACTGATTCCTAATGGCTCATCACTGTGCCCATAGATCAGTGCATCTCTCCGCCCTCATCTGAGAAGCTTCTATGTGCAGTACATGGTATTTAACATAGAGACCCACAATTGGCTGTCTTGTAGAGTTAGAGACTTCACAATGCTCACGACTAAAGCAAACATACACACGTTTCCCTGCCCCAGCATACCATCCAATGTCCCTTCAAGGATCACTATAGAAACAGGCATGGACAGCGTTATCAGCAGAGGCAACAGATGAATACAAGGTGATAAAGCCATACATAGGAACTCGTAACATTTGCAACAGATTAGCAAGACCTGTGCAAGCCCGCCCAGACTTAGTGCAGTTTGGAGAGAAGAGAGGGGCATATAATCCCACTTCTTGCTGTGGAGCTCCCAGCAAGTGTTAGCTACTGGGAGACAGACACGGCTTTCTTTACGAGTGCAGCTCCTGGTAAGTTAACCCGCGCCTCCTGGGTAGCACTTTTTGGTCTCGGGGTTCAACGGGGATAGATCTAGGAAGAGTTAGGCAAGGAAAGTGACTATGACCCAAAGACACTGCACGGAACTCTCAAAGAACAAGATTTTTTAACTTAAAAAAGAAAGGCCTTTTTAAAAATTTACAATGTGCTGGGCGTGGTAACACACATCTTTAATCCCAGCACTCACCAGGCAGAGGCAGGCAGATCCCTGTGAGTTCGAGGCCAGCCTGGTCTACAAAGTGAGTCCAGGAAAGCCCCAAGGCTACTACAGAGAAACCCTGTCTCCAAACACCAAAAACCAAAACAAACAAACAAAAAAAGAGTACAATGTAAGAAGGGAATCTCTAGATCTAGTTTTATCCTTAGTTTCATTTTTGGTTCTTTTTTTTTTTTCAACTTCAGAGTCTGTTGTTGTTGTCTGTTTCCTACAAGCTTCAGAGTTTAGAGGTTGGTGCAATGTCACTCTTCCATCGGAGTCAGAACAACCCAAGGGAAACGTTAAGGATGCCTGTCCTGTCCTGGTATGTCTTCTGAACAGACCACAACAAAACAAAAATGGCAAAGACCATGCTTCAAATTCTCCCCAGCATGCTCACCTGACAAATGTTGTGTAAAAAAGACACTATCTCACTGTGCATGTTGTTTTCCTGCTTTCTTCCCATCTCGCTGGGATCCTCCAAGGTGGGAAAATCTACATAATTTGGCATTTAGGATTCAAAGAGTTCACAAGCCAGTCCTAGAAACATAACTGCGAACATTTTATTTTCCTGATGAATGAATTTCCCTGGGGGCAGGTACAGGGCTACAGCAGTAACAGGAATGAATGACACACAGCCTGTGTTCTGGGCCCTTGTTTCCCCAGGGAAAGTACTTAAATGAACTTGCTGGGCAGCTAGAGGAAACAGCCTGTCCTAGGTTAGTGCAGAGTGAGCTCTTCTACCTAAGACAAGGAGTGGAAAGTGCTAGTCTCAGGTCTAGCGCGGGGCAGTGTTTGTGACCTAACACTCACTTCCAAGTGTCTTCCTGTGGGGATAAACTCTGTTCAAGTCCAATCTTTAGAACTCATATTTTGAAAAATAAATAAAACAAATACAGTAAATTTCTGTTTTCTTTGAAGCCAGGCTTAACATGAGTGGAGGCATTGTGCTCAAAGAAAAAAGTCGGTTACAGTCCAGTACCTCCCAGGCCCCCACAACAGGTTTGACAGCAGCCTCTATAGAGTCGGCAGCTTCCGGCTCAGTGACTGTGAATGCTTCAGTCAATATCTGCTCTGGACTGTGTTGCTGAGCACAGCACAAAGAACACAGGAATTTTTTCCCAAGAAGCTGCCGCTTGGGCTCCACGAATGTACGCTGTAATTAGGACCTGTTTTCTCTGCAATTGAGGAGCAGATTCAATATTTCAGTCATTAGAAATACTGCAAAGCTGAGAAACCAACATGCTTTGTGTCCATTTCTCAATGTAAAGTAAAATGTGTGCTGGTTGATCAGAACATGTGCTGTCTACCCATGACAATTTTAAACGTATAGGAGGTGACACTTGATCATATAATCAAGCCAGTGCTGGGGGCTGAGCATGAAGGTCAGTGGTACATTGATCCTGATGCTTCTAAACTTCTCTGCACGTATTTTAAAAAACTACACCGGAACATTTTGACTTAATTTTTGAACTGAGATGACACTCAGTGAGGACTCTGGGCATCGGTGTGAAAAAGGCTGGAGTTCCCGTAAGCTGCCTCTCACAGCAATCACCACAGAATGGGGCTGGAGAAGGTGCGATTTAAACCGAGGCTGGCACACTTAGCACATAGCTTCCCAAGTCACACTTTGGATGCTGCAGTTACTCACCTGAGCCCTTACTGTTAAAAGTTGCTGTAGAACTCGTACACAGTGGATGTCACTGTGCTCCAGCAAAACTGTACTGCCACAGATCGTGGGCTCAGGAGCCACACACTAACTTAGGTGGTTGTTCCCAGTAGAAGTCTGGTAAGAAGACAGCCAAGTGGGAAGATATTAAGTGAGGAAACAAGCATAAATATCTGAAGAAAAAGAGGTTCCAGGAAAATAAACACTGAGGGAGAGTTAACGAGGCTTGAATTCTACTGGGTATACAGGGCAGCTGCTGGTTATGTATGCATGTTTTAATGCAGTCTTGTCAAAAGTAATTAGGCATGCCACACCTATGGCCAGACAGGGGTGTCCCATCAGCCTCACACATTCTATAGCAATGAGCACTGGTGTCTAAGTTTTCTAGCTAGAGAGAAACTTTTAACTAAAAAGCCTGAACAAGTATGTGGTTTTTTACAGCACTTCTCCTGACTGTCATGTGTTCATCTTTGCATGTTGCAGAAGCCAGTTTCAGACACCCACCCCCTCCCAGAGGTGTTGACAGAGTGAGCTAGGCAGGACCCAGGCCTGCAAAGTGTGTGGTATTCATTTTATTAGCAGAGTAAGAGCAACACAAGCAAGGAGTGTGGACTCCAACCTTTGAACTAAAATATAGGTATGGTCCCCTCCAAAGCTCTAGTGCTCTTATCTTTGGATGCCTATAAGCTTAAAATGGGACTAATTATAAAACCCCCATCATAGGTTTGGGGCAAGTGTCATAGTAGATAATTATGGAAAGCCTTGAAAATTGTAAAATTGTGCTTAACACACAGTAAGTCATCAGCAATGGCTTGGGCATTATATATATATATATATATATATATATATATATATATATATATATATTTCCCACATAAACTGTTTCTTTTGTCCCTTATCCATGAAATGTTGCCATTTATAACTAGTACCATATATATGTATATATATATATATGAATGTAATATATGATATATATAGAGAGAGCATATATATATATACACATACACATATACACAGTACCATATATATACACACACACACACCCGTAGTACCCAATTGCAAGGAGACAAGAGATACCCACAGCAATAGCTAATTTACTATAAAAGGATCAGTTTGGCTGTGGGAAGCATTTACCACTGCAATTGGAGCTTTTAATAGAATCTTAGCAATCAAGCACTTTGGATTTTTCACTCCTGAGTGTGATAGCTTTGTCGACGTTAGGAAACATACTCTAACAAAGTGCAACAAATGAAAATGAAATGAAATAAATGATGACAGCAGCCTAATAAGCAGCAGTCCATTCTCATCTCTAAAAGCTAACCATTTAGGCGCCACGGGGTTTGCAGCATAGACTCAGACACACATATGCAAAGGACTACACAGTTCTCGAGAGATACAATTACAATCTAGTTTTTTACTTTTTCTGTGTGGAGCAGTATTTGTGTTGCTACAATACTCAATGTAACCAGACATTATTATATTTTACCAGTCTCAGAGTCATCTACGGTAGATCCAAACACTAGAAGATATAAAAATAATACTTTCTTCGTTTTAAATTATGCTATTAAAATGTTTCAAACGAAGCATGCCCCAAATATAAAATGTTGCGAGTCTCCCCATCTTAGTGGAGGATTCCTTCAGATTGAAAGTAAACCACTATTTTGCATATGCACTCATCACAGAGTTTTAAGTAAGGGGCAGGCTGAGGGCTTTTTTTGAACAAATATTACATGCGCTCCCAATAAACACAGTTGGCACTAAAGAGACGCTGAATTCAGTGGCACAGGGAAGGAAGGAGCAGCCCAGGTCATCTGTTTACTGTTTCTCTCTCTAGATATTTACCATAATGATGTATCTTTTCTTGCACTTTCTCTCTCTGGGAAATAATGAGCACAATCATTCTCCAAACTTGCTGCTCACATTCTGCTCTCAAGCCTAAAAGGCTGTCTAATCACTGGGCGAAGGCTTCCTGGCCCCGGTGTACTGAGGCTCAGCGGAAACATTCATAGTGTTCCCTGCACTTCCTCCCCAGGCAGCGGGAGGTGGGTCGCCACTTGGGAAAAGAACAGCTCTTCTTAGAGTGATTGCAGTGAGCAGAGCAGCCTCTGTGCAAGCTACCCGGACTCAAGGAAAAGAGCCATGAGGGTGCTCATTTCTCATTGGACAGCAAAGATAAAGCCACTTTTCTAAGAGGAAGCAGTGAAGTGGAAGGTGACGCACACCCGAGTCTGTGTGCTGCCTGGAGATGCAGTCTTGTGAAGGGCTGTTCGCATCCAGTGCACAAGGCAAGCGCAGCGCTCAGTTCCACCAGAGAGAAGATCAGATCACTGGGGCTTGAATTATTGTGATGGATTAGTAACTAAGGACTAGGCTTTGGAAAATGAATTGCAGGCCTCGGTATAAAACAAAGGGAGAGTCCAAAATCTAATTCATACTGGTTCATGAATGGGAAAGACTTGGCTCAAAGAGTTTTTACATACAGAATAGACCCCAACACACCCTTGGAACCCTAAGTGAATGTGAATGAAATCATACTGGAATTCAAAACATCTTATAATTTGGGTTTCTAAATATACACCATGTCTGCTTTTAAACCGAAACATGATCAAATAAGTTCCAACGCTCAAAATGCACACGCACTCAAAACACAAAGCCACATTCTTCACTGCTGTAAAAGAAAGAAAAAAAAAGCTATGAAAATATGAGTGTATTCTGCAGGAGCACGCTATAACTGTGTAACTCAACAGCTGTCTACATTTTAAAGAAGTTTTAAAAATTGGTAGTAACACGCAGTCTAGAGGGCTTCCTTAAGGCCCATAGAATATAGTCATACAGCCCTGATGTAAATAACTCAGGCCGGGCAAGAGAGAAGGCTGAACAAAAGCTGCGCATTCCTGCTCCGCGCGCGTGCGTGCGTGTGTCTACCTTCAGGGTTACTGTCAATGCACCCAATGGGTGCAGTACTACGCTAAGCAGACTTTGGTGATTTCTCTAAATGTGTGTCCCAGCATACGTAGAATCTGTGATCATAACCAGAGAGAAAGAGAAGTTCTAACTGTCTGTTGGGTGCAGGCCCTGGTGAGTTCATTCCGAATAACTCAGAAGATGAGGAAAGGGTCTCACAGTCCATGTTCAAGAAACTATTTGGATGACATAAACACAATGAAGCCATTGTCCACTTTATGAAACCATTTAATGTGACAATCCGCAGTGAGAAGATACCTATGCCATGACTCACTTTCTAATTTAAATTAATCATTTTTGGGCTGAAGGAAATATCATCAACAAATCCTAATGTTATTCCTAGAACTGTGTTTACTCACTTAAATCTCTACCCTTGAGCTACCCTGCTCAACTGGAACCATGGCTAACAATGTGAGAGCGAAGAGAGTGAGCTAAAGGCATCTCATACAGCAAACTCAGTTTTTAAACATAGGCTGACATATTTCCGTACATATTTATAAGGCTTCTTGGTTATTATTGGGCTGTAATTGCAGTTGTTCTACCACCTAATAAGCCATGGTTGGAAAAACAAAAGCAGGTTAATTTGTGATTTCCGCTACTCATTCAGAGGCAAATTAAGTGTCAAACAGCTAATACAGAGCATATTTCATTTTATGAGATTTTAATTTAATTCTGCACCGTATCATTGATGCCTTAATATAGGGTGGTTTATCTAAAAAGAGGGGCAATTTATAAACCTTTTCAATAGAATCTTTAATGATGGAATATGATAGCATAATCACCGCAGTGCCTGCCATCGTTCTGAACACTGGTCTGTCAGCATTTCCATCAACACAGGCCCTTGTTTTCCAGAGACTTATAATTTAGTTTCTGAAGTTGGCAGCAGAAGAACAATTGTGTTTACAAAATAATGAAAATATCTCCAAGTTTTACCTTCCTGTAATTAAAAATGTTCACTCTAGAAGCTTGGTAAGCTCACTTGATTTCATTATCTAGAAGACAATTATACAGCAAGCATTTTGGAATTCAAATTCTGGATAAGATACTTGTATAGTTTACAGTTACTACTTTGAAGATTTGGATATAGAAGCCACATTTGCTATCCACACCCGCAGCTTTTAACAATTACAGGTGTGCCCACACCTGTCAGAAGGGGTACAGGCAGATGGGTCATCATGCAACAAGGCCTGAAACAACTTGGTACCCTGATATGTCAACCCTAAGCATTTATTTATAGACCCAACCTTTACAGAGTGCATAAATGAATGCTATTTTATTGGGTTCTTCCTGCAAGCCAGACAGCTTCATTTCAATGAAGTAGAAGGACCACAGCATGTGGAATTTGCCAGAGTTTACAGAACAAGGCGAACCCAAACGGTAAGTCAAACATCCTGATAACTCACCCACCACTCAAAGACTGGACCAGCATGGCTATCCACTGAGGACCACTTACATGACTCTGCCTGTTCATATGCTGAGCACTTTCCACAAGCCAGCAAAGAGTAAAGACAATTCCTGACAAATTACCAAGCAAGAAGAAAACCATGACACTAAATAGGTATGCATGAGAGGCTACAGCCACAGCCTCTGGGATATATAGTATATGAGCCACAGCTCACCATGCAAAAGCATGGAGGACAGTGCAAACGGAGTGTCGTGCTACAAACGCATGGAGCTGCAACTTGCTCTAAATGCCTAGAGCCGTGTCATAACCTCAGTATTCCCCCACGGATCTGCTAGGATAAAGTGAAGTGGAACAATCCCACCTGCACATCCAGAACGTTCTCTCAGAACCCTCTAGAACTTGTCTCTTAAAGCTCAGACCTGTCAAGCAGCCTTACATTACAACTCTCTGATAATTACACATGTAGGCTGCTCAAAAACAATTCAGCCAATTACTTCTTATCTATCTTAAAACTTGGCTGAAAGAGCAGAAAGCACTAGGACGCTTAGAAAGCCCAGCTCAAAGTCACAGCCTGAAGCACATCCTGGCCGACTCTCAGCTCTTCCAGGATGACTTGCCTTACCAGTGTCACTGCTTGTGCTATGAATCCAAGCAGGGCCCAGAATCGGGACTGCAGGAGGCTTTGCTGTGCCTATACCTCTGCTGGAGTTGCAGTTTTAAAGTGGTAGCTTACTACCTGAATTTACTTACATGATGAACTATGGTAAGGCCAGAGGAAAGAGTTCGGCATATTATTTGAGCTCAGTTAAAACGAAATATCTAGAACATGTATTTTGAAAGAGTGAGGAGCTTCCAGACTCCATAGACCATCTGATTTAAATTACTTCACCAGAAAGAATCAACTATGGGCGGAATTAGCCATCTTTGTCTCCAAGATACAGGACAGAATCTCAGCTAAGATCCACATGGTCCCAGTGATACCATAGAAGTTGTGTAAGACCAGGTGAATCATCTTGCTAACTCAATTAGAAATTCCCTTCCCTTTGAGTAGTAGGACATCAGCTGGTCCTTTGGTTTTCTGTGCATGTATTCTTGGGCGTGGTGGGGTATTTCGAGACAGGGTTTCTCTGTGTAATAGCCTGGCTGTCCTGGAATTCTTTTTGTAGACCAGGTTGGCCTCAAACTCACAGAAATGTGCCTGCTTCTGCCTCCCGAGTGCTGGAACTAACAGCGTGCGCCACCGCACCCAGCTTGTGCATTTAGTCTTAGCAGGCCTCAGAACTCTGTAAATGCTTGCATTCCAGTAAAAGTCACAAGAAGAGTAAGTCACAGGGCTTTGCTTTCTCCCTCTGTAAATATCCACTTCTGCAATGCTTACAGAAGTCTCAGTGCAGATTTATTACTCACCTCGAGGCAAATCTGAACGGAATTACAATTCAGTAATGGGAGATGGATCCCAAAACCGGTTGGTAAAATATTATATGTGTACTTGGGCATGCAGTTAGGACTGTTAATATCAATTAATTCTGTTCACAGAGGAGGACTTGTTTTAAAACAACTTCATTTTTCTTCAGCATACCATATAATTACACAGCTGTAACTAATAGTCAGGGAGACGCAATCCAGCATCTATATAACCAGCATTATTCTTCAAAGTATTATTCCTGCTTCTTTAACTTCACTGTCTCAGAAAAATGGTGATTATTACATATGACTACATGTGTATCAAGGCCATTAGCAGGGCGCAGCCCCCCCCTCGAGAGCACATCCAATTATTACAGCGCATGACGGTTTTCCGGATAACACTGCAGAAGAATTTTCTGTTAGTTTGTAAATCCACAATTCTTTTTCTTTCCCCTCAAAACCAAGAGAGATAATATTTTTAGGAGATCTTATTTTTTCCTTTTATAAGAAATACATTTTAACCTCACACTCTTTTATCTTATGTGAACCATGGGCTTGATCACATTTGCCATTTTGTTTGGGTGACATTCTCATCAATCAAGTGACTGTTGGTATATGGACCATGGGGACTCTGAAAATCGTCCATAAACATTTCGTTTTGATCCAATGTAATCCTTGGTCAGAACGTTCATGTAACAAAAATTTTAATTTCTGGAACTTCAAACATACATCAGAACCAAACACATATTGGTAGCGGTAAACATTCATTAAGATTTAACTTTAATGATTTAAGTTTATCACCCACAGCTGTTTGTCTCTCATGAGCAAAATGCTCAGAAACCAGCTACAAGCTAGGCCATGTGACAGGCATCCTCAGAAAGCACAGGGTTTGATTTGGTCTAGGAACTGCGAGAGCCTTGCCATGCTTTAAGAGTAAATCTCACACTGCTGCCGCAGCTTCAAAGCGCAGAAGACATGCATTAACAGAACAGCCTCGGTACTTAGGTCCATTTCATTAATGGGTACCGTTTTAATACTTACACATGTAACGGAGGAATAGGAGATGGATCGTAATGGTAACGGCCCTCATGATGTCTGGCGTCAATTGGTACAGGAGGATGGAAGGCAGGGAAAAGATGAGGAGGGTCTGAAAAGGAAAGAGCACACCGTACATAAAACGAATACGGAAAGAGAGGACACCTTACATAAAACGAATTCTTTGAGATGGCAGTTCAGCTTAAGGCAGCTTCATGGAACCAAGTCTCTTTTAAGAATTTCAAGAGCTGAGAACAAAGAGATGAGTCAATGATTAAGAGCACTTGTGGCTCTTGCAGATGGACCTGAGTTTGATTCCTAGCACCCATGTCCAGTGGCTCAGATCTGCGTATAACCCCAGCACTAAGGGAACCAACACCTTTGCCTGGCTTCCATGGGAAGCTACAGTCATGTGCACATAGCCCCATACAGACACACATACACACAACTAAAAATAAAACTGTAAAGTGAATTTCTATGACAATTATTGAAAGCTTATGAGGAGGCGCACTGACATACTTGTAGAAATGTGACCAGGCAAATAATGCCTGCCTGCCTGCCCTGGGGAAAGAGAGCCTACGAGTGTACTGTACACACTAGCAGAAAAGCAAGAATGGGAGGAACAGCACAGCTTTCTATTCTGGAAGGAACCCTGCCTGGAGGGAGGATAAGCAGGGTACACAAAACTTGAAGAAAATGATACTGTCCAGGGAATTTTAAATAGGCACATCACAACAGTAACATATTAGTGTCATGCCCCTGGTCTTTTTAAAGCTGGCCTTCCCTTGGCTTCTGCTGGTATCTATGTATATATATATTTGCATCATAATGCATGATTTAAAAATAAAATAACCCATGTTTCCCTTTCTCCTGGGCCTAAGTTAGGCCTCCATAGTTCTAATGCTAGGACACTCAAACTTCCTCCTTCCCAAAAGAAGAGGTCTATGGACCTAAGTGGGAGTGATGTTCAGACCCACTGTGCCTCATCAGCGGGGGAGAATGGGGAAACTGAGGCAATTGTTCCCTTTGCAGCCACCTCCTGCTGGTCCTCACATCCTGTCCATCAGCTGCTAGGTCCCGTTTGTGTGTGTGTGTGTGTGTGTGTGTGTGTGTGTGTGCGCGCGCGCGTGCGTGCGCGCGTGCACACGCGCATGCCTGTATGTGTGTGTTGAGTGCACACGTGCGTATATGAATGTGCGTGTGTGTGTGTGTGTGTGTGTGTGTGTGTGTTCTACTTTTACATCATCTCCCAACCCAAATTCACTTGTACCTGCTGTCTCTTCAAGTCTGAAAATGAAGATTTATTTAAAATATAGTGATCTGCTATGTGAATTGAAGGGAGCTTCAGTGGGCTTTAGAACTGGAAGTATGCCTGAGAGTCTGTCCTAGCATCTGTCCTCCCAAGGGATAAAATAAGGGAGACCAAAACCTGTACCTTTGGCACGGGTGCTAAATGACATCACAGCAAGTATGTCAGAACATGATCCCTAAACAGTGCCGCTGAGCACTGACAGTCACCTGTCACAGCAGAGGCACACACAACAGAGCACTCCAGGACACTGATGTGTGCAGCAAACAACCCTTAGAATGGTACCCAGTTACTTCAGGGATTCTGAAGGTTATAAGCAGCAGGCTCAAGGGCATGGTCAAACAGAAGCTATAAGCAGGTTGCTGCACCCAGAGCAGCCACTGGAAGGTACAAACCTGGCAACAAAGTCTGGGAAGCTGTGCCAAGCACACCAGGCAAGTGCATGAACTGCACCTCCGCAGCTGACAACGGTGCAGGCCAGTTGAGAATGTCAAGTAATAAATTTAAATGGACACGGGTGACTACTACATCGCTGAATTCAGGTGAATCCTATCTTCCTCTACCTCTATTTCCCAATTTTTCTTCGATAATATCTTTTAGAATGAAAGCTGCGCTCCACTCCCCACCCCCCATGTTTTCCCCTGTGGCCTTCCTTTAAAGATCTAAGTATACTCAGGACAAAAAGGTAAGAGGGAAAAACTATGAGTATATTCTGACTAATTACATGTAGTCTCAATGTTCAAAACCCAGAATATAGTGCAAGAGGTGTATGAAACTGAAGAATGCTATTTACTCAATGAACCTGTGTGCCTGTTTAGTATCAGGCAAGGAAGGAGTTAACAGTAGAGAAGCAGAGAAGGAATTAATTTGGAATTATCAAATCAGTGTCACTGTGGCATCATGAGGAAATCCATCAGGTGGGGTTATTTAATCACTTGTCACACCTCACACAATGCATAAGTACACACGCAAAAAGTCTACTGTCTTTTAACAATCAGTACTCAAAGGATATAAGGTGGTGCTCTTGTAATGGCTTGCTAAATTTTAGGTAGAAGTTTATTCGGCCATTCACTGTTACACTTAACTCAGCCATGCTGAGGTGAAAAGCCATGCTATGGAAAACCAAAATGTCCTATATTATTTAACCAGCTTTGGTGAAAGTGGCCTTATCCATCCTCCTTAAGACAACATAAAAAGCTAAATGGGACTGCTTTTGAGACTAGTTGGAAAGTACACCACATTCTCACTGACCGTGTCTGAAGTTTGAATTCTGAAACAAACCCACATTAATCACAATGAAATCCAGCATCAAGGCAGGTGGTCAACAAATATGCACGGGAGTCCCTTCCTTTCCACACCAGAACATGGTTGGTTCTGCAGCACCCTCCCCTTCCCCCACATGTGTGTCATCGCTCTTGGAAATAAAAGAAATACATTTTAATAGAAGTGTGTGGAGATTAAGCAATCGTAAAGCGCAGTCCATGTCTGAAGTGGTTCTCATGTGCCTGCCCCTAGTGGCACTGTGACAACTGCGTAAGGGCTGATAGATAAGAGGTTTACTTCCTGACTGTAGTGCTAACATCCAACACATCAGTGGATGGTGGGCACTACTACAAATGTGGCTGACTTCACATACAGAGGCATGGCATGTGTAATATATTTAATTTTTAATAAATACCTCCCACATCCAAGAAATGAGTTATCTTTTTTGTGCACCTTTATAACGAAGTTCCTAGTGATTATGTACCCAGGGAAGGAGACCAAACAGTTAATCCAATAAAATCAAGAGTGCAAGGACAGTGTCACATTCTCTTGTCGGGGATGGCATGATCATTGACACCGAAGGCACTTTCCCAACTTTTCATTTTCAAAAAAAGTTTCATTGTAGTTTTAGTCACGAGAGAGGAAAATATGAAAGACAATTGCTGTGGCATTGAGTCAAATCCTCCCCTGTTAGGTTTACAGCATTTTGTGAGTTTGAAAGTTAATTCTATATATATCTGATAGCCCTGTTTATACAAAGTGTTATGGTCAAGGAAACTTATGAATTCTTAACTCTGGAACTGGACCTACACAAAGGACAAAAAATTAACAGATGTGATATCATGCAACCAAAAGACAAGTGATTTCAGTTCAGTGTTTTCCAACTTATATGCTTCCTCTATTGATTAAGTTTAAACAGGATTTTCTGGACTGTGGAAACCCATGTGAACATAGTAGCTTTTATTGCAGGTTATTCATAGTAATCATCCCTCTTAAGCCAGTTTTTGGGGAGAACTGGCAAAGGCACGCCTCTTTTGATTTAAGGCATGGTTGACATGGCCTGAAGTGATAAAGAATGAGAGGACCACCACTCCTCTAACACGTGCAGCATCACACAGGAATGATCCCAATAGTTCCTTAGAGGATGCTCCCCGGTTCGCCAACGCCTGCCTCACCTTGCATCCTGGTTTGCTGTTTCTATGCATCAGCAGCATATTCCATCACAGACCCTGAAAGCTGTCCAAGAAAACCCACAAGACAAGAAAAGGTCCCTGTTCCCAGCAGCCATCATAATCAGCCACCTCAAGGTTTATATTTCACACATGAGCAGTGCAGCTGGGGGTACATCATAACTCAATGTATGTGTAATATGTTACAGAGCCCTAGCCATCTCTTGCCCCAGGACGTGACAAAACACTCCATGGTGACTTCTCCAAAGTCAGGCGAAAACTGCTGAAGCAGAAGGAAGTGCCACTAAACCTGGCTCCCCCCTATTTATCATACAATTTCCTGACTGATGGCTCCACAAACCAGCTGCTAAGTGCTGTGTACTCTACTGTCAGCGAACTAACGCGCTAAATGGAAGACAGGGAGAATAATGTGCAGAACTGGTGGAGTCAATCTTACTGAGGGAATTAAAATTCCAGTGGGCAGGGGTGGGTCTGCAGAGCCATGGTAAGCAGGGGACTACACACAAGCACGGCTGCAGAGGTGATTTATTACAGACCTGCACAAGGTTTGGCTGTGGTACTGGAGGCCTCTGATACTAAACAGAGATTTGAAAGGTGTGTCCTAGCAAAGTCCTTAGACCTATGGCTATGTAATTGGCTTGATGTCCATTTAAACAGACGTGCATAGTAAAAAAATATTTGAGCTGGTAGAGTTGTCAGTATGCAGCTTCACACTGCCTGTCACCATGACAAGTATTAGGGGGTTCATTAGAGATGAGAGGCACTGAGGTTTGGGTCTAGTCACAACAGCATGGGTTGATCATAAAACCTATGGCCAGGGAATCCCAAAGCCGCACGGAGATTGATCTTTAGTTACAGCCCCCTCCCAGGAAATAGTTTCAGTTTCCTCGGGCTATAAGATCTCTTGGATGCCATCCTGGGAAACTGTCTTTTAAGGTTTGAAATTTACATACAAAAAATGGAGATTAAAAAAAGGAGAGATCAAAGTGAACTCAGTCAGTGCCCTGAAGGAGTAATTCACCAAATGATGCCAGAGTGGCCTGATTGCCCAGGAGGCAATAGATTAGAAATCAACAGAAGTACACTGCCAGGTGCAGAAGTCCTCCTGGTTGAAGTAGGTATCAGCGTGGTCCAGCCTTGGGATTGTTTCAAAACCAGAGCTAGCAATGCTGCACCTGGTGTTAGACACCCCTGACCATGCTGTCAGTAAAGAGACCTTAAAAGGATGCATGGGCAAAAGACAGTCCCCACTCTCCACTCAACTGTGGAGAATGTCCTGTCCATTGGCTAGATCTGGGGAGGGGTTCGAAGTTTACTGCACGTATTGTCCTTGGCTGGTGCCATAGTTTGAGCAGGACCCATGAACTCTGGTGCCTCATATTTGACCACGTCCCCTGGATGGGGAGGCCTGGCGGCACTCAGAGGAAGGATAGCAGGCTACCAAGAAGAGACTTGATACCCTATGAGCATATACAGGGGGAGGAAATCCCCCTCAGTCACAGTCATAGGGGAGGGGAGTAAGGGGGAAATGGGAGGGAGGGAGGAATGGGAGGATACAAGGGATGGGATAACAATTGAGATGTAATATGAATAAATTATATATATATAATAAAAAGGATGCATGGGCTTCCGTGCCAAAATCCACTCTGGTAAATTTAATATAAACCCCAACCTTATATAAGATGAGGACTTAAGTTGGAAAGGAGGGGTAATGAAGAAAGGAAAAGCCATCGCAATGGTAAGACTCTCCACTGATGGAAGGAACGGTCTAGCGTGGCACCCCAGGCCTTAACACGGCTTCTTTTAAGTGTACAGCGTTCTCAGTCATTGCCTCTTTCAGGGCCTGGCGGCCTGAGGGAGACCGTGTGATAGCTGACTTCAAGATATAGACTGACTCACTAGCTCGGACTCCTGCTACTCCCGCCTATGGTCACGGGGCGCCCAGGAGGAACTGATCTGGCCCCTCGGGAGACATTCCAGGTACTTCGCCTCGAGCCTTGAGTAAGGCAGTCTTCGGTTCTCCTGAGAGGAGGCTAAGGAGTCCTACTGCACATGCGCAGAACGGGCCTGTTCAGTATCTACGTAGCATCACCCCGAGGAGCACCCCACGGAGCACCAAGATCTTGTTCTTCTCAGTGCATGCTGGATGGAGTTGGAAACCTCGTGAGACTTATGAGTACACATCGTCATGTTTCTGTGGCACAGGTGATGCGAAAGTGCCAATCACCAGCGCCTGCACCCAGCACATGTGTTATACAACAGTGATAGTTATGATCAAATGACACCATGCCGTGAAAGTTTTAAGAAACGGTAGCTCTACACACTGTAGAAATTGTGTAGAGGTAAAGAATCTGTGTGTCAAGCCGTCGCTGTTCTGTGCAAGCATGTAGGCAGTATGAAATGAACTGCTACCTACCACAGCACTCTCACCACGCTGCACTACAGTTCACCCTCTTAGCACTCAAATCCGTGCTATGCTCCTTCACAGATATCACTGGATGTTTTCCACAACAAAGTGATAAATGACTCTCTACATGTGACTTGACAAAATAATCACTAGACCTTACTAACCGCAGCTGTGCCCTGGGGAGTGAAGACATGGTTGCCTCTGTTCATTTCTGGAAACTTCTACCTTTTCTTGTCAGCAGATTTGCAGGCTTTCCGTCCCTAGATTCCATCCATTGGATGCCCAAAGGCAGAAAACAAACCATTCCTCCATCAGCACCTAGACTCTCTGGCATGCGTCTAGTCCATGCTCCCCCATTCAGGTACAGCCTGGCAGGTGTCTAGTCCATGCTCCCCATACAGGTACAGCCTGGCAGGTGTC
>OU015746.1:50288717-50306218 GCA_907169655.1 Acomys percivali | reverse complement strand
GGTGTCTAGTCCATGCTCCCCCATACAGGTACAGCCTGGCAGGTGTCCGATTTTCAGCCTTCCATGCCAAGACAAGAGAGAAAGAAAGAACCAGAGAGAGGCAGTGAAGAGAAGGTGCACAGCTACTGCATCTAATCTTCAAATCCACCCAAGGAAATCGTGTAAAGGCATACAAATCTAATACTCCAAAACATGCTATTAATAAGCTTGGAGGGTAAAAGATAAGCTAGTTCTTAGTGACAAAATTATCAATACTTTTACTGTTTTTAAAAAGCAGTACTTCTTACAGCACAACTCAAAAGTCCCACCCACAGCTCCAAAGCCATGTGCGTGGACTCTTGGTGCTTGCGCTGTGGAAAGCAGAGGCTGCAGTGTGTGCAGTGTAAGCAGCTCCGTGTGCAGGGGCCTTGGCGTTACTGTATTCAGAAGTTGTTAGGAAACCAAAGATCACTGGAGGTTAGGTCTGGGAGCTGTGTTTTGTCCAAAAGAACCAAACAGAAAAGGCCCTTCTCAGTGCTGGCATTAGCATACCCAAGCAAGGGCCTCCTTGGCCACCTTGAAAGTAGCATTTCTAAAGTATTTCCTGTCCCCATGTTTTATCTGTCTGTATTCCCTAGAATAGATGAAAAGAAATCCCAGTGTCTATTCATACCCACCCAAGCCCCATGAAATAAGGACCGTGGAGCAAGAGAGACGTGTCCGCCCACTGTCAGAGCACACGAGAGACAGGATCTCTGTCAGCAGAGAGAGATGCAGGCGCAGTTACAAGTCCTCAACTTCTCTCTCCATCCTGCAGCAAAAGCAGGAGTCCTGAGGCGCAAGCAGGCAAGACACACCCAATCTTCCCTGAAGAGGGCTGGCCCAAGGCTCTGGGTGTAGTTGCTGGCCTCCACCGATCTACCAAAGAGAAGGGTGTTCACCAGCCAGAGCCATGCATCATTGAAGTCAGCGGAAAATGACCAACAGTTTGAGTATGCTGGCTGGCGACGGCATAACTCAGTGGTAGCGAGCATGCTTAGCATGCAGAAATACCTAAATTAGTTCCCAATGCTGGGGGTGGAGAATGAGAGAGAATTAAAAAAAGAAATGAATGACACATGCATTCTTCCTGTTCAAAATAAGACAAGTTTTTAAAGAATGGGTTATTCTCCTCTCTGCTTAATTCCCACCATTATCCATTTATCACTCCTGTCAACGAGGAGCTAAAGTTCTCCCAATGTTTTCCTCAATACCACCAATAATCAAAATGATAGTGAAAATAAATAGACCCCACAGAATATGTTTATGTGTTTGAAGCACACACTCACACAAAGGCTTTTTAGACAGCTCATGGCATTTATTTCTTCATATGGTCTGACCCTGAGAAACAGATCTCATACAAACAGATGAGGAACCAGTTAAGGTATTTGTCTAGTGGAAAAAGAGTATAAGACCTGGGTATTATGACTTCAAAGCCACTACTCTTAGGGGTTTTTTTTTTCAATCATTTCTTTCTTTTTTCTTTTCCTTTCTTTTTCTTTTTTGGTTTTGTTGTTTTGCTTTGTTTTGTTTTTCTTTTTTTTTGAGACACGGTTTCTGTGTGTAGCCTTTGCTGTCTGAAACTCATTTTGTAGATCCACCTGCCTCGGCCTCCCTGAGTGCTAGGAATATAGGTGTATGCTACTGTGTCAGGCTTGTTCTGTTTGTGTTGAGACATGGTTTCTCTTGAGTAGCCTTGGCTGTCCTGGGACTTGCTCTGTAGACCAGGCTGGCTTCCAAGTCATTTTTTTATGCTCCCCAGTCTTAATTTAAAACCCAGAATGGACCCTAACTCTCCCTTTGCCAAATATCCAGTGTATAAAATATCTTCCCCATCTCAGTTCAGTCTAGCCTAGACAGCCTATCTAAACCCAGGCTATCCCTCCTCAGGCAGCCATCTATGTCCCTCAGCCAATAGTGAATATGTCCTGTTAGGGAAATATGAGTATGCAATGTTCATGCTTTGACTGTTCAATGGTATTGTTTTGGGGTGTTCTGGAAACTTCTGGAGATATCGCCTCGCTGGAGGAAAAAGATCACTGAAGGAGAGGGTTGGAAGCATGTTTTTCATGACTACTTCCTGTCTTGCTCCCTAATTCTGGACTAGCTATGAAGTGAAGTGCTTCCTTCTACCATAAACTCCTACTGCCATGACATTCTTCCTAACCACGAGGATCAAATGTCGATGGGCTGAGCCCTCTAGAACCCTGGGCTAAAGTTAAGCCTTATTCTCTTCAATTGTTTCTTTCATGTATTTGGTCATGAACACAAAAAGCCAACACACTGTCCTAGCTAGATTTAACTGTGGACTTGACATAGCCTAGAGTCACTTGAGTAGAGAATCCCAATTAGGGGATTTTCCCAGATCAATTCAATCTGTCAGCATGTCTTTGGAGAATTGCCTTGATTGTTAATTGATATAGAGGAGCCCAGACCACTGTGGGCAGCACATTCCCCAGGCAAGTGTTCCTAAGAAGGACACAAGCAGTGCGCTAGCAAGCCACATTTCTTCATGGCTTCTGCATTAAGTTACTGCTTTGAGGTACGGTCCTTTCTCCTGTCAATGATAGACTTTACCCTGTGAATGAAACCAAATAAACCCTTTACTGCCCAGTGTTGCCTTTGGTCGCGGTATCTGTTACAGTTACAGAAGGAAAGTAGAAGAGAAGTTGGTATCCGGAGTGGGTGTTTCTGTGATGGGCCTGACTGACCATGTGACTTTTAAAAGACTTTACACAATTTTTGGAGGATCGTGAAGGATTTTGGAACTCTGAACTAGAAAAGCTACTGAGAGATTAGAGCTTAGCGTCTTCTTGTTGAGGAAACTTGAAAACGTGACTGGGACAAGGAGAGCACGGATACTGTCAAGTCTGAGGATGGCAACCATTTATGTAATATTTTAGAATAAGGATCTGTGTGTGCTGATCAGCTGAGGCTGAAGAGTCCATTATGAATAATCGGAGACCAGCACCACTGAAATGAAGTCTTCCATGGTTCGTGGGGAAATAGAGTTGACAGGGCTGGAACTGAAGCATAAGCTGGGGTCAGTACATGAGAAGCAGCACGACATGCAATCTCCCACACGTCAAGCGGGACAGCAGGAAAGTGTTTCCTCAGGGTCAGTACACGGAACTGGTCAAGGATGCACGGGCTGTGTCTAGAGCAAGCAGCAGAGCTTAGCAGATAGTATGCCAGAGGCGCCTGTGTGGTGCTGGTCATGAAGGGATGAAGGCATGAAGGGGTCGTGGAGATGAGCACAGGCTAAGCACAGTATAGAAGGGCCAAAGTCCCTGAAGAGAGGGTATGGGAGAAAACTAGAACAGAAACAAAAGTAGAGTACACGTTCTCACCTGGGTCTTAGCAACTACTCATGAGAGAATGAAAATGCCACCTCCTAAGTCAGCCTACTGGTGGTCCCATGGGGTTGGGTGCTCCTATTTCTTTCTTTGTAATTCAAGTGAATTGATGCAACCGCTACCTGTGAACCTTGAAGAGGGGCCACATCATATCCTTCTTCGCTTACTAGATTCTAGATCTTTGCATGCATAGTGCAGCAATTCCTCTGCCGTACAGCATTCGAGGTGCCCCTCTATCACGCCAAAGTCCTGTCTCATGCACACAGCCCCAGATCAGAACTGCATGCTTCCCCACCTTGGCCACCTGGACTATGAGGGCAGAAAGGACTCACTTATCCTTAAACCAGTGGGGACACGCAAATCACAAATGTTCATTACACAACTGAAAAAGTGAGGAGGAAGACTGCAAAGAAAAGAGGCCACTGAACGAATGCCAACACTGGCTCAGGGCAGTGCTCCCTTCTGGACACTGCAGGAAACATATGTCTACCCAAAGAGGCCTCCAGCTATAGGCCGAAAGAGGGAACCCACAGGGTGGACCTGCCTTCTCTTTAGAATCTGGTGCAGATTTTCACACGTTACTTAAAATCAGAACATGCCAGGACCAGATGTGCAGCTGGCATCTCCACATCCTGATCCAAACCCAAGGGCTCTGAAGTGCACCTTCTAGCCTGCAGGATGACTTCTGTAGCATCCAGCCCTACAGATCCACAGGCTAGGATGGACTATGGTGGGCGCTCAGTAATACTACTAACAGTGTGGGCACTAAAATCTTCTCAAGACTCTTTTGCCACCAAGAAAATGTTGATGCTCCAGTGCTTTCAGGGTACTTGATCAGGCCGCTAATACCCATCTGCAAGGAGCTCTTTGACACAAAAGGTTGGAGGTCGAAAGTTTAAAGGCTCCTGACAGAAATGACAGGGGCCCCTTTGCCCCGACCCTCTCTCTGTCAATAACATCAAAGGTCTCACGGCTTGCTCTTCATGCTGGTATTGTATGCCTTTGGATTCCACTGAAATTCCGGCATGTTTATTGCATACTGGGAGCATTAAAAAGGCCCCACTTTCTTGTCTCTTAAACTCTGAACTCTCATTGTCTAGCAGGAACACACAAAGCCTTTAAGCAATGAGTTTGTTTTAAGAGCTTCTCTCACCATGACTGTAAAATAATAAAGCGCAGCAGAGGCTGCCTTGCAAGGATGAACAAGGAAATGAAAGAAAGGAAAGAATCCCCCCACTGCTCAGGGGAAAGGAATCCCTTTCACGTGCTTGGCTCAGGAGAATGTAAGCAGGGAAACACTTCCCAATTTCCTTTCCCAGCAGTTCTGAGTCAGCCTCTAGTCACACAGTCTGCAGACATCCTCAGAGATGTTGGCCATATGGGCTTACAGCAGATTTATCATCTAAGGGATTTGAAAACCCTTCTCCAGACTCATGTCTGGCCTATAGATGGTCTAAACTTAGGTGAACATACAGGGGACAAGCCCACAGGGTTCTGCAGGTCCGATCCAGCCATTCCAGGAAGCACTCCCTGAAGTTCTGCACACACCCTCCTTGGCTAGATTTCATCTCTGTCTCCTGTGGCCTCCCATCTTGATTCTCAGCTTAATTCCATCTGGAATGCTGCATAAATTCCACACTGTTTTCAATCTGCCACCTCTTCGTGTGTGTACCAGCTCCGTGACAAAGGCCTTGGATACCTATCAGGCATCTCGCCTGGGCTCCCAAACCGGAAGTGTCCACTGGGGATAGCTGGTGCTCATTTTCACTTCCTCTCCCTGTTTCCTAAAGGCAACACAAATGGAAATGCTCATAAGACCCAAAAGGAATTCAAAGGACCAGTGTTCTGCTCTTCAGACTGGGGCAGGGAACGCTTAGAGGTGTGTGTATGTGTCGGGGGTGGGGGACGTGGGGGGGTGGGGAGGTGGGGGGCTGAGGGTGTAGGAGGATGGGGGTTGGGGGGAGGGGGGTCAACAAACCTTACAATTTAGCTGGGGACTACTGGGGACACTCCTTCCTCGGGAGGTCAGTGACCCTGGGGACACTCCTTCCTTCGGGGGTCAGTGACCCTGGACCTGCTGTGGCGTAGCAGAGGTCTTTGGTTTCTGAGGCCATAAGATGTCCTGCCAATCTCCTGCTGGACTAGGTGGGTAACCTAGCTGGCTAGCTCCTCTCAGAGGATTCTCATCAAGACCCAGCAGCTCCTTACCTCCCCTAAACAAGCTGTACAAGATCTCCAGATGGCCTTGATCTGACTCCGCCTCACTCTCCCCAAAGCAACTCTGATTTGTAAACACACCTCATGGACTTTATCTTCATAAACCAGGCCACAAGCACGTAAATTCAAAGGTATCCCTTTGTTTGCATGGGGTCCTAAGAACCTGGTCTTCTTCCAGAGTCTGTGTCGCAGTCTGTTTCACCTGAGTGCACAACCACACACCCTGAGTGTACAACCATACACCCTGAGTGCACAATCACACACCCTGAGTACACAACCACAAACCCTGAGTGCACAACCACAGTCTGGGGGCCACAGCCTCAGCCAGGAATGTTTCTCTGTCCTGCTGAATAGAGGCATAACCTCAGGAAAAGGAAGCCTGCCTTTACTTCTTCAGCCCTGGCCAAGGAGTGAGGGCTACCCAGACTTCTAGAGAGTAAGATTACATCTTACAACCTTGAGCTGTGTTAAGGAGATGCCTTGACTTATTTAAAACAAAGCATAGGCTTCCTGACTGAGAGCGATCCACCGACACAGTGGATGCAACATGTGTCAGTCACCTCTTTTTGTTTGTTTGAGACAGGATATCATTATATTTACCCCACTGGCTAGAGGCTGCCTGTGTAGACCAGGCTGGCTTCACAGAGATCCTCCTGTTTCTACCTCCTGGGAGCTGGGATTGCATATACCACCATATACAGTGATCTGCATCTTACACCAAATTTATCAAAATTTTTCAGTATGAATCTCTAGAATGCCATCTTTTCTGCTCAATTTTTCTGTCTTCAAATTCCAGCTGCAGCACCCCAGGGACACATAACCTTGCCAGAACAATCCATCTGTTCTCCATCGCATCCACAGCACCTAGAAATGTTCTCCATTTGGAACCAGAGTTCCAAAAACACAAACTGCAATAACTACAGTCATGAAACATATTTGCTTCATCTAAAAAGTCAAGCCAAGGGGCTGGAGAGGTGGCTCAGAGGTTAAGAGCACTGGCTGCTCTTCTGGAGGTCCTGAGTTCAATTCCCAGCAACCACATGGTGACTCATAACCATCTATAACAAGATCTGATGCCCTCTTCTGGCCGGCAGGCACACATGATGGCAGAACATTATATACACAGTAAATAAATAAATCTTTAAAATAAATAAAATAAAAAGTCAAGGCAAAATGACTCTGTGCTACTTACTTCCCATAAGAGTTCAAGGCACCAAGTGATACATGGGAAAGGCATCCATAAATCCCAAAGTCCATACAACGGGGTCCAGGGGGCCACGAAGACTAAAGCACCAACCCATGACAATGCATGGACTCGACCTAGGCCCTCTACACATACACATATGCAGCCACCGACGGGCAGCTTAGTCTTCATGTTGGGTCCCCTCGTAAGGGGAGCAGGGGCTGTCTCTGATATAGACTCTGTTGCCTGCCTTTTTATCACTCTGGTGGGGCTGCCTTCCCCAACCTCAGTGGAATAGGATGCGCTCAGTCTTGATTCAACTGGATGTGCTAAGTTAGGTTGGGGGAAGGCACTGCCATTTTCTGAGGAGTAGGGAAAGGGGGATGGGGATGGAGAGGAGGGAGGGGGCTACAATCAGAATGCAAAGTGAAACAACAAATAAACAAACAAAAAGAATACCTCCCCCAAAAGACTTAATGCTATTTCTAAGCCCTTCATTTTGGCACAGGGTCTAGTACATATACACAAGATAGGAAGCACATTATGTGGATATCCACAGGTCTGCAGTTAATCTGGTGGCTCAGGCAGCCCAGGCAAAGTTGTTCCCCTTTCCTGAGCCCTCCCTCAGTGTCATCCTAAGAGACAAAGAGATTCTCCTCATCTCCATTCCTAAGTAAGTTCTGAGACCAGGACTTAACTCTGGCTCCTGAGCTTCCAAACAGCCACACAATGTCCTCAGCTCAACCACATGAACCAAAACAAAACAGTTTATAGCCAGGTGCACACTCAGGTAATAAATGCCTATAACTTGCTGAGGCACTGTATGCGCTAAAGAGGTTTTTAGGCACTGTTTTGTTTGTTTACACAGAATCCCTGTTTGTCTGGGCCCTGCAGCAGGTAGGAACCTAACAATCACAGGTCAGGGCAGTGAGTGCTTGTATCTGTACTTTATAGATGAGAAAGCAGAAATCCAAGAGGAGAAGTGCTCTTCAGCTCGGTCGCAGCGACAGAGCTCGGCCTAGAGTCCAAGGCTGCTTCATTAGGTTGCTAAATGCAGCTCCCTCTAACCTGAGTGAAGTTATCAGAGCGAATGCTCTCAGGCTACATCCAACCACCTGACCACAAATGACAGAGAGATGAGTGATAGTGAAAAGTGTGGAGTTATTCAATGTGGCCACACTGCAGAGTAATAGACAGAGGCGCCCAGTGGCCCCTAAGTCTTGCAGGCATTGTCATGAGTTGGGGCCAGGGATAAGAGGCATTTGCAATTCAGCAATATTGCCAAGGTGTGTGGTCCCTTATCTCTGTGCCAGTGAAAAGTAGAAGGGCACAAAATGAAGGCAGAGACGTTGGTCTTCCATCCTCCTTTTAGTTCTCCATAAAGAATCAATGTAAAACCAGCCAGTTTTTAAAGTGACGCTTAGAGACTGGTTCGTTGCTCAGAGGGGCCCAAGCTGCCTCCATCTTGAAAATCTTAATCTCTGAACCCCAGGTTTTCTAAGCATCTCTCTCACTGAACCCTGAGTACAATTGCTTTTCCCTCCTAAACACTCCGAATTCTCCACCTGGTCTGCTTCACCACTCGTTAAAACAAATGCTAGATTGTACTAGAGAGCTCTGACGTGGAAGTATGCCATTGCAGCTCACATACCTCCTTCAGTCAAAGGCCCAGACAGGAAGGGCTTGGAACCTTTACCCCCACAGGGGACTCTCCATGAACCACACATTCTCCTGTCCCATCATGCCAGTACCTCAGACAACTCAACAGGGAGCTAACCTGTTCTGTGACCCTCAGCTCAGCCAGCAGGACACAATCCAGACCCCAAGACAACATTCACAGAGCAAATAGGGCCTTGGCCATTGCTGACAGTATTGCCCTCCCATTCACTTGCCATTCTGAGGTGCTCGCAGAGCTTGTTTGTCAATCAACACTGAATGAAACAGAAGTCCCTCTACACCAAAATAAATCATAATTACTAACTGTAGGAAGTGAGCGGCTCTCTCCTCCCCTCGTGGCCACAGCAGAGTAATTCTCAGGCCTGAGCACAAAAGCCCTAGAACAAGCTGCTTGCTGCACTCGCTCAGCTCGCTCAGTTTATTATTTAAACAGTTCCTTAACGACTCTTCCTGGAGGTGAGGGAGGCCAAGCTATTTGCCTTCCCTTCACAAAGCAGATATGCATGGCTTATTTGAATCTCTCCAAGGTTTCCTTTAGTCCCTAGTTAAATACCTTCCACTGCAAAGTCAAACAAACAGTTCACTTCATTAGAAAAGCAAACAGTTTAGGGAGAGAATGCCCTCTGCTCTTGAAGGGAACCAAGCTGAGAGTGAAACCTCTGCCTGGGAAGCCAGTGCAGGAGGCTCTGGCGGCAGCAGCAGAGCACGGAGCTCACTTCAAAAGCCCTTTCACAAACAGTTCACACATTCAGTGGTAATTAACAGATAACCCTGAAGAGATTATCTGCCCTAAGGGCTGAGGGCCCTCAAGGATTATCCACACCACCAGAGAATAGAAGGCAGGGCACAAGAGTGTGTGCAAGTACACACACACACACACACACACACACACACACACACACACACACAGTACGGGAGAGTTGATAAGAGTCTCTCAGGAGCACAGAAAAGTGAGAAGCAGTCTTCTTGCTGCACCCCACTTAAAACAATGAAGCTAAAGCTTCCTGAAAAAGAGTACAAAGGTTTCCCAGCAGACAAAAGCACAGAGACAGGAGTGCGTTCATAGGGTCTGAGCAGGATGGGGGAAGGCACCAATGCTGCATGCTCCGAAACACTGAAAGACAGCTTATGAGCAGGAATGAGTCTATTACCTTTTCTCAAGAACCACTAAGAACAGAAGAGAGTCAACAGACCACTGAGAGCAGAAAGCAGGCAATCCCTACTGAGTCCAGTAGGATATTCAGTGCCCTTGTCTGGTCTTGGATGTCCTTTACAAAGGGAGGCAGAGCCCCAGGCCTGCGAAAAACAACCTCTCCTGTCCCCGTGCGTCTGGGGAATGGCTGAAGACACAGCAGACACAGCTCCTGAACTGGAAATGCCCAGCCACACCAAGAAGATTCAGGGAACTGCTCACATCACATCATATCATATCAGTCAGATGGGCCACGTTCTATTGCCTCAGAGAACACAAACATGGGGCCTTTAACCCAAGAACCTGGGAAACTGAGGCAGGTGAGCTCTGAGATCGAAGCTAGACTACTCTATATACTGAGAGAGTCCCAAGCTAGCCAGGGGTACATAATGAGACCCTGTCTCAAAAAAACCTAAAAGCAAAAGAGCAGAAGTGTAGGACAGTGAAATAACTCAGAAGGTAAGGAGAATTACCGTAAAGCTTGAGGACTAAGGCTTGAACTCTGCTGTGGTAGGCAGGGACTCCCACTTCGTTCAGTAGTACTGCAATCTCTTTCTCTGTCTCTACCCACCTCCACCCCTCACCCCCACCACACACTCTCTGCCACATGAACACACAGACAAACAAAAGTAATTCAGCAAGGTAGCTCCAGAACCCAAACAGGCTGGCAAGCGCATGGGGCCAAGACGACTTCTGTCTGTTATTCCTCACTCGGTAAGGAACACCTCATCCTACCAGGAAGAGCTCTCACTGACACCAACCTCGAATTAGTGCAAAGGGGAAGGGCAAGACTCAGGGGGGTGTGGGCTCTTGTCAGGTTAATTCCCTCTAATGAGAAGAGAAAGTCTCTCTTACCCACACATAGAGAAAAAATTTAAAGTAGTATTTTTTATTATTATTAATTTGTTCAGATTACATCTCAGTTGTTATCCCATCATTTGTATCCTCCTGTTCCTCCATCCCTCCCACTTTCATCCTGTTCCCTTCCCCTCACTAGCCCAAAAGCCATGTCTCACGAAAGTCTTCACTTACCAGGAGATTGGGATAGATGTGAGGACATCCTACTGGGACTCTAGGTAAGAGAAATATAGGAGAATGGGGAAATAGAAAGATCCAGAGGGTCCTAGAAACCTACAAGAAGAACATCATGACAGGTGGATCTGGGCCCAGGGGGGTCTGCTCAAACTATTGCACTAACCATGGACAATACAAGTAATAAACATCAAACCCCTTCTCAGATCTACCCAATGGACAGGACATTCTCCACAGTTATGTGGAGAGCGGGGACTGACTCTGACATGAACTCTGGTGCCCCATATTTGATCACCTCCCCTTGGTGGGGAGGCCTGATGGCACTCAGAGAAAAAATAAGCAGGCTACCAAGATGAGACTTCATAGCCTATGACCATATAGTGGGGGAGAAAGGACCCCTCAGTCAAAAGTAGTATTTTTAAAGAGACTGAAAATGTAACTGTGGTCACTGCCACACCTATCACAGCAGTGGGCAGCAGCATAAAAAAAAAAAGTGAGTGTGGTAGGGCGGATGTCCTGTTTAGACTTGATTTGGGGTCTCCCCCATGCTGCGGTTGGCCACAGGTAATGCAAGCACTCCTGGCTCTTAGAATTTGGGAAACCTTAAGTGCCAAGTACAATAAATTATACAAGACTCTATTAAAACTATAAATCACTCATGAGATTTAATACTGTCATGAAGAGTAATTAAATGCTAATGTAATAAGTCTACTAAAAAACAAAACCAAACCAACCAAGCAAACACAGAGCAGTGAGGACTCTGAGAAGGGGATGCTTCGGTGTGGGAACGTGAAGAGAAATCTTTGCGCCCCAACAGTAATGTGCCTCTTCTTTTCCAAAGCCCGAGGAAAACATAAAGAAGGGGCCATGTTCCCAAATAAGATCATGTCTGGGGGCAAAATATACCAAAAGCTAGTTGCATCCATGCTTTTTCTTGTTAAGCAGAACAGAGGCAGGCCATGCAGACGCAGTCTCTGTGGGTGCAGGCTGCTCTATGGAGCAAAGGGGCAGGTGGGAGAGAAAGGGCAGAGAGCTGCTCCCCTAGTAGAAAGGAGAAGCACAGTAGGGAGGTGGAGGTGAGGTGGGGAGGCTGGGGGGCTGGGGGGCCGGAGGATGGGGGTAGGGGTGGGGCGGCTGGAACTCAGGGGCAGCAGAGCAGGAGACGTCCCAGAGCTTCATGGAGGAGCCATGGCGTGTTCAGAGTGCCAATGACAATCACTGGCCTCGCTGTATCAGTTACTTTTTTGTCGCTGCCGCGAAATGCCTAACAAGAGCAGCTTAGCAGCTTACTAAAGGAAGGGTTGGGTTACTTTGGCTCACAGTTTGAGGGCACAGCTCACTGCACTGTGGAAAACAGCAGTGGCAGGAGCGCAGGAGCGCGCGGGGTGTGGGGGGTGTGGGGGGGTTCAGCCAGCTGTATCACATCTGCAGACAGGAAGCAGAGAGAAATGTAAGATTTGGGCAGCTGGATTTGTCCTTTCCCTTCTGTTCAGAAGCGCAGTTCATGGAGCGGTACCACCCACATTTAAGGTGGGGAATCTTTCCCACTGCGGGTAACCCCATGTCGAACCTCCTGTGCAGACATACCCAGGGGGGTGTCTCCTCTAGGATGCTAGACCTGTCAGATTCACAGTAAGTTTCAGCCATCCCATGCGGCAAACAATCGTTCCTGGCTGTTCACCAACTTTGAATCTTAAGATTTTTTTTATAAAAAACAGTTGGAAATGGGGTTTGTTTCCTAGGCTGCTTCAGTCCAATTACCTCAGAATTCAAGTTGTCAAAAAATATGTAAATAAAATATAATCCCATAAGCAGACCCATCAACACTCCCAGGTCCCTAAAACTGTTGACTCTTGGGGGCCAACAATACAGTCAGGTTCCCAGGTACCCAAAATAGCACTTTGACCCTCAACCACAAGCCACCAAGCGGCACAGCATCCCAAACTGAGATCAAAGGAACATGTAAGATAGATAGATGGTCCTGCTCCTAGGAACACTGGTTCAGAGCAGAGAAGGACCACTGAGGAGATGCATCAGTCTCCACAGGATACAGCTCAGGGAAAATGTTTGCTCAAAGGCCCACCAACAAGGACTGCATTGAACATTCCTACCACGGCTGGTGAAAACTCAACTGTGGACTAGGGTGTAGCTCCTTGATAGAGCATTTGCCTTAGCAACCCTCAGACCACAGGTTGGATCCCCAGCACTGCAAAAATAACCATGACAATGATGAACGATTAAGCCCACTCCAGGGCATCTCCATCAGTAGGTCTGAGGTCAACCCAGAGAATCTCTCAACTCCTGAATGATGTTTATGCAGTTGCTGTGGTGGGAACCACATTTAAAGGTTTGCCTCTTTAGAGCATCCTGGAAGAAAGTGAAGACAGGCTGCAGAACGGTTCACAGACGAGACCAGACCAGCCACCAAGGGGAACCAGTCAGGAGACCCAGATATTAAGTGTGATTTTTTTTTTTTTTAATAAAAACATGTCACTACTGTTTTGGTGGTAATGTGGTTGGAACTGTTACAGAGGGAAGATGTGCAAATGGAGAACGACAGGAGAGGGAAAAGTTCAGGATTTAGGCAGAGGTGGGAATGGAGGTTAAAAACAAAACAGTAATAGGGATGGCAAACATCCCAGAGAGGCATATTCGAGTCAGCCAAGCCTGTCCTCCAAATGGAGAAAACTGGATGCATCCTCAGGGCAGGTGAGAGGAATCTGTTCACAAAGAGTATAGAGTAACCAGCAGACACCTGAGAGATGATGTCCAAGGGCAGAGGATGAGTAGACAGACAGACCGAGGCTCTGGGGAATCAGTAGGTAACGGTTCCAAAGGTGCCAAGGAGTGGAAGCTGTTCCTCACAGAAGTCTTTGCATCTACAACCAACAGTGTGGTAAGAGGAGGGATGTAAGGGGACAAAAATGCTCAGTCATTGGTGGACTCAGGCTGACAGCAGAGGTGTTGACACAAGAGATGCGAGATCAGGGGATATTCTACTGTGCCTAGTTCAACTATGGTTGTCAGCAAAACTGCACCTGAACACTTGGAAGTGGATGTGATGACATGGGTGACAGTGGAGGTTTGAAGACTTTAGTGACAAGTCTGAGTGGGGCCAGGCACTCTGGGCTCTAGACTCCAGAGAGGGTACAGATTAGCTGGGAAGCGTTCACCTCCAAAAAAAAAAAAAAAAAAAACCAAACAAACAAACAACAACAACAACAACAACAAAAAAAAAAAAACAAGAGGGAAGGAGGAAAATAAAAAAGACAAAGAGGGAAGCAACTGGCTCTAAAGCATGTGTCAAAGAGCTGCTCTGAGTGGCAGCAGGACCAACTTAAGCCCAGTGAGGTTCATAACAGGGACGAGCTAAGAGACTTCCTTTACAATGGGACCTGGGGTTCTTTAACAAGGGAGAAGAGGAAGCCATTTCTTCTCCCAGCAGTCTTGACCTAAGGAAGGCATCAGAATGCCTGCAACCTGGCTTGCTCGGGCAAGTGCCTGCCTTCAGCGCTGTGATACCTACTGGCACTGTGTATTTCTCTGCCTAATGAGAAGGAAGACAGGGTAAAAGTTGGGGGCAAGGGGCTTGGGAGAAATGGATGACTGACACCAACCAAAGCAGATTCCAGTTAGGAAGACCTCTCAAGACCGCAGCCTAACTGCTGGACTTATCACTGGAGTACTTAGCTCAGGGGTACACCCAGGGCTGGGAGGTGGTGGAAGCTGCTGTGGGACTGAGAGCTAACTCAAAGGGCCAGAGAGAGCGGGCTGGTGTCTGATGCTACAGACCTGAAGCTGCTAAAGTCCGCCTGAGGACAGGGAGCCCTAACAGACCTGCAGCTGCTAAAGTCCGCGTGCGCAAGGACAGGGAGCCCTAATAAAGCTGTGTGGTCTATCGTACCCTTTCCATCTCTAACTGCAGTTTCTTTATTTACCTGGTTTGAGAGTGGTGTAAAAATTCCGAGGAGGCAGGAAAAGGAGCAAGGAGAGAGGAAGACAGAAAGAGTTAATGGGCAACAGCTTTGAAGGGGTGAAGCTTGTAGAAGAAGCAGCAGATTCACTGGCACTCCCGCTGCGTTTATTGCTTTCGCTCAACAGCTGGAGAAAATGTTTGATCAAAATATTTGTATTATTGTGTTTAAGTGAAATGACATATGACAGCTCATTATCCCAAACTCAGAATTCCCACAGCATCTGTCACAGCCACCCTAACACAGGCAGTTTCTCTCCCTGGAAGATAGAGAGGCTCAAATGGGAGATGTACGACATGAAAGCCAGCAGGCACTGGACCGCAGGCAGGGTGGGAGGCGAGCAGGTGCCCTGCAGGGCCCACCACCATCCTGTCCTCTGCCAGGAGCACTGCGCACCACCGGAGCTTTCATGTCCCCGGTCATGGCTGGGCCTCAGCATTTGGGCCTTCTTTGGCAGGCTTCATTTAGTGATTTAAACTTCATGCCCCATCTGAAGAAGAAAATTTAACCTTCAGAAGGTTATCCCATCCCTCTCTCCATCCTGACAAGAGCATCCTTATGCCTTTCATGACAACCTTTCAGTGGAGGGGCTCAAGGCTGCTACTGCCATGGCCATCCAGGACACCTATAGCAGCTGATGTTATGATGCCCTGTGCCAGATACATAAGGAAATTTAAAAAATCACCTATTGAACGCTTCAAATCCCACTACCAAAAAAGGAGCCATGAGCTATCTGTCCTCAGAGAGGGTGAGCAACAGGCCCTAAGTCCCAATGCTGACCACAGAAAGAATAATCTGAACCTGGAACCTCAAGACGCCCTAAAGCAACCCTATTTTCTACCGCACTCTCCTGCTACTAAAAGGAGCAGACACAGCCATGCCATGCAGCTGTCAGAAAAGCAAGGAAGGACGTGTGCACGGCAGATGTGGGAAGGGAAACTCACTTGATCCACACTCAGCCAATCTCCAGATCAAGCTCTTTGCCACAGACCCAGGGAGGGCCCAGAGGCCACTGGATGCCTTTGCGTGCCAGGGAACCCACAACAAAAGGCTCTGAGGGAGTTGGTTGCCAAGATGGCCAAGTAAAGTGATTCTGCTTCTCTGAACATCCAAAATTTTAGATATAAAATCTGACATAAACACCCAGTTCAAGCCAGGAGTCAAAATCCAAATGACACGTCGCCATGTGCTTAAGTGTTCTGTAAACTGGAAAGCACTGTATCTACTGATGGCATCTGCCCTGTACTGCAGAGCGATCATGAACTCAATCATCATAGTGTTTACTGGTTCATGGGTTGAACCCAGGACCTTGGGCAAACTACATAAGCTCTCCTCACTTAGCCATAGTTGTCAGTCCTTTCTTCAAATTTAGTGGTACATTTTGCTCAATTTCAAAATGTTCCTAATTTCTCTAATGAATGGGGTTGCTAAACTATTCCCATAGAAATTCCGAATTGGCCGTGCACATTCCAAGGGAGCAGCGTTGAACTCTCATGATCTTGTCTGGATACAAACAGGAGGATGGATGACGAGTGTCACAAGCAGCTCACTTTCTCTCTATTCTGTCAGCTGTTCTTAAGGCTAGGACAACAGAACTGGACATGAGAAAGCAGCAAAGCCAAGGATGACTCTGGGATTGTGAAACTGAGGCACTCATTAAAGGGATGAGCTATGGACACTCCCCCAGAGGCACAGCTCAGCTGCCTCTGACGGGAGGCTGTGCACCTCCCTATCCCCAAAAACCAGTGCCGAGAAAAGAGCAGTTATATCAGTCCACAGAGTATACAAGGCTATTCGCAGAGCTTCCAGGCTCCTTGTACTGTTTTAATGTCCTCCAAATCTCATACAGCCAATGTAGGAATGTTTGGAAGTAGGACCTTTAAGAACTACTTGAGATTACCTTCAGGAGGGGTTAACACCAATATCTGCACAATCGGGTCTTCCTGACAGAGTGTGTTCACCACCATCATGAGCAATGTCTGCACAATCGGGTCTTCCTGACAGAGCATGTTCACAATCATCATGAGCAATATCTGCACAATCGGGTCTTCCTGACAGAGTGTGTTCACAATCATCATGAGCAATATCTGCACAATCGGGTCTTCCTGACAGAGTGTGTTCACCACCATCATGAGCAATATCTGCACAATCGGGTCTTCCTGACAAAGTGTGTTCACCACCATCATGAGCAATGTCTGCACAATTGGGTCTTCCTGACAAAGTGGGTTCACCACCATCATGAGCAATGTCTGCACAATCGGGTCTTCCTGACAGGGGGCTCCCCATGGTAAGCACAGCCTTGCCTTGTGCTCTCTCCTATTTGCTCGCTTACCCTTCTGCCACATTAATATAGAAGACGAGCCCTGCCACATTTCATTTCTTGACTATAGGCTGCTTGGGTTGCAGAACCGTGATCTATAAAAACCTCCATTGTTTAAAACTTAGCAAGCCTGAGGTTCTGTATAGAAGCAGAAGGTGGACTAAGGCAGCCTGTGTTCAAATTATCTACATAGTAGTCTCTGTAAAATGCTAATTTCAGAAAAACCAGTTGTTCTATTAACAGTTTGGGCATGTTTAATTAGCCCAATGGGTGCTAGGAAATACAAAGATATGCCAAGACTTCACACTGCCCCATAATGCTAACTGTATGATTATGTCCTTTAAATTCATTCAACTCCATTCTCTGTGTCAACAATTTAAGGACTCAGTCTCTAACAGAAGAGGTAGATCTGGGCACTGAGCTACACAAGAAAGCCGGCAGAGAACAGAGCTATGCTACTGCAAGCCAGGCAACACCAGAGCTATGCTACTGCAAGCCAGGGATACCCAGAGCTATGTTACTGCAAGCCGGG
>OU015746.1:50275558-50288707 GCA_907169655.1 Acomys percivali | reverse complement strand
GCTACTGCAAGCCAGGGATACCCAGAGCTATGTTACTGCAAGCCGGGCAACACCAGAGCTATGTTACTGCAAGCCGGGCAACACCAGAGCTAGCTACTGCAAGCCAGGTACACCTGGAGCTTCCATAAGCTAGAAGAGGCACACGAGCCTGCCTAGGCATATCAGCAGGATGAGGATCATGCCAGAACCCTGACCATGGGCCAGAATCTTGAAGTAAATGGAAATACTTGTCTGTTTTGAGGTGGTCCTGTTAGTGGCACTTTGTTATCAAAGACCTAGTAAGCACATATTCCTGGGCTTCCTCACAGCCTGTTTTGTGAAGGCCACTGTACACTGGAACTAATGGAGAAGAGTCTACCTAACCCTCTTCTGTGACAGAATTAATAATTAATATTTACGAAAAAGACATAAAAATTCTCAGAAAATCTGAGAAAAAAATCTACAGTGGGCACTCTCTGTTGTTGTGTAGGGGCTCTTTTTTTAAAAGATTTATTTATTTATAACATATACAGCATTCTGCCTATATGTATGCCTGTATACCAGAAGAGGGTACCTGATCTCATAATAGATGGAGATGAACCACCATGTGGTTGCTGGGAATTGAACTCAGGACCTCTGGAAGAGCGACAGTGCTCTTAACCACTGAGCCATCTGTCCAGCCCAGAAACTCATTTTCTGAGGCATGGATGTGAAGGATGCCTTCTTCCCGCAGCACTTGCTCCACACTTGCCAGAATTTCATCTATACTGATATACATAGGCTCCATAAAGGATTGGTTAAAGTATCATGCTCCTCCCTCCCTCACTAGACAGCCAGAGCATCCAGCCCTAACAGACAAGGCATACCCAAGAACCTGTGCGCCAGGCACGGAAGAAGCCAACAGTAGAAACTGCTCTGCTGCATTGCCGTTGAGATCAGCTCTCCAGACACTTATCCCTCTAGAATGTTAGACAGTTGAAAGCCCCTGGCATTACCCTAGCAAGTTCTATTGATGCACCTTTCATAGTGCAATTTCAGAAGTGACAACCCATTGCCTCTGCCATCCTATTTGCAAGAAGTATGTTATTTTAAGTATGGGCTTAAGAAAAGAATTAAGTCTTACCTTTTGGGGCCACAGTATTAAAAATTTGTAGGCCATGTTCTTAAACCCTCCTGCAATGCCATAAATAACTGAACTTCTTTTCTAATCTCCAATTTACCCAGTGAAATGACTCAAAGATCAAATGTATCCCATTAAGATGGAAGCAGAGCTAGGAGCCAAAAGATGGTGCTTTGATCCAAGTTCTGATAGCAGCTCAATATGGTAACTGGGGAACCAAGATAATTGGTTCTGCAAGATAATTGGGGGGCATCTCTGCAAGTCTGCTTTTCAGCAATTACACTCTGGCCACCCAGTGCCCTCCACAGATGATCTCACGGGGTCCTTTTCACATCTTAATGACACAGATATTTGAATCTTCATACCTTAAATTGTAAACTGGGGCACAAAGGCTAAGTACCTTATCCAAAACCACCCAGGGGCCAGCATGGGGCTCTAGGCCCACCTGTCAAGCTTCAAAGACAGAAGGCCATGTGAAGAAATGAAAGAAATTAAGAAGTACAAGTAAAAGCACTGTCACCTCATAAAGAATGACCCTGGTCAAAAGTAACAGTGTAGGAAGTGTAGGAGAGACAGCCACAGAACACAGAAGTGCACACTGGGAGGATAACTTTCAACTCAATGTTAGTCAACAGCTCCCTGATGTGACAAGTACATGAGATAAACTCATTTTTATAGTGACTCATCAGAATTCTCAGTTGGGGAGGTTTCAGCCTAGGGTTGGTTAGTGCGTAGTTGTGGCCCAGTGTTGATGTAGTGCATCATGGCAGACCGTGGCGGCTTAGAAAGCTGATCATCCAATGGCAACAAGGAAGCAAAAAGTAAAAAGGAGGCACGAGTGACCAGAGCATCTTCTTCAAGCATATGCTCCCAGTGCTCTGACTTCTGGTCACTGAGCCGCGTCGCATGGACTTTGGGGGATACCTTACAACTAGGGCCGACTATTTTTTTCTGCCGTCCACTATAACATCTTTGGAATACTATGCATTTGGTGGGAAGTATGAATCAGGTATGTAAGGCTACGTGTGAACTCTGCTTGGGTGGATAAACCACTCCAGGGTAAAATGGTGACAAATAGGCAGGACACAAGTGAAGACTGCATCACATTCAGTGAAATCTTAAACTTGGCTTCTTGGACAGCTGACACTGCATCCTCATCAGAAACAGATGTAAGGAGCGGAGACACATGTCACATAGAAATTACCTGGACATACCTAACAGCCTTTAATACCCACCCCCTGGTTAGGCATGACCTGACTGCTGCTCCCTGAGCTTTGCTCATGCATCATGTCTCATACCTTCACTTTTTATAGTAGATAGCAGACAGAGCAGGGAAGGAAAAAAAATCCCTCACTAATCTCTGAGCTCCATTAACCCAGAAAGGAATCTAGCTTTTAACAGACATTTGCAAATATTTACTGAATTATGGATCACTTCTGATTACCACATTCATTGGATATAAGATTATTATTTAATAAGCACACAACTCAAAATACCAAAATCCATTGCATTAAAGTGTTTAAAAATGGATGGATCCAGGGAAACTCCCAAGTTACAAGACTGGTGTAGATCAAATCTTTGTGCACCCCCCTCCCAGATTCCTGTGTTGATTTGAATGAGAACAGGTCCCACAGGCTCGCATATTTGAGCACTTGCTCCTCACTGAGCTATTTGGGAAGAATTAAGAGGTGTGATTTTGATAAAGAAGGTATATCACTAGGAGCAAGTTTTGAGTTTTCAAAAGCCCATGCCATTCCCAGGTAGATACACACACATGCATACATACGCACGCATGCACGCACGCGCACACACACACACACACACACACGCGCGCGCGCGCGCGCGCGCGCGCGCACATGCACCTCTGCCTCATGCTATAGATGAGATACAAATTCAGCTACTGCTCCAGGCCCATGCCGGCCTGCCTGCTGCCATGTTCCCTGCCCTGACAGTCATAGACTCACTCTCTAAAACTCTAAGTCCCAATAAACTTGTTTCTCTATGATTTGCCTCGGCCATAGTGTCTCTCCACTCCAACAGAAAAATGTCTAAAACAATACATTTGAGGTGGACTTCTACAAGCATGGGTCACAAATGCTGAATCCTCATAAACAGGATGCCTTAGTAAAAGAAGTCTCGGAGAGGTTCTTAAGCCCTACTGCCACTTAAGAGCAGAGCAAGGACTCAGTAACAGTCTACAAGTTAGTGAGTGGACCCCAGCAAAGCTGCCTCAACCTCCAGAAATAGGAAGACTGAATTTCTACTGTTTATGAGCCGATAAGTCTATGGTACTTTAGTACAGCAACCTAAGTAGACTAAGAAGACAGACACATTTGCCAGGACTTTTCACAACCCTAATCTGACTTTTCCCAAAGTAACACTGTAAAAACTCTATCTTTATTTTATGGATTAGAAAACCGAGGGTCCCAGCAAATCATAGGCTGCCTAGACCAGGCCTGAGCGATGTCTCATAATGCATGCCTGGGTGTGTGTCTGTCAGGACAGAGCCAGGAGAGCGGCACGAGGCCAGGGCCTGCTCATCTCAGAGTGGAATGGCAGCCACACCCTGAGTGGTTGCTTTTTGTTTTGTTTTGTCTTTTTGCTTTCCATTCTGTCTCTTAAAAAAAAAAAAAATGGATCACATATTTTTATCCTCAGAATTATTTTTTCTTCTCCAGAAAGAATCATGTTTCTGGGAAGCACAAATTTAATTCATCACTATGAAGGAAAGCACAACTCCATAGTAAAATAAAAACTGCCAAAAAGAACACTAAAAGGAGTGTGAAGAAAGTGAAGGGTACGGAGATACATGAAGACAATGAGGATAGAAAAAGAAATCAGTGCAACATTTTTAGAATGAATATATATATATGTATGTGTGTGTATATATATATATATACACACACACATATACACATAAGTATATATACACATATACTTAAATAAGTTGGAGATTTAGAAACAAAAAACAAAAGTTAAATAGAGATGACAGAAAACCCTTTTCAGGAAATCTGTGTCCAGTGAATGATAAGCAGTCCTAGTTTCCTCAGCAGCAAGCACAATAGGACTTGAGGGCCTGCGAGGCCTGAGTCCCTGCAGGGCCCTGTGTGTCTACCACAGGCCTGCTCAGGAGGACCCGGACTCAGTAGGCGTCTGCCTGAGTATGCTCCGTCAACAGGCGCACAGGCTACATTTAACAAGCAACGTATGAGGTCACGGCCAAGTTGCATGAGCTCATGCAGGGAAGCCAGATGCACCACAGGGGAAATCAAGTTCCCAATGCATACCTCAGGGCTAAGCCTTGCCTAGGTCCTAATGTTAGTTTCCAGCCAAGCAGGCTGAAAGCTTTAGCAGCTGCCTCAGCCAGAGGTGGAAGCTGCCAGGCAGGTGAAGGAAGCTATACCACAGAGTTATGTACGGAGCAGGCTCCCCTCCCTACCACATGCCTTACAGGCTAGTCTCCTAATTGCCAAGTGCACCAGTTTGCTATCTGCCAAGGACAATACAGGCCATAAACTTCAAACCCCTACCCAGATCTAGCCAATGGACAGGACATTCTCCACAGCTGAGTGGAGAGTGGGGTCTGACTTTCACACATACTCTGGTACCTCATATTTGACCACGTCCCCTGGATGGGGAGACCTGGAGGCACTCAGAGGAAGGATAGCAGACTACTAAGAAGAGACTTGATACCCTATGAGCATATACAGGGGGAGGAGGTCCCCCTCAGTCACAGTCATAGGGGAGGGGAGTAAGGGGAAAATGGGAGGGAGGGAAGAATGGGAGGATACAAGGGATGGTATAACCATTGAGATGTAATATGAATAAATTAATAAAATAAAAAATTTTTTAAAATAAAAAGAAAGAAAGAAAGAAAGAAAGAAAGAAAGAAAGAAAGAAAGAAAGAAAGAAGGAAGGAAGGAAGGAAGGAAACAACAGCCAGGCCTTGGTGATGCATCCCTTTAACACCAGCACTTAGGAGGCCCGGTATTCAGGGTGAGTTCCAGGACAACCAACACTACACAGAGAAACCATGTCTCAAATAAAATAAAACAAAACAAAACAAAAACAACAAAAAAGTCCAGAGGCCAAGAACACACACAGGCACTCAGCTCCAGTAGGGCCAGAGCCCTGTTTTTTCCCACCTCAACAGTTCCTGTCTTGGCTGATACCCTTAAACCTCTCAGTGTCCCTCCAGCTGCCAGCTTGGAGGTCCCAACAACTACAGCAGCAAAACCCTCCAACGATAGTCTAGCTTATGCAGGGACGGACCCCCAGCCATGTTGTCTGGTAAGCCTTCTATGCAGGTAAGGTGGGTTTCCCTTGTGACCTTTAGATCTGCTCTGCTGCTGAAAAGAAGGAAAAGTCCATTCTTTGGGAATCACTTACAGTTACGACCTCCACATCTGGCTAGAAACCTATAATTATGTTAACTGAACAGAGAGGCAAAATGAGAGAAATGGGGATAAAAGAGCTGAATGTCCCATGCAGCCAAAGTTACTCACTTTATTTTTTTATATATTTTATTAATTTATTCATATTACATCTCAACTTTAAAACAGTATCCTCAGGCTGGGCTTGAGGATTCTCTCATTTAACTCCAGTGCTCTGAACGTAGAGACAGGAGGGTCAGAGTTCAAGGGCCCTGTGCTTGACTCCATAATAAGTGTGAGACCAGCCTGCACTGCGTAAGTCCATCTCAGAAAAGCAAAATCAGATGGATGGCCCTATTCAAGTCTGCTTGTTCCTACCATGTGAGAAAGCAGTCAGAATGCTTTGGGTTGCTTTCTCTTTCACAGCATCCATCCCTACCCCAGCTCCTCCATGTTCATAAGAATGTTGATCTAAGGCGTACCGCTTCTAATTTGATTGTCGAAAATCTAAGAGTGACCAGGAATCCAATAGTTCAAGAACAGTGAGGAGTTATGCGGAGACATGAAGTGTAAAATGGCTAGGGTGGCTGAAAAGAAACTATGGCAATGTGTGTGCCGACTTGAACACAGCAGAGGAAAGAAGTCAGGAGGCTGCAGAGGGCCTCACTTGTTGCCCCCTGAGAGACGCAGTGCGGCTGTGGAACGGTGAGGAGCCAGGGGACAGAGCTGCAGCTGGCACGTGTAAACAGAGAGCAGGTGGCTCTGTTCCAGGGCTTTGTGAATGGGAGGTGTGGAGTGTTTCCTGCACATTCCGGAGGAGGAGGAGAGAGAGCCATGCAATGCCTGGGGGTGGAAAAACCGTTCAAGAAACAGTCTCTGGAGGCGCTCTGCAAACACGCTGTGATCACCGCCTGTCTGTGAGTTCAAAGAGCGGCTGCTCAGAATTAGCAACCTGAAGTGTGCTTTGTTTTCTTTTTGTTTATTACTGTTATTTTAAAAACTGTAAGACTCCTGCCAGTGGTGCCGCAGACCCTTTCACGGTCTTCCTCCTCACAAGCATGTGCACGCTTTTGGTCAGGACAAGCCGGAGAGCTGAGGGGTTTCCTAAGCTTTGGACTTAGAGGTCATCCACTGGTTTTCCTCCAATGTACTGCCTCGAAGGGTTGAAAATGAAATCAAAGGTTGTTGGGGGGGGGGGCGGGGTTGGCATGATGCAAGCATCTGAATGGCAAATGAAGACTTTATGTCGTTCAAAGGACTTGAATGTTTGGTGAGCCAGAGAACGAGTTTGTCTACCTGATAGAATGTTGCAGATTCCACAGACATCATTAACTCGCCTTCCCCAATGCTCACGAACCACGGATGAAAGGTCGTAATAAGCAGCACCTTGAAATTAAATCAGGAACTGATGTGCAGGAAGAATCATAAAACCACACCCATTCCCGAGGGAGAGCAGCCTCTCCTGCATTGGTGTGCTGAGGTAACCCGGCCAATGGCGAAGTGCCTACATGGCCCCTTCACATACGTTGAAAGATACATGATTTGGCCAAGCAGAGCATATGGTGATGTTTAACCCTTAGTCTGGCTGTTTTGAGACAGAATAAAAAGATGAAGAAAATGATGGGGACATGGCAGAGGAAAAGATGTCCTCTCAATTTGGAAGTAGCCAAAAATCACGGATCACAGCATAACTCAGTATTTGCTTCAAAATAGAGCTAAAGTTGAGATAGCAAAGGGTCCTGATAAAGCTACAAGGCTGTATGGCCTCCAGGCATGGCCGAACTCCTTTCCCTAATAGTGGCAAACTCACAAACAAGACTAGACACTTGTTTACTTACTTACTTACTTACTTACTTACTTACTTACTTACTTACTATAAGACAGGGTTTCTATGTGTCACCCTGGCTGTCCTGGACTCACTTTGTAGACCAGGCTGGCCTCAAACTAACATCAATCCCTCTGTCTTTGCTTTCCAAGTGCTGGGACTAAAGGTATGGAACACCACGCCTGGCTAGACCTTAATTTATAATAAAACAATCAGAACTTCTCTTGCAGCTTTAACCCTGTCAGGTGCGTAGGAACCATATTATGACTGCATTTAGGTTGCTTAACAACTCTTAAAGATGCAACCTGATCTTCACTTACCAGGAGATTGGGATAGATGTGAGGACATCCTACTGGGACTCTAGGTAAGAGAAATATAGGCGATGGAGAAATAGAAGGACCCAGATGGTCCTAGAAACCTATAAGAAGAACATAGAAGAACATCGTGACAGGTGGATCGGGGCCCAGGGAGTTCTGCTCAAACTATTGCACTAACCAAGGACAATACAAGCAGTAAGCATCGAACCCCTACTCTGATCTACCCGATGGACAGGACATTCTCCACAGTTGTATGGAGAGCGGGGACTGACTCCGACATGAGCTCTGGTGCCCCATATTTGACCACCTTCCCTTGGTGGGGAGGCCTGATGGCACTCAGAGAAAGAATAAGCAGGATACCAGGATGAGACTGGATAGCCTATGACCATATAGTGGGGGAGGAAGTTCCCCTCAGTCTTAGACCTAGGGGAAGGGAATAGGGTGAAAGTGGGAGGGAGAGAGGAACGGAGGATACAAGTGATGGGATAACAATTGAGTTGTAATCTGAATAAACTAATTAAATAAAAAAAATGTTGCAGGAAAACAAACAAACAAACAAAAATAGATGCAAGCTGAATATGGCTACTGTAAGGGATGGCTTAGCCAAGAGGAGCCACACCGGATTCGCCAGCATGCCTCATTCTTCTACCAAGTGCTTTTCTTTCTATTAATCTCCCACTAAAATCTACCTTGAATGTCAATAGACGTCGAACTCTGCTTCATACTTGCTTTTCCTGAAATTCTCTGTGGCAAAATCAAGGTCTCACCTGAGAAGAGGCCCTGAAAGACTCAGCGAACATCTCAGGCATCAAATGATAAATTAGCAGTCACACCTCTGTCCCTGCCACAATTCCAAGTGAAGTAAAAGCACTTGGCCTTAGTGTCCCCATTCCATCTCGCGATCCTGCCCTATTGCAGTCTCTGTGTGAAGCTGTACTTCTTAGGTATAGTTGGAAATGCTAAAAAGCAGCACTTAGGGGGCAGAGGCAGGCAGATCTCTGAGTTCAGGACCAGTCTGGTCTACAAAGCAAGTTCCAGGATAGGCAGGGATACCCAGAGAAACCACGTTTCAAAAAGCAAACAAGCAAAACTCTACAAACACACAAAATAGGACCACACACACAAAAAAAACATGTGCTGTGCTAAGATAATGATGAAATCAGAACTGTATATATCAGAAATCCTAGTGGGCATGGTCCAATGGTCTAAACAGAGGCCACATTAGAAACTGAGGGATGTCCATAGAAAAACAGACAGGCACCTGAACTGCCAAGTAACGTACAAACACAGCTAGGTTTCTGTTGTTGTTTTACACATTTAGTGTATGTGTGTGTGTGTGTGTGTGTGTGTGTGTGTGTGTGTGTGTGTGTGTGTGTCTGTCTGTCTGTCTGTCTGTCTGTCTATGGGAGGAGAGCACTTGCTGTAGGGGATCAAAGAACAATTTGTAAGAGGCAGTTCTCTCCTTCTACCATGCAGGTCTTAGGAGTCAAGCTCAGATCGTCAGACCCGCTAAGCTGCCTCGCCTAGTCCCACTTACCTTGTTTTTGCTTGAGGCAGGGGCTCATATAGTTCTGGCTGTCCTCAAAGTTTCTACACACTCAAAGGTGATCTCAAACTCCTGCCCTCTTTGCTTCCATCTCCAGAGAGCTGGGATACAGGCATCTGCCATCAGGCCTGACTTCCATGCTACTGGGATCAACCCCAGAGCGTTGTATATGCCAGGAGAACATTTTACCCATTAAGCCATATCTCTAAGCTGGAAATGGTCTGTATCCCCAAAAACCTATTTCATGACAGGGAAGTTAACAGTGTAGGCCACAAGGTTTCAGAACAATCAAGAATCAGTAAATAGGATGAAAAAGCACTCCTGACCGGGTGTAAACTAGACAGGGCTTCTCAGTGAAAAGACAAGAGAGTATCTTCAAAGTGTCATGGTGGATATCATGGACAGCAGCGTCATTGCCAGGTGCTAGCTCTGTCTATCAGGGTTACTTTATTTTCGGATAGAAAAATCGAGTACCACCCTTGTGGAAATATGAAATGTGCGGAATATGCAGAGCTACCTTGTCTAAGCACTTGTTTTATTCTAACTGGAAGAATCGGTCTGAAGTGTGAAGGCGGCCAGTCACTGCTGTACAAGACAGGAACTAAGTAGCTTCTGCCTTCATCTGTCCTCCAAATGGTTCCAAACTTTCCAGTTTCTCCACGTGAATAAACTGCTCAGTTTTATAACAGGACTACTAGGAAAACAACCTCTTTGCCACGAGACTTTCATGAAAATTCAACACAGGATACCTAAAATAGGTCACAGGGCTAAGTATGCAGGATTCGTTCATTGGTATATTCAGATTTCTACAAATGTTGATTGAATTCCTACTGTATGGTAGCCAATCCAGAGGCAGCAACAAACAGCACAGAGGTACCTTCTGCCTTCCAGAGAGAAACAAACATCACATAACCACACAAGCAATTACCTACTTAAGGTTCTAAGTCCAAGGAGAGAAAAGCAGAAGGTGTGAAGAGAGAGCCAGTGTGCCTGGGTAACACAGGAGTCTGCACAGGAGCAAGAGGGACATGCCACATTGCCACATGCCATGCCGTGTTGCCAAATCATGGTACCCACAGTGCTATCAACTGCCATATTTTAAAAGCATCACCAAAACAAAATTATTTTAAAGTGACTCCACTTACATGAATGACAAAGGATGGAGCAAAGGACGGTGTTGACAATTAAATGAATGAACAATCAGAACAACGGGATTTTAATAGGCATGTTCCTAAAAATGTCAGGCCACTGGGGCTGGAGGGATGACTTGAGGGTTCAACACTCTTGCTGAGGACTCAGATTCAGCACTCAGTGTCTAGACCAGGCAGATCCCCAGACCTCAGGGAGCTGATGCCCTCTGACCTCCACAGGCACCTGCACACATGGTGCACATAAATCCACAAAGGCATTTGTACGTAAGGTAAAGTCACTCTACTGCTTGGAGCACAGTGAACAGCCAATGTAAGCAGCGTAGCAACAGAGTCCAGCAAGGCACAGCTCTGGGAATCAGAGACTTGGGGTCCACCTCACCTTCACCAAGAATTACAGAAATGCTGAAAGGCTATTCATGACCTCCAAGCCTGTATCCCTACATCATTCCTATCACTAGCAGTTTAGTAGGAAAAGACTGGCAGAGTTAGCAGAAATAAACACAGTATCTGACCAACTACCATCCACACCAAGCTTTGCGGAAAAGGCTCCTGGGATGCGTCAATTAGCAAAGGGCTGACACTCAGGCCTTTCTACACACCTCTGTAGATACTTGGTTAGAGTCAGCACAGGGTCCAGATGTGGGTGCTGTAAGCAAAACACCAGACCAGATCAGGAAACCACAGGTGAACCTCGCGTTGGTCTGGGTTGGTCACTGCACAGTGGATGACTGACACTACTCATTAGAAACACATCTGCTGAAAGAAACAAGACCTGAAGAAAGCGGAGCTCTGATCAGTTTGGAGTAGCAAGGCAACTGTAGGTCAGATCAAGAGGTAGGGAGGCTGTCGGTGAGAACCAGCACCATTAAGAAGTGGTCAGGGGTGTTTCAGGACGATTAACAAAGCAGAAATTGAAGGTAAGTCTCAAGAGCAGAAAGATAAGGCTATTCAAAATGTAGGCACAAACAGGACATCAGGCACAGAGTGGAGGCTCCAGCCTCAAGGTACCATTTCCTGTGGGTGGAAGGCAGCCAAAGAAACCTGCAGAAGGGAGGCGTGTGGACTAGGCAAGGTTGAGCTCATGAGCCACAGTAAGAAGAAAGCAGTGCTGAAGTAGCAAGTACCTAGGGTGTTATGCACCACCATGGCTCCCGGGCCAGCTCAGCCTGCTCTGCTTTGTCCTCAGCTTCCACTCTTCTGGTCCAGGAAAATGAACACGGACTGGAGACGATGACGGTTCTACATTACTGTGATTGCGCAACACAATCGTAAAAACTGTGTGAAGGCTAAACACAAGAACATCAGCGAGACTGCTTGAGTGTGTCTCCCAGATGCCCACGTGATAAAGGTCTGGTTCCCAGCTTATTCTACTAGGAGGGAGGTCTTTTTTTTTTATTTTTATTTTTTGATTTTTTGAGACAAGGTTTCTGTGTGTAGCCTTGGCTGTCCTGGACTAGCTTTGTAGATCAGGCTGGCCTCCAACTCACAATGATCCATCTGCCTCTGCATATCCCGCGTGCTGGGATTAAAGGCGTGCGCCATCACGCCCTGCTCCTAGAAGGGAGGTCGTTAAGAGGTGGGGAACTGTAAGACACCAGGTCTAGAGAAGAGCAGCCTGCTCTCGCATGTGTCCCTGCCATGAGCCCAAAGGCAAAGCCCAAAGTAAGCATGGACTGAGACCTCTGAAATCACTAGCAAACACCAAACTTTCTCCTTCCCAGACACCCACCCGGTGACCCAGGAAGGTTCTGTACCGGGATGGAGAATAAAAGGCAAGGTCTAGACCATGCGAACACTGCTGCATTGGTACAGCCTGGAATGCTTTGGAAATGCAGAAAAGCTTGAGAAGTGGCAAAGGGTGAGTAAGTCACCAAGGATAATCACAGAATTCTGGAAGAACACTGTGTCCCAGTTGCTGCAGATACTCAAATACTAATGAGGGACAATTTACCCCTAGCCCCTAATATCATGGACTGTTTTCAAAAGCCAAGACTTGGTTTTCTAAGTGGGCTACCTCCATGGGGTAAATTTAAAAAACACTAGGAGCCTGTAAACACTATTGTGATAGGTCGGAATCCAGCCAGGTAACTTTCTTGTTGAGGACAAAACTGGAGCTCAACTCCTTGACATCCTACTTAGATTTTCACTGTCACACCACCATAGGAAATACTTGCAGTTTTTATTTTCTAATATTCTTTCAGCTAGCAAAAATAATGGTGAGCAACATTCACTGACTACCTAAAAAGTCTAAAGAACCTGTAAAGAAAGCACTAAAGTCAGCCCCATTTCACAAGAAGACAAGAGAGCATACATTCCAAATGGACCAGGGAAGAAGGACTGGAGAGATGGCTCAGTGGTTAAGAGCACTGGCTGCTCTTTCAGAGGTCCTGAGTTCAATTCCCAGCAACCACATGATGGCTCATAACTATCTATAATGAGATCTGGTGCCCTATTCTGGCCTGCAAGTGTACATGCAGGCAGAACACTGTATACATATAAATAAATAAATAAATAAATAAATAAATAAATAAATAAATAAATAAGAGTGACAGAGAAATAATGGGACAGGAAGTGTGAGGTCTGCATCCCTGGTGAGTAAGAAATGCAGATGTGACATCTTATCAGCCACATGTATGAAAGGTTGACTGGCTATAAGAGTAAATAGCAGCATGTCCCTTGGCCAGCTCTAAATAACATGACCATACCCTACTGTGAAGGTGGCAACTCCCAATGTCTTGTGTTGGCTAGAAACACCTTAGAAATAAAACGCTGTGTAAACCGTGTGTGTGTTTGTGTGTGTGTGTGTGTGTGTGTGTGTGTGTGTGTGTGTGTGTGTGT
>OU015746.1:50227402-50261303 GCA_907169655.1 Acomys percivali | reverse complement strand
AGGAGATGCCCAGGATCCAGAGCTAAGTATACAAGTAGATGGCCAGGGTCCAGAGCTAAGTATACAAGTAGATGGCCAGGGTCCAGAGCTAAGTATACGAGTGGATGGCCACGATCCAGAGCTAAATATACGAGTGGATGGCCAGGGACCAGAGCTAAGTATACAAGTAGATGGCCAGGACCCAGAGCTAAGTATACGAGTGGATGGCCAGGGTCCAGAGCTAAGTATATGAGGAGATGCCCAGGATCCAGAGCTAAGTATACAAGTAGATGGCCAGGATCCAGAGCTAAGTATACAAGTAGATGGCCAGGATCCAGAGCTAAGTATATGAGGAGATGCTCAGGATCCAGAGCTAAGTATACGAGGAGATGCCCAGGATCCAGAGCTAAGTATACGAGGAAAAGGGCAGACGTACGAAAAGAATGATCAGAACTGTAGCTTAAGGAAACTTTTGGAATTTGACAAAGTACTACATACAAAGATAAGAACCAGGTATCTAGGGCAAAAGCACAATCAAAGGGCCTATTGATGTTCTTTAAAATTAAGACAATGACTACAAAAATTACAATGACTCTTAAAAATTAGAAATATCATTACAAACATTTAAATATCATTAAGATCACTTGATGAAGTCAAGAAAATTTCTCAGAACACGGAATTAAAAGCAATGAAAAACAGAATCTGATTAAGAAGAGGCACAGAGAAGTAAGCCAGGTTTGCCCATCCAGCCTTCAACTAAGACCCGTGAAAGAGAGAACAGAGAATACAAAGTGTAAACAGTACTAAGATTCAGTAGGAAAGAAACCATCTCAAAACATAAAAGACTGCATCATCCTACTGAAATAATCCATCCACTGATGACACTTGTGAATAAATAACAAATAAAGGTCAAATTAAACAAAAATAAACCAATAGGCATGCTTTTAACTCACTTTGTAAAGAGAGCCTGATAAGAAACACAATTCACAAACATGCATGTATGAATGCATGCATACATACATAGACATGAATATATACATACATACATACATACATACATACATACATACCACTATTGCCAGTAGAAGAAAATACAGTAACAGCTGACAATCGCTCCAGGAAAGACTGTTCAAGATGGGCTTCTACAAGCCATCCCGCAGGAGCACGGACAAATAGACATTAATGTGCCTCTTCTGTCTGGAGGAAATTATTCCGTATCTTCTAGTAACACAAAGAAACTATAGCTGAGGCTCCTAAAACCCAAGAAACAGTATCTCCATACCAAGACTCTCAGAGGGGTGTTTGAGACGATGGTACTGACTGCCCGGGTGTGCTCCCTTATGGGCAAGACAGAGTGGGCATAACGACAACCAGACATCAGTGGCAGAGGGAAGCTTACAGGAAACAGCCAGAAAGGAGGTGGGTAGGCAGAAGAACACATTTTATAAGTCAGGAAACACAAACTCTTTTTATACCTTGACACAAATGTGCGTGTGTTTTTGTTTTTTTGTTATTTGCTTGTTGTAATCACTGTTGGGCAATTTATGGGTTCTGGAGACCAGGTCCACAGAAACTAAATACAACCTGGAGTCTACTGACCAGGAAAAAGAGTAATTTCCTATACTCAGAGTGTTGTTGGTGCTTCCTTGATTTTCAGTGTTTAAGGTCCATTTACAAACACATGAGCAGATGTGGTCATGACTGTAAGGCATCACCAAGGTACCAACGCCCTTGTCACTGCTGACAGAAGAGGATGTGAATGGGGGAAGAGACCTGACACTCGGCTTCTAAACTAGAAAATTTAAAAACGGCGTGACAAGTTGGCAAAGCTGTTGTCAAAGATACTAAGTCATAAGAGCCGCCAAACAAGGATATGAAGATGAGGAGCAAAGGCTCTTGTGCAGCAAGCCTGGCAACCAGAGATCAAGCCCCAGAACCCTTGCAAAGTTGTAAAGGGAAGACCAGCTACACTGGCCTGTCTTCTCACTGCCACACACACTGGGACACCCCCACCCCCCCACACACCCCACACATTCAGATGCACTAGATAATTTTAATCTATCAGTTAACTTCACTGTTGAAAAGAGAGGAAGACGGTGATAAGTAGTTAAAAGTAAACTTTCATATTATAGAGTTGTAAACTGTATTATGTAAGGAATACCTGAAGTTGACATGTCAAGAAATAATTATAAAGAGCTATTGGGGTTATCTACCAAAAGAATAAAACAAAGAAATGATACATGTCTCCCCAGCGCTAAGGTTAGAGAAGGCAGGACAAGGCAACTACAGTTATCCATCCTGAGGTCTTTGGCTACCTCAACAGTTTGTCTAAATGAGCATTATACCATTAACAAATAATATTTTAATTGTTTTGGAGATTTTGCTTATCTTTACATTACACTTAAAACAGTCTGTATGTCTGCACCATGTGCATGCAGTGCCCACAAAGAGCAGAAGGGGGCACTGAATTCTCTGGGCCTGGAGTTAAAGAGGGTGGCTAGGCACCTTGTGGGTGCTTGGAAATTCAACAGAGCCCTCTAGAAGAGTAGCCAGAGCTCTTAATCACTGAGCCAGCCTTCTCTTTAGCCCCTAATTAAATGGAAATATAATAAAGTGTCAAGCCTTTTTAGGTTTCTTCTATTGAGATCTTTCTACAAATGAAAAAAGATAAATAATCATAAATAAATACACGCACTCCCTTAGATCAGTGTTTCTCAATGTGTGGGTCACAACCCCTCCAGGGTCCCATGTCATGTGCACCACTTAGCTGCTTCTTCAAATCTGTTTCAGGAAGAAGCCTTCTCTTTCACCGGACGCAGACCCCCTACTCTTGAATATTACTTGGTAGCAAAATCACAGTAAACTCTATAGCTCATTAAGTGGATTAGACTTCACAGTCTCTAAGTTTCTTTCTACTCTTGGGATTCCCAGAAAACTGTTATTGTTCAGTTCCTTCCTACATCAGTGAACAGAGGTGACTCAGTAGAGACAGGTGGGCTCCAGAGAACCAGGTCAAGCTTGGAAGTCGATTCTAAAAGATGTGTCAGCATGCAGTGAGCATCACACACCTGATGAGGCCAACTCACATCGCTGTCTCCGGGGCTCCTGGCACCATCATCCCCAGGGCGGAAAAACTTCCCCCAATACTTCAAATCACTGAAGGTTTCCTGCAGTACTGAGTCCTAAAAGAAATATCCTTTTGTAGGAAGGTCTGAAGAAACCGTTTTTAAAAACAAAAGTAGTGGGGCCAGTAAGACGAACAGTGGATAGAGATGCCTACTGCCAAGTCTAAAGACCTAAGCCTAACCCCTCGGAAGCACACAGTGGAAGGAGAGCATGGCAGACTTCAGCAAGTTGTCTTTTCACACACAAATACATACATGTAACCAAAAAATAATAATAAAATAATAATAATAATAATAGGACACAAAACATACTTCCTCTGTTTAATGGAAAAGAAGGAAAAGCTTGGGTCCTTGCGTTGTTTCTGCTTCTTTCTCAGGCCTTTTGGCAAAAGAAGGTTGGCATCCAAACAAAGCTGGGAACTACAGGGTAAGTAAAGATACTCCCTTGGTTCTCAACAGAAGTAGCTCACAAGTAAGGACATGGCATACCCAGGAGACAGCCATCATCTCTACTGCCAAGTTCATTAACCTCCAAAACTCAACGGGACGAGGAAGGCACGGTGCATCTCAATCTGCATGTGGCGTCACCTATAGGCACATCGAGCCACCTCCATTCTAGGGTCTGAAACAGCAGTGCTGGCTCGTGCTGACATTTTCACCCCATGGGACAGCTGAGAGCAAGGGCCAGCCACAACTTATCACCCAGCCCTAAGTGATGGAGCTTGGAACTGGAATCTTAATGCTGAACACAAAACAGCAAGAAGAATTTATGCCTTAGAGCAGTGGTCCTCAACCTGTGGGTCATGAGAACCTTTGAGGACCAAACGACCATTTTGTAGGGGTCACCTAAGACCATCTTGCGCATCAGACGCTTACACTACAAGTTGCAACAGTAGCAAAAATTACAGTTATGAAGTAGCAACAAACATAAGTTTGTGGTTAGGAGTCACCACAACATGAGGCCCTGTGTTAAAGAATGGCAAGGTTAGGAAGGTCGAGAATCACTGCCGTACAGTGATACACATTTGGTGGCTCAGTATGCGATGGTCCCTGAAAAAGACCTCCAGGGTAATAGCAAATGCATGGCATCGGAAGCCCAAAGGCTGCACTGTTACCAAAAGAAAAAGATTAGAAGAAAACAACAACACAGAATATTCTGTTGGAGGAGAATTCCACATAAGAGGTCTGAGGTGTATTCCAATACTTTCTTCCTCTGGAATGGTACCTTAGTTAGGTTTCTATTGCGCTAATAAAACACCATGACCAAAAGCAACGTGGGGAGGAAAGGGTGTATTTCATCTTACACTTTCACGTAACAGTCTATCTCTGAGGGAAGTCAGATCAGCAACGCAAGCCAGGAACCTGGAGGCAGGAGCTGATGCTGAGGCCATGGAGGAGTGTTGCTAACCCCCTTGCTCCTCAAGGCTGGCTTATCCTGCTTTAGTGTGGCACCCAGGACCAGCAATCTAGGGATAGCACAGCCCACAGCAAGCTGGACCTGCCCACACTGATGACAAATTAAGAAAATGCCCTACAGGCTTGCCTACAGTTCCATCTTACAGAGGAATTTTCTTAATTGAGGCTTCCCCTCTCAGATGACACAATATCAAGTTGACAACAACATTAGCCAGCCGAGAAGGAGCAGGCAATGTCAAGGGGGGACCACTTACTCCATCTTGGCTGGGAGTCTCCAAAATCTATTAGTCTTCCCACCATGCCTCTGCACTGAAGAACATAAAGCCGCCCATGTGAAATAGTAACTTCAAGTAGCCAAGCATACAGAGAGAAGCCCACTATTAGTGACCCAACTGTAAATACCACGAGCTCATAAATCTGTTACTACATCCAAAGGCGTAGAGGAAAAAAAATATATTCTCAACAGCTTTGGCGAGAAAACAAACTGAGAAATGAAATTACACTATGTGTAACCAGAAGGCAGGAAGAGGCAAAAACAAACAAACAAACAAGCAAACAAACAAACAAAAACCCAGAAAACCAGTCACCACGCTTGTCCTTATTGGATTTTAGGGGCTGGTACTATGTGCCAACCAGGCGTCCAAACGTTGTACCGGTTTGACTAACCAGGTGAGGGGCAGAAGGAATCAGCAGTTACAGAGACTAGCTACACATTGTCCATGCCACCACAGAAAGGCCCTGAAGGGTTACTTAAGGAGCAAGGAATCAGTATGCTGAAATGCCAGCAACGGTCAAGATGAAGTCACGTGGAATCTGCCCTCAAACGGCTAAAATTCAGGGGAACACTTAGGATTGCGTTCAGAACTGCTCATAAATTAACGATAGTCAGACAGGAAAGTTAATAAAGGCTGGAACAGATCAAGCAGAAAGACAGCGGGCGCTGGTGTGCGTGTCACGTGAATTTCTTAGAGTCCATAAATTTGATATTTGGAGGGAATAAGGGAAATGTTAATTAGGAGAAATTTCATACTGGATTTAATTTTGCCATGGAGCCAAAGCTCTATTGTAAAAAAATAAAGAAAAAAAAAGAAAAAACCTCGGAATCAGAAATCACCCTCACCAGACCTGGGCCCTGTCTTTCATCTCGCCAGTTCAAACTTGTCAATAGGCGACTTAATTGTTTTCGTGTGTTGTTTCATAGTTTCTTTCCCCCAAATATAAAATCAAGAGCTAGGGCCATACTTTTATTTTACTGTTTATGGAGATCAACTAATGAGGGGGGACAGAAAATATCTAAGGCATCCTCTGCTTTCTCTAAAAGGCTTGTAATCATTCTCCATAATTTTTAAACTTCTCTATAGTTGAAGGTTTCTCAGGGGATCACAGTCACTGTGAAAAGTCTCGACATTCACTTTTCTGACTTTCCAGACACAGAAGGAGCATTGTTATGACACGTATCTGGATCACACAGATCTAGATCTAGCTCAGCTAAGTCTCCTGGAATGCAACTTTAGACAGACGGGGACTAATGCCTCATGGATGCCTTTAATGCAAACATCAGCCCTAGCTGCTGCAAACATCAGCCCTAGCTGCAGGTCTCTGGGGAGGTAGAAGATCCCAGAGGCTTCCTCAGTTGGCTCCACAGATTTTCCACTCTGTCTTTCTCCAATGACTGCTTGAGAATTATCATGTCTAGATTTAGCCTATACTAGGCTTATCATCCATATTGTCTTTTTCATCTTTTCCTACAATTCACCCCTCTGGTCCCTCAATCATGCATAAGAACTTTTCCATTGATGTGAGATGCAAAAGTCATGCGACAATGAACTGTCCTGTCCACTGAAGTGGGACTTCTAGACATTTAGGTAGGCCTGCACACACACACACACACACACACACACACACACACACACACACACACACACACACCACACACACATACACACACACACACACACACACACACTTTAAAAAGAAATCTTGGTTGGGAGACAGTGTGTGTGTGACCAGAACCAGCCACTCCAATACCAGGATGGTGCTGGACAGCAAAAAGAACCACAAGCCTCCTCAATTCCAAATACCTGTATCCAAAATCTACATATAGCCACTGCCGCTCTCAGTCCTAGGCCTACAGACAGACAGAGCTTCTGAGTCTCCCCTAGCTGTAGAGTCCGCACAGGTTTGAACCGTCCTTTGAAATCAGTCAGTTATGAATCACAAGTGAAGAACCTTAGATTCTAAGTGAAACTGGGCTCAAACCTCAGTTTAGCCATTCCTCAACCTTACTAAAGCAGGCAACTTCATCAGCCCACTTGGGCTTTGATGTCCTCATCTATCCAAGGGGAAGCCTTGTCAATATCACAGGAGTCTGCAGGAACGTACAAGTTCAAGGGCAAAGGCTGTGATATAAACTGTTCACAGAGGGGGACCTCCACATCTGGGCCACAGTATCTGAGGAGGAAGCTTCCTAGATGGGCGGCTGCAACACCCTGCTAAACACTGTTCTACATCCTACCCGCTCCTGCCAATCCTAAAACAAAAAACAAGTCATATGGAACCTCTCCCAGTCTTCCAGACCACCCCCACTCCATGGCCAGGACCACACTTGCACATTCCCGCTCCCACCCTCAGCAACAGCAGCAACAGCCCATCTCCAGTTGCAGCCTCCTCAGGGCACGTCTGTTGTTCTTTCTTGAGGTCTCTGGCTAGGTATTTGGTGTGTGTCTCCCTTCTCTTGCTTCCAAACACTGGTCATTTGGGACAGTGTCTCAGTCATGCAGACTCTCAAAAAATTCCAGGTGCTTTATGATTACACAGGTCATATCAGTGTAGTCACCTAGAGGGACTGGGACCTAGAAAGATATCCAGAAATGTACCCTAGATAGGTGCCTCCAACTGTTCATTGACTATGTCTCTAGGTCATCAACTGACAGTAATATAATAAATAGGTTCATAAATACAGTCCAAATATCAATGACAAAGGGGTCTATATAAAAATGCATGCCCTTAGATCTGTGTGTGGGGGGGGGGATATGTATTATAGAAGTAAGCTGCTACAGGGTTGAAATGGTCAATCCACATAGTCCAGAAGGCCTCCTGCAGGAAACGACATCACAACAATGGAAAAAAATGCCATTATGTTGTCTTCATATCAAAAAATAAATAAAATGCTGGCCAAAGTGGTGGTGAGCAGAAGGCAAGCCCTAGGGTAGGGATGAGGGAATAGGCGAAGAGGTTATTAGAATAGTCTAGAGAGAAAAGCACACTTGCAATGGCCTAGAGACCAAAGAAAGCTCTGATGCAAGAGAGCCTAGAAGGAAGCCTCGGTGGCTGAAGGGATTTTAGTAGGGGGAGGGAAAAGGGGAGGGGCAGAGCTAGAAAGGATCACAGTCCTTCTGGTAGGGAAGGAGGCCACAGGAAAACCACCATATTATGCAACTGCCTTCTAGGCCCTGAGAACTGGAGGATGAGGAGGGGGTGGGGCAGTGTAAGCACTCCTTACAAAGGGGGAAAAGAGCAACAAGGACAGAAGCCTTGAAATCTTGCCCCAATTTGAGAGCAGGCTTTAGCCCAAGAAGGCAAGGCAAAAGAAGAGGGGTTGTTTGTTTCTCAGCACCCCTATGCACACTTCTCGGCTCCTCTTTCTATTTCCTAGGAAACAGGCTCCTCCCCCTTGATTCCATGCTCTAGTCAGAGCACAATCAGCATGTAGATTTGGGTCCCCCCAGTGGACAAGGTAAACACCAGCTCCCTAGAGTGGGCTCCCACTGACTGGTACAATGTCTGCTGATTAGGCCCCAAGACCCCCACAGGGAGGCCAGTGTCTCCCCCTCCTCCAGGGTTCCAGCATCTCCATCAGATTATTTCCGGCCAGGAAGACTGAAAGCTCATTCCACTAAAGTGATTCTTTGTTCTTCTTTTCCCTGACATTTGGGCCACTTGATGGCCCAGAATCTCCCCCTTATTGCTGGCACCATCTCCAGCTGAACGAGGGTCCTTCCTACAGTTTTTCTGGCTTGACTACCCTATACAGATTCAGGAGCTTCCCAATAAAAATGAACTCAATGGTTTGAGTTTTCTCATTGTGAAAATGAGATTTTAAAGGTTAAAAAAAAAAAGTCTTCATACAGAATACTTAGTTCTTTGGAAAAATAGCCAAATGATTTCTCATGTTTGGAATTTGTAATTTGGTTTCAAGATACTGTGATTATTTGAATCACCTAGTACAGACAAAAGCAACAGTTGGAGAACAGGAAAAAAATGCCATTATGTTGTCTTCATATCAAAAAATAAATAAAATGCTGGCCAAAGTGGTGGTGAGCAGAAGGCAAGCCCTAGGGTAGGGATGAGGGAATAGGCAAATCCACAAAGGGAGGTAAATTCAAGTCTCTGAGGCAGAAAGGCTCTGAGCCTGCAGTTTCAAAGAGTCACCCAGGGGTTTGTCAACTCACAAGAGCCAAGTCCCAAGTCTCTGGCATCATCCTGGATTTGATATAGAACAGACATATCCTGAGGACAGTTTGTCAACATCTCTCTACCCTTATCTTTCCCATTATGCATCCATCCTCCCTCTGCCTGCAAAGGCTTACTTAGCTTTCTTTGGCCTCCTGGCCAATAGGAATGTCATTTGACCTAGACTCCTCTTTCCTCCTGCCTTTGCCTAAGAATGTCTTGACTCCTTCAGAAAGCCTTCTGGGCTGAGGAATGAAGGTTGTGTCATTCATGTATTCCTAAAGAACACCACACTGTCCCTCCTGACAGGTCCTTCCCAATGACTGTCTACAAGCCAAGGCTCCAGAGAAGCAGGAGACCGCTCATTTTACTCAGTGTTTTGTACCACTTGGGCCATTCAATAAGTACATGCTCAGTTAACAAATGACTGACACAATCAAAAGCTGAGCAGTCGAATCAATCAATAAGAATTTTCCTTCTCTTTGCTCTAAGATGAAGAAATTCATCTGAAATAGATGCCAGTGAAAACTTGGGCTGTATCTCTCCCCGAAAAAGAAAGGAAGGCTCTAGGAGGGGGAAAACAACTTATTTATTTACTGGAGACCAAAACAGAGACCCACATTTTAAAACTTACTTAAATAACTAAGAAAGTAGGATACAGGAACCTAAATTGGAACTGCAAACAAAGACCAAACTGGTTACTCAGTACAAATCCAAACCGAAAAGGCACAAAGAGAGGAAACCAAGCCCTTCACGGAGAAGTGTGAGGACACAGCACAGACTTACAGATGCAAGATCAAGAAAGCTAAAGCAGGATGGGAGACGCGGCTCGCAAGAGACATCAAAGGTAACATTCTTTAATTATACAAGAAAAAGGAGGAGGGCTGAGGATAATGCTGTCTCCATTAGAAGCGAGAAGGAAGCTCTCAGAAGCCTGGCGGAAAAGGACAGGAGTCACTGCCTCAGCGTGTCACTCTAAGAAGGAAGGAAGTAAAGCAGGGAGAGAGAAGGGAGGTGGGCACCCACGAGGGGAAAGGCCTCGGACTTTGGGTGGGTGCAGAGTTAAGAGGGGTATAGAAACCATGTGACCATTTTAAGAGCTGTATTCTTGCTGCTGAGCTGAGCTGTGAGGTGAGGTCTAATTAACAGGGGCTTCACACACGCTGGACAAGGATAACTGGGGACATATTACCCAAACCGTGAATTACTGAGGTTCCTAGAGGAAAAGGGCACACGAGCGCCATAGTTCCCTCGGCTTTAGGCAGAATACCCGGCAGTTCCATACCGCATGAGTGCCACGGCAACTAAGACAGGCAGCTCTGCTGTGCTGCTCCCACAGTACTAGAAAAGCTTTCATACCCCTTTTGTGACTAACCAGTCAACTTATTCCAAATGGCCACAATTTATCTCTCATGCGAATCCTAGCTACATCATACCTCTCCGAGGGGAGTATGGTGCAGCGTGACTAGGCTTGAGATGACAACAGAGTAACCCCTGTGGGGCAGGATGTAGAACTTCACTCTCCAACACAGGCAAGGTCAGGCACCCTAACAGTGCCTAACCATACTCTCAGCTACGGTAGGCTACAGGCCTTCTCCCCAACCTTTCCAGGAAAATCTGTCGGACATAAAAGCCAAGTACAACCTTTGAGCTGATCACAGTGGTCCAAAAGAGATGTGGCTTCAGTACACTGGCAACCATAGCCCAGTAATAACAATGTGTTTGAATATGAGACTTACATGGTTTCTCAGCATCCAGGCTGGGAAAGCATCTTGGCAGATGGTACTTAAAGGACTTGTGTCTAACTGGTCTAGATGAAACAACAGCATGAGTAGAACCCCACAGGCAAGGGCATCAGAGGCAAGGTCCAAAGGGAACCAGTTCTGATTGATGCAAGGGGATGTTACTGAAAGGTATGGAGCAGGGCGTGGCTATCTTGCCTAAGTGGTTTTCTCAAAAAAAAAAAAAAAAAAAAAATCACAGTCTCCTTTTCTTCCTTTTTCTCATCTGTGTGCCTTTCTAGCACATCTATTCTCAAGACCTATAGATAGAAGTAATTAGCATTTCTCCAAATGCTACAGTAATTTTCTCAGTTACCTGGTTCCTACTTTCACTCACCATCTCTCCACCTTCATTAGGAAGAAGTTCAACCCCAGCATGCTAGCATTATCCCCACTTTGACAGTGTTTTAGGTGGCTATGGAATCTCCAGACTGTAGCTGTGGTAGTCTAGAGCAACGGTTCATTGTTTCTACCCTCGGTCACTACAGGAAACACGATGTTCCAAACTTGTGAGAAAAGGTAAGAAAAACAAAGTGTCTTGCGCTCACAAATAATAGTTTTGCATTGATTCGGAGACTCTGACAGCCTCACTCCTCCCCTCCCCACACAGCTAGCAAGCAAGGCAACCAGCATAGCCCCCAGACAATGACCCAGCACCAGTCACACTACTTAAATAATCTAACATTCAGTAGGGAAGGAAAACATCCTGATTGGCTGGGCGGCTGTTCTCCAAAGAGAAAGAGACAATCTGGAGGAGACCGCAACTGTGTGCTCAGGGAATTGTCACTACCTTTGCAGTTAGGGCAACACCAAACTGTTCATTTATGCCTTGTAGGCATCTGTCTCCACAGTTCTCAAGATGACAACTGCAAAGGAGAAGAAATGTGAGCAGGTGCACCTACTAAATATGTAAAATACATATCCTCTTCCCCCTCAGTCAGAAAATGTGTGTCTGAGGCATGTGGAAAGTCAGCTAATACAAAGACAGACAGGTAAGAAAAAATACTTGCATGTGCTTTTTTTTTTTTAAGCACCCAAGACTACAAGTGGGCTCAGCACAATAGCTTTACACAGAAAATAAATGCAAGCCAATTAAAAATTCCATTTCTTTTCTTTAAGCTAATTCCTCAGGTTTTGCTAATTAGAAACTAATAGTTCTGTCCTGTGAGCTGGGTAACACAGGGAAAAATACCAGTAGTGTGTTTTCAATCAAAGCATTTACAGGAAAGAATGCATCATATTTTCCATGAAAAATTACTGCTGGGGGGGAGCTGGTACATGGTGTGGGGGGAGCAGTTTGTGCACAACTTAATAAAACTATGGTGGAGACTTGAACTTTTGAAAAAGAAGAACTCTTTCTGCTCCCCTTAACAAAACTGAGACCTTCTATAACATGCTCAATGAATCCCACAGACTTCACACACAGAGCCCTACAGGGGACAGCTACAAAAATACACTCTTCACAGTGAGAAGGGAGGCTGTGAAACACGTGTTTTGTGTAAAAGGGAAGAGAATAAAAGTTAAGTGCCAGTCAGGGTACAAGGAATGCTTGAACTATTATGTCACCTGCCTTCCCAGGTTTATAAAACAATAAATGCATGGCAGTAAATGAAAGCAGTGGGTGATGGTGGTTTGAAATATCTGGCTACAGATGAAGCAGGAGGAGAAACACTTTGCTCAGCAATCTTTGGGCAAGAGATGGGGTCTCCTACCCTGACTCTAGTATAAGCAGATAGGGTCCCTAAATCTAGTCCCCTTCCCCCCTCCCGCGCCATGGTATCCCAAATTATAATATGTGAGTGATGCTGTGGCCAAGAGGCTGTCAGCACCACCATACCATGCCTGAGCCATGCAGCTTGTATGTTTTTTTTCTTGCCCTGATATATAGCCCATCTACAGCTACCCTACATGAGAGAACACCCCACCCCGCCCCACTGTGTGGATTTTATTCCAAACACATGTTGAGAATGTTTGAAGTGCCTGCTATCCCTGGGCTTTCTTTTTTCTTTTTCTTTTCGTATTTTTAAAGTCATACCCACAAAACCTAAAATACTTTGAATTCTGCCTAACAACAATTTGTGAAGATGCAGCAATGCGTACCCAAGTATAATAAAATCTTATGCAATAAAAACTTTACATATGTCCTTCTGAAGGAAAAAAAGATTTTTTTCCCCTTCCCTTTTCTGGTCTTACAGGAAACCTACCCACACTTTAGAAATACAAAAGTATATATAGAAGCGCAAATTAGGCATTTTGAAAAGTCTACATTTTCCAACCACAGAGAATTGAAGGAATTACTGAATGTTCTTAGCCAGCCACATTGGACTGGGAGAGTCTTCTCTATCCAATTGTCTCTAAGAGCTGGCACACACAGGAGAGAGGAATGAGTGGCCTACAGGGATGTTACTGAGCAGTGAGTTATAAAGGTCTGCAATGCACTTGAGTTTGGAGAGCAATGTAGGAGTGAGACAGGTTTTACCCACGAGAAACAGAAATGGAATAAAGTTTTATGCGTCATTCAAATACATTTTTTAAATTCTTAGGACATTTATTACCTTTAGCTCACAGTAGTCATTAACTTTGACTGGATAATGAAATCCATGTGAGGTATGCAGATTTGATCATAAACACTTTTAAAAAACACTAGAGAAGATTAAATAAACAAACAGGTTCTAGAAGTATAAAGTCATACCCTATCTGATGCAAGTTTAATTTAGAATCTTTTCATAATTTCATATTACCAAATAATATTGTGCTTTTTTGTATTTTTGCTTATTACATACATATGTCCTGCTATAAATTTAAAATGTTGGGACCTCTCAAAGAAACTTAAAAGCTTCTCAATGTCTTTATTTGCAAAGCAGTCAAAAGCCAGAGTAACTGGGGTTTAATGAGAAAGGCACAGGGTATGGGTCTTGCAATTAATTTTGTTGCAGTTACCTTATCTGTACGGCCTAGGAAGCCAATAACTGATACAATGAGACTGTAGTGTATTCTGAAACTGCAAGCACTACCGTGGGCAGAATCTAAACTACTACTAATCTACTAATAAACTAAACTACTCTAGTCCTATGGCCTCAAAACCTACATGTATCCCAATCACTTGCCAACCTGATGCTCCTCAGGCAGCTCCTCTCCCCAGCTCTTTCCTCCTGAGTTGCAGCCCACTTATTTTCTAACCTGTGTTTGTAGACAGAGGGGCGAGAGTCTATCAGAGAAAAACAAAACAAAACAAAGCAAACAAAACGCACTGTCACCAAAATGGCATGGCTTGAAGAATGAACCACCTATGTGATGATGGTGATGGAGGAAGAAAGGAAAGCAAGGGGAAACACAGAAGGAGAAGGAGGAGAACGGCCTCACAAACCAAGGTTTGGTAAGACATAGCTTCATTGTCTCCACTGCAGAAGAACCCAAGGCACAGACAATTGGGCCAGTGCACATGTTGGAGAGCAAGGAACTGATTCTTGGGGATCAGCACACTGGGTCAAGGTCACAGGGCTGGTAAGAGAAGCACTGAAATAAAGCCGTGCCAAAGCTGTGCCAAAGCCAAAGCTGTGCCAAAGCTGAAGCTGTGCCAAAGCCGTGCCAAAGCCACAGCTATGCCAAAGCTGTGCCAAAGCCATAGCAGTGCCGAAGCCAAAGCTGTGTCAAAGCCAAAGCTGTGCCGAAGCCAAAGCTGTGTCAAAGCCAAAGCTGTGCCAAAGCTGTACCAAAGCTGTGCCAAAGCCGAAGCTGTGCCAAAGCCAAAGCTGTGCCAAAGCCGAAGCTGTGCCAAAGCTGTGCCAAAGCCAAAGCTGTGCCAAAACCATAGCTGAGCCAAAGCCAAAGCTATGCCAAAGCTGTACCAAAGCTTTGCCAAAGCCGAAGCTGTCCCAAAGCCAAAGCTGTGCCAAAGCTGTCCTTTTTCAAGACTTTCTGCACATGACTACGTATATAATGTTCCCGAGTTAGGGAAACCATTGGTGGGTACCTCAAAATTCACTTGCCAAGGAGCTACAGAGCACAGATCTAGATCATACACTGGAACAGTGCTTCAATATTCATCTCTATAGTACAGTAAGAAAACACACCAATAATCAACTTATAAGTACCGTATTCTCAACCTACAAGAACAATAAATGAATCTAAATCACAACGTGAGCTCTCCAAGCCGTGTTAGTCAACATGACTTTGGTGAACCAGAAAATGGGTCACACAGACCACTGAGTGAGGACAGGGGTCCGGGTGAAGAGAAAGCCAGCCCCTCAAACGATGTAGAGAGATGACCCAATGGGAAACTGTTCAGACAAAGGAATTAAGAACAAGCTGCAAACAGGACAGAAAGTTAACGGTTCCACCACCATCAGCCAACAGAAAGAAGTGCCCATCAGCTGTCTGGACTAATTAAACACCTCACTAATTAGTGGGCATCTGGAAAAAAACAAAACAAAACAAAACATCATTGTGATGGGAAAAGCTTGTGTTCACACAAAAAGACAAAACACTGCAAGGAGCTTGTGAGCAGGCATTGTGAGCAGGCTTGATGTTTAAAAAAAAAAAACCAACAGGATGTGTACTTAGTTTGAGGGTATATAAATACAGGTTGGGGGGCATATGCAAGTCCCAGATGTCTTCTGCACGAATGACACTCAAAAGAGACCACAAATAAAAACACAATGACAGACACTTCAAGATGGGATCAGAGAAAAAAAAAATCCTATCAACATTATTTTAAATGTTTGTTCCTAAAAGTCAAGAAAAATACAAAATGAAGTAAGCCCTAAAGGAAGAAGCAACAATAGTTGTCTGGGTGCCTCCATCCTTATTTCTGCATCCACACACACCTTTGCAGGAATGGGACCAATGGGCATTTTTTTTTTTCAAAAAAAAAAAAAAAAAAGCAGTCAACTTTTTAAAAAGCTGACCAAAAAAAAAATCCAAAAACCCATTTTTTCATGCTTCTGACAAAAAAAGAAGCCCTTAAAAAGAAAGCATTGCATCCCCATTTTTGTCCAACAATATATTCTGGTGGGGGACGCAATTCCTGAGACTTAAGGTTGCTGCAAGACTCTTTGATCTGATGAGTGAGCGCTCCCCTTTGCTTCCAGCCAACTAATGAAGGGATGAAATTAGCTTTTATCCTGAGCACTTTCTTGAGCAAAATAGCACCCTCTAATCAGCTGTCCTCACTAATCAGTCATCTGGCTAATGACCTTTTGCCTTAAAACACTAAAATTTCTGAATGATGTGGGAAAAGGGAAACACAAACCAGCCCCTCTCTGGAGCTCAATGGATCGTCTGGAGTTGGAGGCAGGAGGGTTAAATGGCAAGCCTATATCCTGGCAAGGTGATAAATCTGTAATCAGGAGCTCCCAGCTTTGCCACCTCAACATGACTTTCATTACTACAGAGCCAAGTTATATTCTTAAACCAGAAACAGGCCTGAAGTGAACTCAGCCCGAATGCATTTACCTGACAGCCTGCCTTTGAGAGAACTCTCATATACTCACGCTCAGAGCCCCGCTCAATTTCGTTAATTCTGTTAGGACTGGAAAGGCAGGAGCACAAGGAGAATAGGGCTCACAGTGAAGACTCCCATAGTAACAAGTTTAGCACTGAACTGTTAAAATTAATTCGTTTTAGCAAACCATTAAGCATGGGAATAGCCAAAACGAGGCATTTTGATGCCTGATTTATAGATAAATCATCAAAAGTGAGAGGAAGCGCCATGGACAGCTGTCAGTGTAGCTTGCTTTAATGGCTCCCGCCCTCTGCCCTGCTTTCTGCAGCAGCATCTCTGCACAGATTGAACATTTCTGGTTCAAACTCCAGCACGAATGTATAGGGATCCGCAACAAAATCATCCTCCTGAATGCTCACACCCTGAAAGGGCCTGAAACTGTTTACACTACAAGAAATTGTCACTCTGTAAGATGAATAGATAAGAAACAGAAGTAGGGAAAACGTAAAATTAAACATACATTTTATAAATGTAGGGTCAATAATTCATACAACATGTTCATGACACATACGCACACACATGAGCGCACACATGCACACCCACGCACACACACACTTACACATGCATGCACACACACGCACATGCATACGACCCGCCCCCCCCCCAGAGGCCCCCACCCCCACCCCATGTCTCCCGGAAAAAAGTGCTAATTGGCAGGAAGCACTTACGGTAGTGAGGCTCCACGTAGCCGTTGCGGGGGTCCATGGCGAACACAGTCCCCCGGTAAGGGAGGGAGGGCTCCGCCAGATGTGGCAGAGACCCATGGATCTCCTTCTTGATCAGCGAGGCCCTCTCGTCACTTGATGTTGAGGGTTCCTCACTGATTTTGCCGAGCCCCTGTACACTCTCAGGCTGCATGGCAATTGCGTTTCTTCTCTCTCTGTGATAGGTCTGTCCAGGACTTTCATCCTCTGTAGAAAGAAGGGAAATGAAAGACTTCAGAACCTACTTTAAGGAACAATTAAAAAAAAAAAAAAAAAAGGTCATCAATATAGTTCTCCCCATCTCCCTATTGGAAAGAAGCCTCTTTGTCCATCATAACTTTCTTTATAAACTACAGACCTGTGGTAGGATATTTGCAAAACAAAGTTGTCTATGAATGATGGCCAATGTTACACGTGCAAAGATAGAGCGGGAGTGGGAGGAGCCTGAAGTGTAAACTACCTTGGGGCTGACAATGCAATGAAGACTCTGTAAAACACGCATGGACCCTGCAGGTCCAACATGAGTTTGGCCAACTTCGACCTCAGATCAGGGATACCTGGCTTCTCTCGGCCGTCTGGTACTGAGATGTCCAACTGCTCAGTGGGGCTCTGGGTAGCTCTAGAAGCCATGGGCCTCTGTTTCTCAGAAGATGACTTATTAGAAAGGCAGCCAAGAAATGTGGGCTTTGTTTTGATTTTTCTAAGTCAGATTTGTAACCCACCAAGAGATTTAACAAGGCCAGAAATGAAACTGAAGACCTCCTCGTGGCCTGGACCAAGGATGTCAATCAGGAGCGGGACAGAGCCTAAGGTACACGTCACATGTTTGCCCACACACCACAGCTGAGAACCTTGAGGGGAATGCAGGGAGACTGAAGGGCCACCAGGGGCAACATGGCTGTGTAGATGAGGAGGAAAAGGCCCCTGGGGTGTTGTTCCCTGCCATGCCCTGATGTGAGTCAACACTTAAGAACAGGATGGAATTGACACTCAGCTTACTGTCAGATCCCAAAGACTTGAGCTCCCTTTGGTCTCTCAGAACTTTCCATGGCTCCACCACAGTTCTCTGTGAATGTGACTACATGACCTTTGCTACAACCCATGCATAAACTTCAACCAAACTGGCTATCTGAACCCACAGCAGGCGGATTCATTTGCCTGTTAGAATCACAGACAGTAAGCTCTGCACCCCCAAACAAAGTCCATTTAGACCCCAGTTGTTGCTCTAGCACTAAAAGCTCACAGAAACAAAGCTGTAAGGGCACTGATTAAATACCTAACTAAAAAACTTTCATACTATGTATCCTTTTAAAAAATTAACTACATGGCTATAAGTAACCATTGTTGAACACCTCAGATGGACATGCAAATGTCTCTTCAAAGCAATCCATAAGTAGATGTAAGTATCTAAGGTCCCCAAACCAGGGATGCTGCTAACTTTTAGTGCTCTCATAGCTCTGTATTCACTGTGGAGGAAGGCAGTGCTGTGCACACTAAACATGACTCCAAACCGAGGTAACAGCCCCTGCTTCTCCTAGTGCCAACACCAACGTGAGGGTTTCGTCTTATTTGTGTGTACAGCTTGAAAATAAACGCTGAATTATTTCACCCCAAATGCCTTGCAAAACATGATTAAGTATGCTGGGGTCTTTACAGTAAATCTGCTGACTGCCACAAAGCAAGTGTGAAATATTATTTTAGTATTGTTTTGTGCAGATTCTCTCACCTGATACCTCATAATCAAAGGGTAAATCACAAGTTTAATCTATCAAATAACAACTGAAACCCACAAACATTGAAATCATCCCAGATTTTCATATTGATCTTTGCAAAAGTAATTCAGATCATTGCTGCTGGTAATTTTAAGACAAACTACCAAAAATAAACAAATAAGAATCTTCATTTTTCTTCTCCCTCTTGCGACATACAGGCACTGGTCTGTCCAGGAGCTTCATTAACAGTGAGGTTGCAGGCTACAGAAAGGACTTCAGTTACATATATTAAAAAAAAAAAAAAAAAAAAAAAAAGATTGGTGTCAAAAATACTGAAACTAACAGTTTTATAAAAAGTCCTACAACCTTCAAATGGTCCAAGTCATAGTTTCCGCTCATTTGTGCTCTGCAAATCCCTTCTTTAAAATTTCAGGCTGAAGTTAACTTGGAGACTTGGCGCGGTTAAGGGCACATTCTGCAGAACAGAAAACTCTTCTACAGAGGGACTGTGACACATAATTAGCATTCTCTGGGAAAAATGAGTAAGCAAGTTCTACTAATCTGTTCCAGATTTGAAATGGGGGTTCCTTGGTCTAATCCTCCCAGGAGAAATTATTATTTTTTCTTTAAAATTGCATCCCTAACAATCAACTCTGGGTCTGTGGCGGTGTGTGAGCATAGGAGCACAACATCACTAACAACTGATTGTTAATACGGTCCCCATCCTGTCAAGCCCTTTCAACCATCAGGAAGAAAGAAGAAAGGCAGAAAAAAATGGGGGGGGGTTGCCTCTTAGCAAAGTGTCTTTGCTAATGGGAACTATCCCAACATGTGTGGGAAAGGTTATACAAGCTCAAATAGTACAGAAAAAAGTGAGGGCATTCCCTTCATAAACTTAAATGCAGGCAAGAATGTTTTTAATATAGAAACTTTCATCAGGAAACCTGAACTTTTATTACACAGTTGGTGCTGTGACCTTTTTGCTCAACATCCCACTGCCCCCAAGTGCCAGAAGATACATGCTTCATGAATTTACCTCCCATGTTGAGTTGCTTTTGATGAGCACTCAGATGCAAACTTGACAGTGCACAAGCTCCCAAATACACACTGGTAAGAGCCCAGAGAGCCCGGTGTATACCAGGAAAGCACAGCTCCCAAGCAACATTCCCACATGTTCTTGTGAGTTTAGCAGCCACTTCTGCATGCCAAAAGACGAAAGCTATCTCATCTTGTTCAGCTGAGGCGAGCTGTGCAGTAAACTTGGAGAGTCAGTGAAGACAGGCTACCCTAGGCCAAATTATTGACAGAAACATATTGTCCACCATGGCAACAAGCAGAAGTCAGCAGCAAAAACGTAAGCAAACAGCCCACAGCTCCAAGAGCATCTGCCAATGGACTTTAACAGCCAAACACAAGCAACTGTTTGAGCTTCCCTGCTGAAAAGCTGCAAGCTTGAGGGTCAAACTGAAACATGCCATTCTCTTAGAACTTTAAGGGAACAAATGCTGCCATCATATTGCCCGTGGTACATTCTTTCTGTCATCTGTGCTTAGGTAGACCTGGATGAATCCAGGCCCAAAGACAGAGCTGCCCAAAGTAGCCTGTCTTACAAACTGCCCCAGGTTTTCCAGACTCCTCCAAAATCAGCCAACATGGAATCAGAAGGTGACACCAGAAACTCAGAAGAAGCAAACACTGCCTCGCTGCAAACGACACTATGTGTGGGGGTGGGGTGGGGCAGTTATGAAGGGCCACAGAAAGCATCCCAGCTCTATGAGAAAGGACGCACACACCCCTACACACTTGGTCACGAACTCCTGGAACACAAGAGGCAAGGTCTTTTTCACTAGTGTGTAAGCCATGTTCCACCCAAGGCTTTCCATGCAAAAACAGAGCTCCACTACTCATCACTGGGAAGAAGGCCTCCATTCTCTGCCAAAATGGCTGCTTAGGAGGAGCTCAAGGAACACCTGCCTGCTCTTTTCTCCATTAACACCCATCTTGCTCTGTTGTTGAAAACCCATTTTAATGCCATTACTCCTCTCTTGCCCCCCCCCTCCAAGCTATAAAAGCCGTGGGGGGGGGGGTGGGCATGGCAAACAAACAGATGATACTTACAGCTCAGTCCCTGCGCTCTGGCTAGCTACTTTCTATAAACTTCTCCGTGAGCTTCTCTAGCTGTGCCGACCGACCCTCTAGGAACATGCTCAGCGCGTCTCTTGGCCTTTCTTGCCTCTCCCTCTTGCAGGCAGTGCGGCTCCCATTAGAGGAATTAGAAGTGTGGTTGGAGCCATGCTAAATTTAACAAGCTCATTAGTATTCTTCGCAAGTGCTTGGAAGTGAACTCTCCCTATTCAAGCCTCCCTCTCCAGCAGAAGGGTCAGGCGGGTAATCATTAAATCAAACTAATGTCACCCTATCACAATCGGCCCCAGAGAAGGAGGGTTTATTATTTCAGTTTATGCTAAATAAACGGTTTTACAAATGGTCCCCAAGCAAGGTCAACAGCAGCTTCAATTACAAGACAAACTTAACAAGAGTTGCTATAAACCAAGCACTCCATATTGACTTAGGGACAGTCTGGACTCCGCATATTGCCACTGGCAGGATTGTACAGGAACGCACACTACAAAATAAAGGAAGGGGTGAGCTTTTTTTTTTCTTTGCCAGAATTTGCGACTGCACAGCAACTCCTCATTCACCTCTCTCCAACCAGCTAGCCGCTCAGCTCAATTCACCCCACACAAAGGCTGGAGCCCAGACCTCAATGGACCGAGTGAAACATGTTCAAAACTAGGCTCTCTATTGTGACTGAATTTCTTAACATCTTTTCAAAAAGCGGAGAATGCCTTGAGGCTAAAGGAAGAAACAGGCTAATGGTGAATTGGGAATTCTGAGCAAATTTCAGAGCCCTTTCCTCCTAGCTTTTGAGGTTGAAAGCAAGCTCTTTCCTTTCAAGTTTCAAAGTCCTTTTTCCTCCCGCAGTGTCACAGAAGGATTTGAAAAGAAGGTAATTGTGCTCGCAGTCTCCCTGATCAGAGCTTACGTCCTATTTCTGGTATTTCGGAATACTTCTTGCAATAATAGTGCATATAGCTCAATCCCTTAACCGGCCTGCACTCCGCAATTGCTCATTAAATGAACAATTGCGGGTATAAAATGCCTTTTATGTTCAAGGTCTGGATATAAGATAAGCATTCTAGGATTCTAAATTTGGTTTACTAAGGAAACTCTCTATCATTAAATTATAAAACTGAAGTCAGAATATCAGGCTTTCCCAGAAAAAGTAGCACTCAGGTTGCAGTAAGCCAAAAAGACGGGCGGGGGCGGGAATGGGGGTGGGGGGCGGGGAGGGGGGTGGTAGAGAGAAGGCACCAAAATGTTAGGGGCAGGAAGGAGAAGACTGGAGACTCAGACTTCTGGCCAAATGGGATTTTCCCCTGGAAAGGTCTGCGCCCCTGGTGCCCCACACTTTCGATGCTGAATGATAGACTTATCTTTGAATGAGTTAAAACACGGAGCTGCAGCTCAGTAATACGGATGTGAGTAACGGTGATCTCCGGCCAGCAAGCACCTCTCCTTCTTCAGGGAAATAAATAACCCTTCACTGCCATCACTCATGCCGTCTCATGTGATCACTCCAGGCTTTCTCCCTCCCATCTGGTACTGGGAAGAGAAGGTATGGGGGGCCTGTGTGCAGGTGGAGGGAAGTTAGGTCCGAGGCACTGCGTGATAAGGAAGCCGTCCCAGCTGTTCCTCGCTGAACTCACACAGCCCTGTTAACAAGGGAGCTAGTCTCAGATAGGAATTTGAAATGATGCTTAGATGTACATCTCAAACCCACAACTCCACAACTCCAATATTTATAGAAAAAGGGGGGAGCGATGTTTTTATGCAGAGGAATTCACAAAACTCAGATACTATCCATTAGCATTTTGTCACCCTCAGACCATTCCTTGGAAAGAGGGAAAGGGAGCCAACAGACACATTTATGTTGGGACACTGGGCACCGTGCCCTGCCTGTGCAAGCACCTTCCTCTCCAGGGCAGAGGGCACATGCAGGCCTCCAGGCAGCATGGCCCAACTGTTCCTGGGCAGGCAGGTGCATCCATTGGTTTCTGTGTGTTACACCAGGCAACTGCCTGGGTACCTGAAAGGAGTTTTATTTCATTTTCCTCCTGATTATGCATTTGTTGCATCTTATCAGCTTTTTTTTCTTTCATTATTTACACGTCGATGTTCTTTGAATGAAAACCAGTAGAACCCAAGTCCTTGCCTCCCCTTTTTGGAATCCCCTGTAGGACTTGGACCAAAGAGATAGCAGAAATGAAAAAGAGAAGAGACTCAGTGTATTGATAAGTAGAACAGGCGTATGCTAGCCAGGGAGACTATAGTTCCTGTAGTTTTAACACCAGAATGCCCCCCCTCCCTGCAGGCTGCAGTCATGCCCAGGCCAGGGGCTCAGGGCCGCCTAGAGCAGGACTTCCAAAGCGGCTGAGCAAACAATGCCTTCTTTAAGAACACTGCCAATACCCTTGAGGTCAGCCATTGCCCTTGGGCCGCTCCACATACGTCTCCTATTGACAATGACGGATGACAGAGGGAGGGGCCCAGATGGATCAAGAGGGAGCACTTGCTTTGTTTGCAACCTTTAAACCGCACTGGCAGGCCGGCAGACTGGAGAGGGCTACAGTAGGATTTGAAGCTCTGGAGAAATTCAAGTGACAGCCTCCCCAAAGTGATGGGTAGCGCGCTCTCTCTCTCTCTCTCTCTCTCTCTCTCTCTCTCTCTCTCTCTCTCTCCTTTCATCAACCAGGAGGTCTCAGGGTGAAAGGAGAGAAAAAAGAAAGTGTCTTCCATCACAGGCACATATCTCCATTGTTTGAACATTTCTAATGTCCTACTTTACCCAATGCTGCACTGGACCTTCACATAATCATCTGCTGCAAACACAGCATGTTTGCACTCAACCCAAAGCTAAATTCTTACCTCAGTGCCCGACTGCTTCATTTACAGAGAGCCAACTAAGTTTGAAAGAAGCCTCTGGGGATAGCAAGGAGTGGAAGAGAAAGCCAGGAATTTATGTACGTGAAAAAACATCCCTAACACTGCTGGTGCCTCCACTGCAGCAGAGAGCTCTGATGGTGGGCTGGGCAGGGAGTGGGGTGGCCAGAAAGGCAGCTGTCTTTTTCGTCAATACTGACAAGGATGAGCAGAAAGCATTATCAACTTGACTGAGTCCTCAAACACACCCTGTGTCCTACACAGTATCCACCGCTCACACCTCTGAACTCTGCAGACTAAGGTTTGCCCGCACAACCTTGTCCTTGGGAGGATGCTCCTGAAAGCTGATTGCAAGAACACTATGATCCAGCTGAACCTGCATCCCCTGATGCTAACCAACTCTCAAAGTTCTGGAAAGACAGCACCAGTCAAGCCTCACGTGGACCTGGGAAAGAAAAGCATGAACAAACTCATGCCCTTGAGGGGCCCTGGCTCCCCTTAAGGAGGAAATGAAAGTTTTTTTAATTCTCAAGGAAGGCCCTACCTTGAATTAAGAATTCTAAAGCACCATGAAGCTTCTAGAAGCCTGTTCATAATTGCCATCCTCTGCTTAAGTATTAGTTCAAAGTGGCATCAAAAGCAGTGCAGTAAATTCCTAAGAGGATCAGAACTACCCCTCTTGCTTAATAGTGCATGTGCGCCTATCTGCAACAGTCTGCTGAGCACAGAGAGATTTCAGTGAGTTGGGTTTTCTCTTCTGTGAGCAAAGAACTGTAGTTTCTTCCTTAGCAAATACAGAGCTGAGCACAAAGATTCCATGGTGAGATCCACAGGTGACAACAGAACAGGACAGCGACCAGCCTGTGAACAGGCTGGAGAGCAGTCTGCTGCTAGTGCTGCTGCTGCTGCTGCTGCTGCTGCTGCTGCTGCTGCTGCTGCTGCTTTTGCTACTGCCACCCACAGCACCTTAAGGGAAACACAGTGCTGGGTGGGGTAAGTCTAAAGTTGGCTTTTCCTTTGCAGCAGGCAGGAATGCACCTCACCTGTGTTTTAGCAATCCCAACAGCTAAGTCCTATTCCTGAACAATTCTACCACTTTTTAAAATTGTAAGAAATGAACACAAGCTTAACTGGTGTCATCTGAGCTAAATTTTGTTTGTTTGTCTTTAAAACAAGGTCTCAATACGTAGCCCTGGCTGGCCTGGAACTTGCCAAATAGGCAAGGCTGGCCTCAAACACACAGATGTGCCTGCCTCTGTCTCCCAAGTGCTGGGAGTAAAGCTGTGCATCACCGTGTCTGGCTTTCTCGCTTTTAAACAAAATAACATCGATTTATTTTTACTAATGTTTATCACTTTTAAAGTAAAGGCCAGTTTTTCACTGCCCATTTAGTTATTTATTCCATTCATTCTCCACACGACACAGGTCAAATATGTGGAAATACCTGCTCAACATATTTTAATGCACCTGCTCTATGATGCAAAGATTAAACACTCAGTTGGTAAATCTAATATCATTTTATTTTATAATTCAGAAACAGATTATTCAAGTGATTAAGATACTCAAAAGACAATGTAAAATACAACAGTTTCAATTCTGCAAATACTTATTTTTAACATTAAAGATATTTAATATATTGGTTTTTATAAATTCTAGGTATTTGGGGGTTTTTTTGTTTGTTTTTGAGGCAGAAAGGGTTTCTCTGTGTATCCTTGGCTGCCCTGGAACTCACTCTGTAGACCAGGTTGGCCTCAAACTCACAGAGATCCTCCTGCCTCTGCCTCCCGAGTGCTGGGATTAGAGGAGCAGGCCATGGCTCCCAGTGGTTTGGGTTTTTGTTTCAATATTTTATCTTTAATCACAAGTCTGTGTGGGATTTGTGCACATGAGTGCCAGTTTTTGAGGAAGCCAAAGGCCCTGGATCCCTGTGGCTGGAGACACAGGCCAATGTGCCTGGGAACTGAACTCAGAGCTGCTGCAACCGAGGTTCTCAACCTGTGGGTTGAGACAGCAAAGCTATAGTTACGAAGTAACAATGAAATAATGTTATGGTTGAGGGTCACCATGAAGTGGGGGAACTGTATTAAAGGGTTGCACCATTAGGAAGCTGGGAACCACTGCTCTGTATTAAAGGGTTGCACCATTAGGAAGCTGGGAACCACTGCTCTGGAAGAAGAGGGAAGCAGTCTAAACTGCTAAGCCAGCTCTCCAGCTCCTAATGTGCTGTTTTTGAGAACGACTTTGTCAGTCACCAACACACTATCTTCTGGCATTGCATCTGAGGCATTTTTATCATACTTATAAAGGTAGCCAGACTTCCTGTAATATTTTGTATGGTCAAAATAAGCTAAGGAAATTATTAGTTTACTTACATGGAAGCATTTGACTTCACTCACCCTTCCCCAGTGTTTGAAGCTCTGATGTGTTTATTTTGGTTTTTCCTCTATATAAGCTTTTTGTGCCACTTGTGTGGATACAATTTCAGATTGCTGACACTTCCAGAGCAAAGCCAAACTAGACAGTTCCTCCAGTATTCCAAACCACTGAGCTTAGACTTTCATTACCATCACGACATCTGACTGAACAAGTTTACAAATATAAGAATACTGAGTCTCAACATTGATCTGCACCAGGAAAAGTTTTAAAGTTATATATAACAAAGTAGATTTTAAAAAATAAGGTCTGTCAGGCTGGAAAGATGGCTCAGCAGTTAAGGGCACTGGCTGCTCTTCCAGAGGTTCTGAGTTCAATCCCAGGAAACACGTGGTGGCTCACTTCCATCTCTAATGGGATCTGATGCCCTCTTCTGATACTTTCATCTGCCATGCAGGCATACATGTAAATAGAACACTCATATGCATAAATAAATACACCTTTAAAAAGAAAACAAAAATGTCTGTCACTCTGTCATTCTGAAAACCTAACACATATACATATGCAGGAAAATATGACCTAATATGAGTAATTCATTGCCGCTAAATGTCCACACTAACAGAAGAAAGCTGTCCTCAAAGCGTCTCATATAGCAAAGGCTGCAATATTCTCTGCATGTAGAAATGCTACTTGGAATAGTTGTATTTGATTCAAAGTATGTCTGAAGCAAGCTAACACTAAGTGCACTGAAATTCACAGCAGTTCAGAAGTTTATTACCTTAAATAGAGAAGACCTCTGCGTAACATCTGGGGGGGGTTGTCTTCAGATTGTGTCATGAAAAAGCTTGAATGTACAGTGGTATTATATTTTAATAATTATTTTACACATGTTGCTACCAAAATCAGACCCTGTTGGAAGCTGAATTTAAACATTAAAGTAATACCATTATTGTACTCAAATACTCTGTGATAGCCTAAGGGACTTTCCTTTGCTGAGTCAGCCTCTGGCCAAAGGCCAGGTACAGCCTAGTTCAGATTCCTATGACAAAACGCCCCTCTGCCTAGGCCTCCTTGAGAGCTCAGCTATGAAACTGCATCCTCAGATACAAAGGTACACACCACTTGCCAATTATTTGGGCTTTTTTTTTTCCCTAAATTTAATCTTACTTTTTAATCAGCATACAGAGTACAGGCCTCTTTGTGACATTTTCACCCATTCTTAGTCTGGGTTGATCCTGTCTCTCTCTGGCCCCTCCCTGCTGAGAGTCTTCTGTCCCTACTATTCTCCCTTCTACTTTAAGATAACACATGTTCAATTACTCTATTCACACCCTCCTTAAAGCTCCCTTACCTACACTTACGGGAAACTTAAAAGCTGGGATCCGCAGTGATATTGCACAGTATTGTCTTTCTAAGCTTGGGATACCTCACGTAATATAATGTTTTCCAGTTCCCTCCATTTTCTCACAAACTCCACTTTTGTTTAAGGTTGAATAAAATCCCACTGTGTGTACGTGTATGTTGCATATTTCATTATGCGTTCAGCAAGTGATGAACATCGGGGCTGACTCCGCTTCCTGGCTTTTGTGAGGAGGGCAGCAATGGACCTGGATCTAAAAGTATCTTGAGAGTCATCCTGGCTTAGCCACAAACTCCCAGGCAGTGGCAGGAGAACTGTTTGTGAGTCTCTCTCTGGGCATACCTGAGTCACAGCCAACACAGAATGCACCACTACTCAGCAGCCTTCCTCCCCCAGGCAAAAGGGCAGCTGGGCAGAGCAGATCGGGACCAGAGGCAATGCCTAGCTCAGCCCCTGCAACCGAGACTGCGCAGTGGCACACAAGGCCCGCTTTCCCTTGTAAGTGTATCCCCGAGATCCAGAAACATCCAGGGGAACCTAACACCTCAAACCTACCAGGGAATAAATGCATAAATAAGTAACAGTAAGAGCAATTAGGGAACCGAAGAAAGTAATTCATCTGCTTTTCTAAACACAAACAACTCCTCTTCATTCATTCTTCCTTGTGCTCTTTTTTTAGAAGCCTGCCAACTAAAATCTATTAACCATGCACCAGTTAGCGACAGCTAATATTTACTTAAAGGAGGCAGGAAACACCTCACCTGTCTCTTTACCTCACTCTTCGGTGTAGTTTTACAGGAAGGCGCTGTCACAGTCCTTACTAACCAGGTGAGAAAGACAGCATCAGAAAAGGCACAAGGCAAGTACACAGGCAAAGCCCAGAGCAGAGATAGTCACCTCTACAATCTCATCACAGTGTTTGTCACAATAAGAAAATAAGTTAAAATCCATGTTTACTGTCTTCAGATTGATGGACTGCTATGACATTCAGTGTAGTGTTTTTCTAGATTTCCATTAGCATAGGAGAGGCTCTTGTTATATTCAATTTATGGAGGTAAGGCTGAAAGCACCTCACTGGGCAGTTCTATGGCATTCACAGGGATCACAATCCCAGTCTCACAGACACAAGAGAGGCAGCGGCCCAGCTCTCCAAGAAAACCCAGCTACCAAGAGTCCACTCACCCACTAGTCAGGCTACTATGTTTCTAAATTGTATTTGGAGTAAATACCTATTTATATATTAAATATCTAATTTTAAAAACTTTTTCAACGTAGAATGTAGATACAACCTGAAAATAGTTCTATAGATTATTTCATTATGTTTGTATATTTCCCAGTTATTTTAGGATAGAGAAAGGCATATCCATTTACTTTTATTTTCAATTCTATATATCTCAAAAGAGGCTCAAATTAAATATACACAAATTGAAAAATTATGTCCTGAAGGCTTGCTTAGAACTATTTACCCCACCTCTTAAATCTCTTGAACATAGTGAATATACAGTCAGCTAGTTTTACACATATTAATAACAGCTGTCTCTGGTATAAGGTTTTATGTGTATTTCAATGAATTCACTTATTTAAAGTTATATGACCACTTCGATTATTTCAGATCTATATACAAATACATCCCAAACAAATACCAGGTGTGTATAACTTTCCTCCTCCTGGCAATAATTAATTCAGCTTTTAACAACCATCCCTGCAACAAATAAAACTCAAATGCCTTAGTAACAGTAAGGTCCATCCTCAAAGCCGTGACCTATGCTGAGTACTCACAGAAGTCGGACAGCTGGGCGGCACCATCACCCCACTGCTATTCTGATAAACTACTAGGAAGCTTGACCGAGATTAGCCAACCTACTTAAGGCTGCTGGCCCTGGTGGGAATGTAGTCTTTACAGTCTGTCTCTTGGAAACAGCAATGCTGAATAAAAAGGTATGGGGACATGACTTGGTCCTGACGACATGATTCTGTGGGAACAGCTCTGTCATGACACAGAAGGAAAGAAAGAACTTGCTCTGCCTAGCTTGCTGTATGTCCTTACTTAAAGTCTTCCATGACAACAGAAGGACAAAAGAAGGAAGCACAGGGGCCAGGCAGATGCCAGCAGGACACACACACTCAGGCTGGCCTGACTCTAGAAGCATGACTGAAATCACCCTTCACGTTTGATGAGTTGCCCAGTCTTGGGAAGCCTGTTGGAGTAACAGAAGACAAACTAGAACATTCTCCTTCAGCCAAGCTGGACTTTCTCCCATATGGCAGGTTATGATTATACCCCAGAGGACCCAAGTGTCTTCTACAGAGCCTTTAGAACTTTAGAGCTAGTAGCCTCATGGGTTTGTGAGATGGCTCTGGGTTCTAATCCAAATTCTGCAGCTTTACAGCTGTTGCATGTTTTTCTTTATCTTCCTCATTATCCTCTCTTCCCCAACAAAGTCTCCTTCTACTGCCAGGCCCTATGTGCACATATTCCACCGAGAGAGAAAATATATGGCATTTGCTTTCTATGTCTGGCTTACTTTTCTTACATGATCACCTCAAATTTCACTGATTTTTTCCTGCAACTCAGATAATGTCTGTCTTCTTCATAGATGAATAAAACTCCATTGCGTGTACACACATTTCCTTTATGCACGCATCTGTTGGTGGGCATCAAAGCTGATTTCATATCTTGGCTGTTGAGAAGACTGCCCTGGTACACATGGATGTAACTCTATAACTAACACAGCGATTGACTTGATATTTTCCGCAAGTATAAAGGGAGATGATTAAAGTGAATCTGCCTCTTCCTATTAGGCTATCAGGAAAGGAGACTTTCAACTTCAATAAATCTGTGGAATTATACATTTCAAGTTTAAAACCTCTGAGTTTGTAATGCAGGGTTGTTGCTGACCCCTCTAGTCCTTAAGCTCGGTTATTTTCTGTCCCTGTAACTCATGCCCACTCTTCTTCATGCCCTTCCACACCACAACCTTCTAACTTTCTGTAGTGTTTCCAGGCTGTGAATAGCTGTTTGAAAACATAGTGTTTAATGCTGTCTTCTTAGCGACTGAATTCCAGGGGTAGATGCAAGACGTGGGATTATTTCGTTTTTGTTTTTAGTATAACAATGGCTCCACCAGTTTTATTTATACACCAAATTTAAAGCAGCATATGGTTTACAGAGAAAGGGCAATGACTTGCACTTAGAAGCAGCTTTGCCTGGATTATATACCAACATATAATACATACCAGGCATAGTGCCAGCCCCCAGGAATGTGCATCAAACCAGTAAAACACAAGCCACCTATCCCCCCACACTAAAATGATTATCAAACCATAGCAAAGTTAAGGAAGTTTATGCTTTTATCAATCAAGTACAAAACCGGCGTCTCCTTAAAATGTACTTCCAGGAAACGGTAACTGCTTCTTAACAGCTATTTCCACTCATGCAGTATTAAAACTAATAAGCATCTTCTCTGTTTCTTTTAATAATGGCATATGCCATAAAAGTACAGCAGTGCCTCATTTAGCTAAAGGAGCTGGTGTTTTAAAGGAGTAAAATAAATAAATAATAAACTTACATGGGCCACTTACCCCCAAAAAATTGTTTCATTCAACCTTTTACAGGAAGCACATGCAGAATTTTGAAAGCAAAATTCTCCTGGCACAAACCTCTACTTAAAAACATCACTGCCAAGGCCTGGACCACAGCAGGATGGGACTTCCTTTCCAATTTATTTTTAAATTTTTGGCTATCGATGACATCAAGTTCCATGAAGCATAGTAAGGCAGTGTGGCACAATGTAAGGGTTTAGAAAAACCAGCTCCAAGCCTTGCCTCCAGCGCTTCTTCACTGAATGACCCGATCAGCTTAAAACACTGCGAACTGTCAGTTGTCTCCACTACAGAAGGTAAATGATAAAACGTGGTCCTCTTAATTCATAAGGTTTTCTGGGAGTTAAATATGCCAGCAAACAAAAATGGCCTCTGCCAGAGTGTCGCTTTTGGATTCAAGGTACCATGATGAAGTGTCATATTCAAATAGGAGACCCAATTTTTTTAGTGCAAAGGTTGACCCTTAGAAAAGTCACACAACTGGTCTAAGCTAGTGCCTCCCATTTCACAAAATGAGCCAGCCATCTGCTTTACCCACGCTCTCTTAGGCTCTTACCCAGCAGCCTGGGAGAGAGGAGCCCTGAGGCATGGCCGGCAGAAGGTGCAGCCTAAGAGCCCACTGTTCCAGTTGGTTCCTGGGATGGCTCACCTTGGTTTTCAACACCACTTCATCGAGAGTCAACTGAAGCCCAAGGAGCTGGGCACACATGCCTGAAAAGGTTAGACTGCCTGGAAACAGGTCGTTAGTCAGGCTTGAGTGGACTTGGAGGTGGGAAGACCCTCTTTAAATCTGGGTGGCTTTCCGGGGTGGCAACCCACATGAAAGGGCAAGGGAGGAGCAGCTTTTGCTTTTTGTCTGTTTCTCCTCACTCTCATGGGCAAGTTCATTTATCCTAATGTTAAGCCATTCATTATTTCACTGGTGTTGGAAACTATTTCATCAGGATCCTAACACAGACTGAGGAACAGCGGCTCTTCAGGACCTTCCTAGGATGCCAGCGCCTGACTGCGGCTGCTAAGCTACCTGGTCTTGTGGATGGAACAACTATCTGACTCTTGGCCACTCAATCACGCGACGCCATTGCTGGACTACTCATCCCAGACTCCCAACCTCACCCTACCAGTTCTGTTCTTTCAGGGACGTCTGACTAATACTACCCTGTCTCTCACCCACTTGCCTGTCAGGCTCAAAAACCCACATTTACTACAGTATACCTAGTTTACCAACTTTCTGTTGCAAAACTCTTCTCCACTTAGGTTTCTACAGTGACTTGAGACAATAAATTTTACAATAACCTGGGTGTTCCTGAAAAAATTCATTTTATGCTTCTTCATAATCAATATTTACTTAAAATGATTAGTAAGTTCTGAGGATGGTTGCTGACAAGGCAGAACCACCACAGCCTGTTTTTTTGTTTTGTTTTGTTTTTTACAGCTTGTAAGTGAAGCATGTATTTTTCAGTTTTAATGAATAAAAAAGAATCAAACACATACAAGTAACATATACAAGTAAAGGAAATTCAAATTCTAAATTCCATTGCTCCCAAAGTCTTATCCAGTCTTCTTCCTTTTCATACTGTCAAGGACTGATTTTGTGTTAATGACAGCAGAATTCAGGAGTAAGAACAAGTCGCCTGCACACACCCAGAATGTTAGCTGGACGCGTTAATCAGCTCTCTGCCACTGTCACACCTGAGCAAACGGTTACCTCAAAGGTCAGAGCATCCATAGAAGATTCAGTTCGCCCTATTTGTGGAGCCTACAGCAAGGAAGAATAGCATGGCAGGGTATATGGTGCATCCAAACTGCTCACCTCATGCCAGGAAGCAACAGAGGAAAAAGTTGGGCATCCTACAGTCCCGTGTAGGATTAATCTGAAGACCTCCCAATTGGTCCACCTATACAAGGCTCCATGATCTCCCGACAGCACCAACGCTAGGGACCATGACTTTAGGGGACATTTAGAATCCAAACAATAGGAACAGCCTTTGGCAGAAAGTGTGCAGTCTCTGATGTACACATCTCAGGACAGGCTAACAATACCCTCCGATAAAGCTACACAACATAGAAACAGAAGCAACTGCCTTCTCCAAAGAACTTCTCACACTGTCCAAGCTGGTGAGGTTGCGGTAATACCATCTTGCTTCACAGATGAAGGAAGCAGGTGGAGGAACAGACTCTTCCCAAGTCACTAAGCTTCTGTGTCGGGGATCAAACCAGCTTCGAGAGATTCCAAAGCTGACCATTTTGTAATCTAGGTCAGAATATACCTTTGTTAACAGAAAACTGGGCAGCACATTCAATATTGAAGTGTTGAGACATCTTGCTCCCACCAAGCCGGAGTCTCCTGGCCAAACAAAGTACACACGCAGTGAGAGTTCTAAGCCAAGGCCTCTGCATTATGGGAAAAGACACGCGCCCCTGTGTTTTAAGGCAGCCCTAGCCAACATCATCACAACAGACTGTCCTGGTGGTCATTCTCAGGTCAGCACAAGTCAAGGATTCCAGAAACAGCAGGCACAAAAACCTGACCTTCTAAGACAGAGGTTCACAACCTTCCTAGTGATAAGACCTTTTAATACAGTTCCTCATGTTGAGGTGACACCCCAACCATAAAATTATTTTTGTTGCTACTTCACAACTGTAATTTTGCTACTGTTATGAATTCTAAAGTGAATATCTGATAAGCATAGGAGCCCAATGGCAGCCCCCTTCAAGGACTCCCGACCCACAGGTTGAAAACCAGTATTCTAAGAGGTTGAAACAGAGTGGTGGGTATACTGAGGTTCTCGTGACTGGTGTTTGAACATGAACACACACACACACACACACACACACACACAGAGAGAGAGAGAGAGAGAGAGAGAGAGAGAGAGAGAGAGAGAGAGA
>OU015746.1:50214917-50227392 GCA_907169655.1 Acomys percivali | reverse complement strand
AGAGAGAGAGAGAGAGAGAGAGAGAGAGAGAGAGAGAGAGAGAGAGAGAGAGAGAGAGAGATAACTAACTGTCGGAAGGACACAAAGAACCGAGAACTAGTCTGCTCATGTATCAAATGGATCTCAGAGAAGTCACTAACAAGAGTTGATGTGGGAAAACCTCCAGTCGGAACTCTGGCAGAATTGGCCAGTCTCAGGCTAACCCTCACCCTACCCTGAGCAGCACAGTTTTACAAGGATCTGCGACTCCACACATCTGCATTTCCTTTCACTTTTCTTTCATCCTTAACTCGCATCTTGTTGACACAAATGGAAACTTGCGTTTCTTGGCAGAAAGGCTTCAAGTTCAGGGGAATAATAATAGATAATTTCACACAGTGTTGCTGCCAAGCTATTCAAACTGGAATCCATCCATCTGAACCTCCACGTCTGGTCCAGTCCTCCCAGAGTTCTCAGGAAGAGTTGGAAAAAAAAAAAGCAACTGAAACCCACAATCCACATGACTTTATTATTCCTGACAATTGTGTCCCTCTGGTCTACTCTGTGATGTGAGGTACAGTCCGGACAGCAAATGTCACAGCCCCTCCCTACAAAATGACAGCATCTACTCCTGGGTCAATTTAGCCGAGTGTTGGCAGCTATCACAGCCCAGCCGCTGCGTGGCGGTCAGAGGCAGGCTGCTTCCCAAGCTCTGCTTTTGATTTCCTTCCCTTTTAGTTTCCATCCTGGGAGGAGGAGTCTACGGAGGAACTCTCTTACATCCGCAACACCATCTTCACAACTGCACCACAGGGCTGTGTTTCCTAGTCAAGTAACAGCTATGTCTTCAAATTTCCACCCAAACACTGGTTCTGCCGTGGTGACCTCCTGCAGCAAGTCAAGCTCTAGTCTTCCCAGTCAAGGGCCTCATAAAGGACTCAAAATATGATCAAAACTATTCCTTTCCTCACCCTGGGTCTCGCCTTCTTGAAACTGTGTGGTCTGACCTGGGCCAAGGAGTTGTCTACATGTTACCAAGGGCCATTCTTCCTTCCTTGCTGCTACTCACTCTTCCCTCACTGTCTTAGAGTTTCTTCCCTGCCTGTCCTTTTCTATCACTTAAGCGTGAATGGCTTTAATACATGCATTTCTGGATTTCTAAAAATTCCTTTTACCTCTTCAATGATCCTACACGGATGGACTTGAAATGTACTGCTGGGGGGTGGGAATGGGGTAAAGTGTGCATGAGATGTAAGCTACCACTTAATTAACCCAGCAAAAGACAGGGCAGGAAGAGTGCCCCGCCCTGTGTGGGTCAAGTTTTAGAACTCGGTCAGCCCTGGGTTTCAATCTGTTTAAACAGTCTAAAGAAAAATCTTGTTTCATAAATAAAATCTGTGTTTCCAGGAGCAACTTCGTGTTTGCAAGAGAAAGCAGTAAGGAGAGGACAAGAGATCTGACTTTCAAGTCACTCTGACAACTCCTCCAAGCCTGCTGAAGATCCTGGGCTTTACGTCAGCTTCCTAGAGCTAGAACAAGACAGAACAACACGGCAAACCTCCTCCTAAGCACTGAGAACTGTCTGCTACTAGCTTAAGGTTCTAAGAGCTAAAACAATGCATCCGAGTTTCCAGGGTTATAAGGATTTTTATTTAATTACTGTCTTAAATGTCTTTGTCAGAAACACCTATTCTTGAAACCCAACTACAAAGCCAATTTCCCACAAGGGTATTTAAAAATTAAAAAAAAAAAATAGAAAAAAAAATGGATTAACTTGATTTAACTGCTTAGGTCAAAGGCACAAATAATCTATTTACCATATATAGCCAATCACAGTCCAACATTGTTATCTTTGGGAGTCTCTCTCCACCCTGGGGTGTGCCTCAGTCTTGTCTCATTGACTTGCTAGCCTTGAACTTCCTCCACTTTAAAAAGGGAACTTTAAAGGCTCCTTACGCATGAATCCATTGATCTGAAAACTGAGCACATTAATATTCTGCAAGACTCATCTAAAAGATGGAACCTCATTCTGCAAAGACAGTTCAAACCGCAGAGGAAAACCCAACACCCCGTAGCACAGATGCTTTGAGGGTGCAAACATCACCTATATGCTATCTTAATTTTGAGCACAGAAGCAAACTCTTCGTGCAGAACTCGAGACTGAAGTGACGGTAAGCTGGAGGGCAGCATTTTTCACAGCCCTGCTTCAAAGTTACTCCTTCACCCAGGAGCATCCCTGGGAAGCCCGAGTGACTAAAGGCCAACTCTAAACTGCTTTACAAGTGTCAGAGCTCAGAGACAGGAACTCCTGCCCACTGTCCCCTGAGCCTGTTTAGCCATCGTGGGGGGCTGAGTGCAGCACGGGCCAGCCTCCTAAGCAACTGCTGGGTTGCACAGCTCAACCATAGAGCACAAGGTCCCGTGAAGGCCAGGAAAGAACTTGTTAACGTCAGTGTCTTTACACATAGGAAGTCCAGACACTGCGTGCCAATCAAAGATGAAAAGATGAATGCATGGAAAAAAGATGGGGTAAGGATCCCAGTGCTGTGACGGTACCAATCAAAGATGAAGAGATGAATGTGTGGAGAAGATGGGGTAAGGATCCCAGTGCTGCGACAGTCTCTCGGGATGCTGCATAGGCAGCAACGCATATCCCTATGACTAGGATTAGGATTCAAGATGCTGGACTGTTCTTGTAGACACTGACGATGGGGACAGATGCCCAACGTGAAAATGACTAACTCCAAATAGGAAAGGAAACAGATTGAGCGGAATGACAGAAGTCCCATAGGCAGGCATTTTGCCAGGATTGGTTTTTGTTTTCCAGTGGTGGGGGTAGAACTAAGAACTGTGTGCTCTGGCACTGAGCTACATCTCTGGATTCTGATTTTATTTTTATGCCCTTAGTTAATGGCTTCCAGATTATTGTTCAAGAACATTCCAATTCTGTTCACCAACTTAAGGCTAATGGGATTTACTGACAGATAAGATGTTAAAGTATATCAAAGAGATAGAGATGGAGTGAATAACAGAAAAAGATCAAGAAAAAAAAAAAACGGACAAGGGCTACTATACTGCAAACCTCTTCTCTCCCACATCAATGTTTTATCTGCTCAGGACTCATGGGAGCTGCTGCGGAAATTAATATCCAGCCCATGCACATGAAAGAAACACACAGTGATCCACAGTTTGAACTTGAGACATACCAGCACACACTGGCCTCCTTTCCTCACCAGACTCGGCGTGGACACCATGTGGGTTGTATGAGCTACCTCTACATGTAAAGGTCATCAGAAGGCACTTTCCAGACTCAGATTCTCTCACTACAAATACTAAGAGACATAAGGGCACACAAAGAGAAATACAGGCAGCCCAGCCTGGCCATTCCTTTAAAGGGCAATTTCATGTAGAACGTGGAGGTGTTGGTTTGGGTTTGCTTTGTTAACTATTAGCCTTTTACGTCCTTAAGCTTCGTGACAACTGCATTTGCCACAGGGTGAAGCAGAACTTTAACCCTCACATCAGCTCAAGGATCTAGTGTGAGGGGAGCCTTAGACCTGGTAAAAAGCATCTGTTTAAAATAATAATAATAATGCATTTTATTTAATCTACCAAAGGGCCACAGGGCAGCACTGTCTCGATGCGGTGCCTCTTGTCAAATGCAGCTCAGGTGTGCATATTACCTAAACTCAACCTCTTTCTTACCCCAAAGACGTGCTTCTCATTAACCTAGTAGTCTAAGAAGGTGGTTTACAAGGACAGAAAGCCAATCCCGCCCTTCTCAGCCCGCCATGCCTCAGTGTAGTCTGGATCATCAAGAAGAACTAACTAAAAAGGAGAGCGACAGCAGGATACAAGCAGTGAGCCTTCACTGAGGCACAGCTGGAAGGCAGCGCCTCAACAGGAGAGCATCATTGCTCTCCTTCACAATAAAATAAAGCCAAGGAGGGAGAAAGCAAAACGCCTTTCACTGCAAGCCCCAACTGTTCTTCAGTCAAAAGATTAGGCGAAGGTGACAAAGAAGCGCATTAATACCACATCAGGAAGGTGTAGGTTGGATTTTACAGAGTAGTGACGCTGAGGACCTCTCAGAGACAAGCCCAGGTAAACCTGCAGGCACATACGCAAAATGAATGACATAACACATATTCTGCTCAAAGACTTAGCTACATCAATGCTCACTGAAAACTGATAATACAGATGGTCAAAGTCCTGCTTAACAATTGTTGGGTGGTTAATAACATTGATAAAACAGAAAAGGGACTAGGGGTGTCGCTCTGTTAGCGTATGGACAAAGCCCTTGGCTCACTCCTCAACACAACATAAGCCAAGCAGAGCGGTGCCCCGAAATCCCAGCACTCAGGAGGCAGAAGCAGGAGGATCAGAAGTTCAAGGTCATCTTTGCCTACACAGCTAGATGGACTGGGGCGGGGAAGGCTGCCTCTGAAAATTAATTATGTTTGGGTTATTTTTTGTTTCAGAGCTGTTTCAAGATTAAATATAACAGTTCTTATAGAGAAAGCTGTGGATTGTTTGGAAGAATTGTGGTATGTGAGAGATGCCAATATGGCTGCAGCCAGTAACCAAGCACCACAATCGAGCATTTGCTTGAGTATATATTTTCTCTTTAATCCCCTGTGGCAGATGGGAAGAAGAAATTAGATAGTTGGTGAGCTGACGCCCAGTTCAACCCAATTCCCCAGACAAAACATAACCTAGGAGGATTGCGCTGTGGCTTCTGCCTGCAGCAACAACCCAGCCCAGTTGTGTATTTGTCACTCTCAGTCACAGAGAAAACACCACCCACCAGCTGTGCGGTGTCGTCCCCTGCATACCCACAGCAACAGGCCTGTGGTGCCAATTCCAGGGCTGCTTCTTGCCTTAGCGGCGAGTGTAAGACTCAAAGGCCTTGTTAACCTAGTCATTTTCAAGATCGTTCAGCCCTCTGAACCACAGAGGCAGCTAGCTGTCACACACGTCCCTAAATGACCATTCTTCCTTCTTAGAGAACCTCAAGGTTTTATAAGGCCTTTCCTGTCTAAGAAGAGAAGTGGGAGGCAGATGATGGAAGCAAGTACGGAAGGGCTGGATCTGAAAGAACTTTCCAGTCCTCTGTCACAGTGCCCAAACACTGGTGTGTGCACACGTGTGCAGAAAATTACTAGATGAAAATACACAAAATCGTAACAATTTATCTTTACACATATAGTCCAATGTCTGTAGTTCCTTTAGTTTTCAATGTTTTCAACAGTTTTGAAAATTTTCTAAGTTGAGGATTAGAAAGCCATAATCAATACTGTAAACCAAGGAAAATGTGGACAGAGAAACATCTGGAAACCACAGGCCCTGGAGGTGAGCTATGGTGCTTCTCAGAGCTCACAGATCTCCAAAGCTTCCTCCGAAAGCTGCGTCAAAGCTCAGGCACCAGCAGAAAATCTTTGGCATCTACTACTACCCATAATGGAGGGGACACAGGAGGGAAATAAACTCAGGATGGAGACATGGTCTGCTTTTACTGATTTCTTTACACACTTCAATGGCGCTTGAGGTAAGGGGAGTCCTTTATTTAAAAAAAAAAAAAAAAAAAAGATTAAATAGGGTATCCTCATATCTCTAAGAACAAAAGCAAGCTAACTGCCCCCAAAGGAGAAAAAGTCAGATTCACATCTGCTGCTCCTACTTAACTCCCCTTTGGGTTAGATCTCCAGCGTGGCTTTAAACAGGAAAGATGATCCTACATGTCCTACCAGACCCACCAAAGCCCGCAGTGAAGGAGACGGAAGATCAGATCGGCATGGACGGTCACCATGGAGTCCCCCGCAAGGGGCAGCTGGCAAATGGTATTTCTATCAGCCAGCGTACTTAAGTAGTGAGATGGGGCAAACACTGTAGTAGATTAAATTGTCTCAAAAGTCACTCCACATGTAATTCTCCTCCCATTCCCACACCCTCTCTCCTGGTCTCCAAGGAACTCCTAGCAGGCTGAGCAGTTGGTACAGCCTTGGATGGTTCACTGGATGGTTTCTGTTAACTTGACACAAACTCACCAGAGAAGAGGGAGCCGCAATTACAGAAGTGTGTACCTCAGATTAGTCTGTGGGGAGGTCTATAAGGCCATTTTCTTAATTAATAATTGACGTGCATACACAGCCTGCTGCAGTGGGCAGTGCCACCTCTGGGAAGGTGGAGCCTGCGTTGTATAGAAAGCAAGCTAAGCAAGCCATGGATGGTAAGCAGCTTTCCGGCAAGGTTCTGACCTCTGCTTTTGCTTGAGTTCCTGTCCTGACTTCTCTCCGGGACAGACTGTGATTTCCTCCCCAAGGTGATTTTCGTGATAGCGGTTATCACCAAGGCAAATATCTGGAGCTAAGGCTTCTCCACTGTCCTCCTGCCTGGGACTCTAAAACTACTGTCTGTGAGTGGGCTGAGGGGCATCTGGCAAGTCATCTGAGAGCTTTCTTTAAATAGAATGAGCTCAGTTGGCCACTTAGAGTAACACTTCTATTGGACACAGTAACTGTTGAAGAGTCTTGCCTCCCCTCCGGTCTCCTGTCCTTCTCACAGCATCCTTGTACAGTCTAACTATTGTGGCACCTTTTATGGCTGTGGCAGCTGAGGCACCAAAACATGAAAGACATTTAATAAATATCTCTACTGTCAGGTGAGTCACTTAGACAAGAGACCTGCATGAAGAAGGTCTGCGGAAGCCTTGCCTAGCATAGCTGGGGCCTGAGTTGAGGTACTAGGAATGCTGCCAATCCCACTCAGCCCTCCTCTCTTCCTTGCAAGTCAAACTGTCAAGACAATACTTAACGCTCTTGTGCAACGTCCTCCCTGAGGAAGAGGCAGGGTAACTGCTCATGGAACACTCAATGCCTGGCTGATATGGAGAGATGGAACCTTCCCGAGAGCCAGGATGGCTCAGTCTCTCTGTCAGCAACAAACGTGGGAATGATCTATTCTAAACCATTAACTGGAAAGCCACAAACACATTCACATTCAAACACAAACACACTTTACTCTCTCTTCCTCTCCTCATATTGGCAGCAACTTTCAGTAGATCTCCTGGGTAGATCCCCACAATGCCAAAGGAATCTTAAATTGCATTACATTACCACTTTCCACCTCTGCAAACACTGTGCAGTGAGTGGGTGGTGACCTCTATGGAGTTCAGGAGATGGGGTTGTGTCTGGGCAGTCTACCTTAGATTCTGTGAAAAGCTGCTCACTTAGTCTGCTTAGAAGCAGAATCTGGATCCCCCAGGCTTCTTCCACTTTCTTTACTTATATCCCAAATGGACCCGCAGAAGATTCCAAGAACAAAGCCAGGTACTGCTACAAATAGTTTTCTGAATCACTCACTCCCCTGAGCAAAAAATGCAGCCCCTGGCCCTCAGAAAGGGTCCTGTTACCTCCACAGGGCAAGTGGCATGAGAAACAAGGAAGAAAAAAATAGACATTTCCACAACCAAAAAGCCAGAGCTTATCAGTCTCAGTCCTTGAACTGTTCTTTTTGTCAGGTCATATCTGACCTTTGCCACCAAGTTTTCGCCTCTGAGTACTTGAAAGATCATAGATGTTTTGACCCCACGTGGATTCTGGAAAAACACCCTAGTTTTATATTCCTTCCAAGGGGCCAAAATAGGACACAAAAAGCAGACACTTGCTGGTGGTTTGTTTTTTTAAAAAATTCTCTGTAGCATGGTTTTATGTATTCTATGGGAAAAAAAAGCATGAACAGGACATAATACTAAACATGAGCATTGTAACTGTTCAGAAATGTCAAATGGCAACTTAATTCAACTAGAAAGTGAGGTAAGGGTACCTCTCACCTGACTATATCTGGGCAATTCGTTTTGTTTTTCCTATCGGATTTATTCCTCTAAAGCCAGGCAACATCTCTCCCAACACAAAATCTCCTCTAACAGTTTTCATCTCCATAAAATAGGAAACTGACCTACAGTCTCACATTTCCTGACTATCATTTACTGGGCCAAGAGACGTGTGCACATCTTGTCCAAGCCTTTTCAACTGAATTAATTCACCTTTCTACAGCCCCACAGACTTGGTCGGCTTCACCTCAAATGCCTGTTTATTCATTTCCTCTCCTAAAAGCATTCAAGAGTCCATGTTGTTAACCTGCTGGCAGATCTGAGAAAATCCTCATAAATCAGCCTTTGCCAAAGAAGCTAGGAGTTCACAGTGGCTCTTCCCTGACATACAGAAAACAACTAAAGCGAATTTCACTAACAAAAGAACATCCCTGTGTTCCCGGATCTCTCCTTTCATCCCTCCAGATCATAGCTCTTTTTGATAGACTGTGTTCGTCAACCTCTCCCCAGGCTGCACAGAGGGTGACAGCCAGGGCATGGTGTCTGGCTGCCAGGGTTCAAGGCCTGGCAGTTACTGCACAGGGCTCATGCCAGACACTGAACTCTGAGAGTGCATTTTCTTGTCTGCGGGCCATGAAGCCAGCAGCAGGCTTGCCAGGAGGGTGAAAAGAGGACACACAAAGCAGTGTGCTATAGATGTACATGAAGCATAGCCTCTGACCCCATGCTGACGGGAAGTCTGTCTGTGAAGTGGGGGTACAGTTCTCAGCTGCTCTGGGTACATGCAGCCAGGTACCTGACAGCAGCGTCCTGTGAAACTTTCTGAGTTATCAGAGAGGCCTTGTGACTCACTGATCAAAAACAGACCACACTTGTGATCTTCAATCAGCTGTGTTTCTATCATGTCACCATGTGCTAGTGTTGCCAGCGGTCAATATGAAGAAAGTGCACTCACTGGACCAGTCTGCATGCAATGCCTGTATCTCACATGCAGCTTTGTCCTGGGAGCTAAGTCAACGAAGTCCACCCCTGAAATCCTGTTTCATTTTATAAAACAGAGGCAACAGAAATATCCCTTATAAAAATGGGTGAATACAAATTAAGTTAAAAAATATGTATGGAAAATATATGCTTAAATATAGATTGCTATAGGAGAATATGTTTCAAATTGTATACCATAACATATATCTCCAGGAATAGCTATTGAGTGCCAAACAACAAGCCTCTATGCATTTTTGATATCCTTAAATATTCAACACAAGTTTATTTATTATTCTCATTTTGTTAACCAGAGAAAGGAAAAAAGAAAGAAAGAAAACAACAAAAGCTCAAGAAAGTAAGAATGTTCCTTAAGGTCACTTAACGAAGTCAAAGATTAAGCTTCGGTCCATGAGATTATGTGGCATAAATTGGATGGTACAGCCTTCAGGTCCATGCCCATATTTGCACTGACTGAATTTGTCAACAAGAGTACAAGTCACATGATGATGGAGGAAGATGTCCACACAAAGATAGGGACAAACAAGGGGGCAGATGACCGGTCTTCTTGATTGACTATTTACTCAGTACCATTACCTGTGGTCCACACACGCCTACTCAGAGACATCTTGCAAGACTCATCATGACACAGAAGGCAGGATCCCAAGCAGAGGTGCAGAGTCCACATGATACCCACCCATAGGTCCCAACACACTGTGTCAGTCCACAGAATCCTTCATGGAAGCAACACATGGAGTTCCTGCTGGCCTTCGTTTCCCTCCCTCTCTCCCTTTCTCCATTCTTCCCTCTACCCTTGCTGGCTTAGACACAACACAGGAAGGGGTGCACACATACCAACTTGTGCCCAGAAGGCAGAACCCCATCTCCTAAAGAGGCAGCAGGCTCCCACTTCAGCCTGAACTCAGCTTAGACAATGTGTCTGCTCACTTTTCCTGTGCCTATGACAATCTTCTAGTTTAGCCTTAGGTTACTAAGAAAAAGAAAAAGGCCCAAAACTTAATTGTGTGTGTCTACGAAGGTACACCTCACAGAAGCTTGAACTAGCTTACACCTTCTTTGGGAGTTTAGGGAAAGGAAAAATCAGATCTTCTGCTTGAACAGCCCCGACACTCTCCTCAGCTCACACTGCAGGAGGCCCCTGGGGTCCAAGAAAGATGCCAGGTGTTCCTCCCTCTGCCCTCAGGTTCTGGAATATCCAGACCACAAAATCCAAGGCCAAGAAAACTCCCCGACAGTTTCCTAGGCACCTACTTTGGCACAAAGGTGTTGACACAGATGCTATGAATCTATTTCCACCACGAGCTTCTGGGCCCCGGGTAGGAGCTGTGCATGGTGCTTTGTAGGTGGGAAAAGTGGGAAGGCAGTGGGATGGGTTGGGAAGGAAGTCAGTCAGGATCTCAGGAGGCCCTCAAGCTGAATAATAAAGAAGCTCAACTCCTGCCAGAGAACAGAGAATGAAATGCCCCATAGCAGAAGGCTGCACAAAAACCCACAGAGTGCCCAGACTTCACACACAGAGACTATTCTATCCCCATAGACTTTGGTCAGCCAAGGGAAAAAGGCCAAATGAGGAACAAACAGACAAGGGCCAGGGTCTGTGAGTAGCACACAGTTTGCAGGTGAGAACACCAAGGTACACACAGGCTAAAAGCACAGCCAGTTAACAGCAGGGCCAGACCAACAAACCCAGCTTGGTGTACCCAAAACACAATTGTTTGGGCCAGAAAACCAAGACGGTAGAAGGAGAGATCAGACTCCAGAAAACTGTACTCAGATGTTCAAGTATTCATGTATGCCAACACCCAGACACACAGAATCAGCAAGCCAAAACGCAAGCAGCTGAGTGCTGGATTCTACCTAGTTCTACATTCTAAGGGATATAATATGTAGACATTTAAAATGTTACATCCGGTGCTGAGGAGACGGCTCAGTCAGTTAAGTGTTTCCTTAGAAAACTGTGTTTAACCCCCCAAACACACATTTTTTTAAAAAGGCAGTCACTGGGGTACATACCTATAAACTCAGTGCTGGGAACGCACAGGGGCATTCTGGGACATGCTAGTTAGCAAGCAAGACAAACTGGCGAGCTCTAGGTTCAATGAGAGGCGCTGTCTCAAAAAATAGTACAGATAAGGATTGAGCAAGACAACTGACATGGATGTCTGGACTCCACATGCACAGACAAATGGACGCACGCATACACGCATGTGCACACGTGCACACACACACACACACACACACACACACACACACACACACGTACGCACACTACTATATCTGATAGAAGAAAGACAAGTATCAATAGACAGCGAGGCCAGAGGACAACCTTCTGAGGGAAGCAGTGTTAAAAGCGCAAGCAGGACAGCAGATCAAACAACAGCAGGGCCAGGAGCACCAGCTGTGTGTTCCTCACTGGAATGCATTGACACTAAAGGGACACACCCCATCCAGTTACACAGTGCTGAACTATTGCATGCTACTGGGTGCTAACATAATGCCCCATGAGGCTTTGCTTCGGGCACTTCGCTCACACTTCAGTGCTCGGTAAAGGGTGGGCTGCACACAACACACAAATCAGGCAAAGCCACTCTCCATGAGTTTTGGGAGCTGCAGGCTGGGCAGGAAGAGATGGAACTAGATGGAACACTGGTTCACACAGATTTCAGATGCTCAAGAAAGAAGTGGAAGAATAAAATGGGTCCCTTCCTCTGGGCCCAAGAGAGGGCTCAGCTGTGTCGCAGCTGAGGGAATGCTGACCAGAAGCAGTGCACAGCACATGTTGCTGCAGCAGCCTCCCACACGACACTCCCCGTGAAGAGAAAGGTCCTGGAAGGACAGTCAGGAAAAAATGTGCATCACAGAAAGTGCTGACAGAGTTTCAGAGATTAGCTACGCTTCACCTCTGCAGCTTCTGCAAGGCTCTGTCTTACAGACAATCAGTGTGCACGGGCCACAGGCTACACAGGTGCAGATGCTTAATCTGTATTTACTAAGAAACATCTTAAGGCGGAGACAAGGACCACAAAAACAAAAACAACAACAACAAAAAAACAAAAACAAACAAACCATAGTGCTGGCCATTCCCACCATTTGAAGAAAAATAAAATAAAGTAAAATAAATAAAACTCAACAGTCAGGCTAGTGACCATCAGCCCCTCTCAGGAAATAAGGTAGACATCCCTTTTATTTGCTCACTGAAGGGTTCTGCCAGACTGAACCAGGGACCCTTCATTCTTTCAGTAAATACACACTAACTTCCTACTATACACTAGGCTAGTAGCCTCTTTAAAGACATGCGATTTGTAGGAAGTGTTACCAAAGACTAAGTAAACCATCTCTGGACAGACTTCCACCAGCTCATCTACTATGCTGAGCAGACTAGTGATAAAACTAAACACACTGCAGATGAAATGTTGACAACCTTTCTGAATATGGATCAAAGCCTTAAAATGTAGTTTTTGATGCAAAAATCTTACTTTAAGACCAAAAAAAAATCTCTGACACATAATCAGTGATAGGAACAAAAATTTAGCCTCAGGATGACATTTACTGATAATCTAAATTGTGTGTGTATGTGTGTACAAGTATGTGCTAGAGAGTGACAGAGAGATAACACAATTCTAATTATTTAGGGCCTGAACAACTAGACAAAAAGAAAGTGGAAAA
>OU015746.1:50197783-50209794 GCA_907169655.1 Acomys percivali | reverse complement strand
ACCACCATCACCACCACCACCATCACCACCACCATTAAACTGGCCATCACGGCACATACCTATAATCTGTACTTCCCACACTTGCAAGGCTGAAGCAGGAAGGGCACTGAAAGTGTGAGACTAGCCTAGACAGCACCATAAACTCCAGGCTAGCCTGAGCTACACAGTGAGACTATCTCAAACTCATATAAAACAAAAACAAACTAGCATATACACAGACACAGAGAACAGAAGACATTTTTTGACAAAAGAGCCACAGACTAGAATGGCCCACGTAGAAGTAGAAGCCAGAGGAATGCTAAGGATCGATACAACTACTCCCCAGAGATTTAAAGGCAAAAAGGCCCTCTCCTAGAGCCTTGAAATGGAATGTGGCCCTACCCCATCTTCACTTTTGACTTCTATTAGCTTAAGCCACTTAGTTGGAGGCAATCTACTACAACAGCATAGGAAAACTACCTAGATTGGAACAGCTACTCATTTTTCATCCTTTGAATTACAAAAGACTAGTAATAAATATTCACATATTAATGGGGAAAAAGAAAAGTTAGCTTAGCTTTTCTGAATGTGTATGAAACCTAAAGATGTATTTCTGGATTAAGCAACTCCACATAAAGGAAGATAGATAGATAGATAGATAGATAGATAGATAGATAGATAGATAGATAGATGCATAGACAGAGAGATAGACAGATAGATAGATAGATTAGATAGATAGATAGATAGATAGATAGATAGATAGATAGATAGATAGAACAAACAAGTTAGCTACTAAGACAGAACCACACTATTTATATTAGCAAGAAGCTTGAGAAAGGAGTATACCATATATGTTTACAGAAACTGTATTCACAACTGCCAAAACGTATAAGTGACTATGACACCCTTCAGGAGGTAAACTGAAAAATTAAGCTGTGGTATAACTTGTCAATGGAATATTACCCAGTACTAAAAGATGGAACCATCAGCTGGGCACGGTAGCGCATGCCTATAACCCCAGCACTAGGGAAGGCAGAGGCAGGTGGATCTCTGTGAGTTCAAGGCCAGCCTAGTCTACAAAGCAAGTCCAAGACAAGCAAGGATACACAGAGAAACCCTGTTTCAAAAAGTAAATAAATAAATAAATAAATAAGGAACTATCAAGGCCAGGAAGAGGTATGAGTAAGTGATGAATGTATATTACTAACAATATGTATGTCAAACCAAAAGACCTACATACTATGGTTCTAACTAAACAACATTCTAGAAAAAGCAAAGCTATGGAAATCAGTGGTTACCAGATATTGGGAGGGGTGAGCGCAGGCAGAGGGAAAGACGAACAGAAAGAACGTAGGGGTTTTCTAGGGCTGTGAAACTCCTCTGTAAGAGGATACTACAATGATGGGCATGTGCCATAAACACCATTTATGACCAACAGTGGGCCAAACATAAATAAGAGACTGGCTAATAATCACATGTTCACAGAGGTTCACCAGATGTAACAAAGCTATCTTTCTGGTTGCAGGTGTTAATTATTGGTAGGAAAATTGTTTTTGGATAGAGAGAGCTGTAAATCTCAATTTCCACTCAGTTTTGCTATGAACTTATACCACTCAAAAAAAAATGTCTATAGAAGGAGGAGAGGACCCAATGTCCTAGATAAGTAACAACAAATGAATCAAAAACAAACTTTACATAGCCAATTAGTAGGATGTTTGGAAAGATAGCACAAGAAAAATCATCAAGAAGATACATGATACATAAAAGTTGTAAACAGACCTCACACAACAGAAGAAAGTGTGCGGGGTATTCCATGTAAGAACAAGCTAGAAATGTGTACAAGAGCACCGAGGCAAACAACCCAGGCAACAGTTAGCACTTCAGAGCTGTGTCTTGTGTTGATCACCAATCAGGCCCTCATGAAAGCACAGTGTCTTAATCTCCACTTTAAAACCTGATGAAGAAAACCCACTATCTGCCAAAAACAAAGCAAAATGCTTCTCCGGGGAAAATCAGATACGGAAAGTTCAGACAATCGATCCCATGTCCCAAACATGTGAAAGACTGCTAGACAATCCACCTTGTACTCACTCACATGCATCAAAAATAAGAAGGGGATGCAGCCTCCGACAGAACTAGAAAGACCTGACGGCATGGTGAAGCCGGTTACTGACACTGTCAAGTCCCAGAGCAAAGGAGCGAGGGAAACAGAAGCCTCTTCTCACGCCCACGGGTTACGGACAGTGGACGGAATCACCTCCCTTCTTGAATTATAGAAAGCAAAACTGAAGCAACTCACAGGTGAAACTTTTAAAAAGCCATCACACTATGTCATCTTGGATAGATTCAGTCATAAGCGACGTAAAACAGCCACGCCCTCATGATGTGTGCATGCATGCATGGGCACAAACACACAAGGACCTTCATGTGTTGCAAATCTATATACATAAGGTAAGAAGTTTTACATCTGCAAAGAATGTTAATAGTGGTCATTTTATAAAGTAGCAAAATTAGCAGGGTAAGAACCATCTTATTTTTTTAAATTGCAATAAATTGATTCATATCCTATATTTTTAGAAGCTGAAAAACAACAAAATGAAACATAAAGAATTGAAGATAATGGCAATAGAAAAATGAAGGCCACTGGAAAGAGCAAGCACATTCCAAAGCAAATTTCCTGAAAGTCAACGAGTTGAGAGTCACAATAACCTGAAAGAAGGTTACTGCCCGATCTAGAGTGAGACTCAGGGACAGAAAGCAAGCACAAGTCAAGAGGGCTTTACAAAAGCAAAGCAAGGCTGCTGTTTGCTGCTGCTGGTGTACTTCTAATAAAGCTACAAAAATTCTGTACAATTAAAATTTCATTAAAAGTCAGGCATGATTATGTACGCCTGTAATCCCAGCACTCAGGGCCATAGAGGCAGGTAGATCTCTGTGAGTTCGGGTCCAGCCTGGTCTACAAAATGAGTCCAGGACAGCCAAGGCTACACAGACTCTGTCTTAAAAAATTAAATTAAATAAAACTATAGGGAATCGATTTGCCTTAAGGGAACAGGATGACCCAGCACCAGCAGAAGCAGCTGTAAAGGCTTCCTATGATATTTGCAGTAAAGGCTGTCAAATTAGTTGAGCCCTACTTACTTCTGAGAAAGGTTAATCCAACTTTCCTAAGGAGAGATGACCCTATTTGATAAAAATGTTTCTAGAGTAAAATAGTTTAGGGCAAAATATCCAATTTGTTTCAAAACCGAGATCAACCCCAATGATCAGAAATATTGTAAATAATATATACAAAGATCAACAGTTGAGTAAAGAGAAAAACTACTTATTATAAAAGTAAAAGATGATGAAACAGTGTCTCAAAATGTTCAATACTCATTCAAGCCCTGAGTCAAAAGTAGAAAGACACTTCCTCCACCTGACTTGAAAATGGCATCAAAGTCACCAGCCAGGATGCTATCATCACTGCCAGTCAGTGCTATCCGTGAAGTGGAAAAGCTTCGCTGCATTCCACACAATCCCAGCAACTGGAACAGAATAGGAAATATAATCACTGGAAGACAATACTGCACTTTCACCTTGCAAGCACAGAAGGCGTAATAATTATCAAACAAATAAAGCATTCGGTAGAGCCATCAATTTGAAAATACCCAGAAAGCAATAGCTTTTCACGTGCCAACAATCAATAGCTTAACAAAAAGGTATTTTAACCACATACTACCTGGCAGAAAGTGTTAAGTCTTTCAAAAAAAATCGAGAAAGTTGGGCTTAGTGGTGCATGCCTTTAATCCCAGCACTGAGTAGGCAGAGGCAGGTGGATCTCTGTGAGTTTGAGGACAGCCTGGTCTACAAAGCAAGTCCAGGATAGACAGAGCTACAAGAGAAACCTTGCCTCAAAAAGAAAGTCTTTAATATACAAACTAATCTTTTGATCACTTATCCATAGGTGAGAAAGACAAGACTCAGAATTCAGCATCTTTCCCCACATCTCCTTAGCATCAAATTGCCACAACCAGGAGGCAGGCTTGGTGATCTGAATGTAACATCTCTCTAGCCATCCCACCACTGCACTGCCTAGGTTTAACCAAAAGGTTACAAACCAAAATGCTAATAAGCACAACTGGAAAGACATGTGGTCCAACCCTAAGAAACACACTGAAATGAAGGCCTTTGTCAGCTATCACAAAGCATCCTACTGGAAACAGGCACACTACATAGCTCAGTGGGGGCACTACACGTGACAAACATGCCTATTTCCCTTCCAATAGTAAACCGCCCTCCTGCAGTCCCGGCCAGTCTATTGAGTTAGTATGACCTTCATGGGAGCTTTGTTCCATCTGGGAAGTGGCAGAACTTAACGATGTGATGCAGCAACTCACGTGGTAGCTTACAGGCGACGGCCACACAAAGGCTTACTTATGGGAATTTGCACATCCTTTTCAAGGCAGTGATACTCTGCTTGGGGCTGTGTAAGCGGCTCCTTGACCTATGATGAATTTCCTAACAGAATTTTGTGCTCTCCTTTGGTCGCCTCCTGGCACTAAGATACATAAGGCACAAAAGAACAAACGCACTTAGCAACAAGAGATGGGTGCAGGGTCGGAAGAAAACGTGTGTGACACGTTTGATCCACAAACTTTAGAGTCAAGAGTCCTTGTCACAGCCAGTTATATTCCTAAGCACAAGGCTGGAAAGAAATTCAACGGCTATATTAAAATCCCTATAGCTAGGAGGAGATGCTAGCAGGCTCGCCCCATGCTCTTCATCCCTTCATATGTAACACCGGACTGGCCCATCCTTGCAGTCTCCCCTCAGGGCCACCTCCAAAGTGAAGCTTCCCCACAGAGTCCCAGTCAGGGTCTTTTGAAGTCCCTTCTTTCTACCACTTAACACCAAATATCTGCACCACGTCCTCTAATTATGCCAAGGACCCCAAGTTCTGTGTCCAGCACCCAGAAGGACCTACTGATTAAGGACTGCAGCTCAGCTTTTAAAGCTTCCCGCAAGTTTAAGATTTCAAAACCCAGGAAACTGGCCACATCAAAAGGTGATGATTTTCTGACTCTGTTCCAGCTTTTTTAAATATTATGTTTCTAAATAAGGTAAGTGGATACTCCAGAGAAGCCGCTCAAGGAAGGTCACTAGGCGGTGCAAGTACTTGAGACTTGATAAACCAAATAAACAATGAGGCCGCAAAGGAAAGCAGAGAGCACATTACAGACCCTCTTGCCTTTTTGTTTTTCCATTAAGGCACTGTTCTTATAAACAATGAGCCCATTCAAAGGGGTTTAAAAACATCCCTGGGGGAAGTGTCTATCTGCACAACCCGAAGTGTCCCCTTAGCCTTTTCTCCGCCTGCAAATACCAGTCTCCAAAAAGCCATTCTGCCTGTATTGGAAAGGGGAAACCTTTGATCAGTAGTTCCAGGAATGAAAGGGAGGGAGAGAGAGAGGAAAACCCTGACTCAGATTACCCGGGAATGCTATTGGTAGCGAAAGGGGAAGGAAAATTAAAGGCTTACAAAGACCCAATTTGCTCTCAGGTGAGACTTTCCCCTGCACAGAGCAACCAGCAAAGTCTGAGGCGTTTTGTCGGTCTTACATCTAACTGTCGAACATCCGCACCACAGACACCAAATGCCAGCTTCCAGGGACAGCTCCCGTTCCACTCTGCACTGCTTGCTAAGCAGGCAGCCAACACATGCCATGCCACCCCATTTCTATTTCTTCCTACACATATCTCCAACACACAGAAAAGCACGGTAGGATAGTTATCCAACTACTTACGACCCAGATTTAAGAAACGCTACCAAGTCTGAAGTGATGGCTCAGCAGTTAAGAGCGCGGGCTGCCCTTCCTAGGGACCTGAGTTTGATGCCCAGCATGCACGTGGTGGCTCACGACTGCCTCTAAGTGCAGTTCCAGGGGACCACACTCCTTCTTCCGGCTTTCACGGGCACCAGACACGCCCGTCGGCGCAGGCACACGTGAAAACTGCCCTGGTTAGATTTTTATCAACTTGACACTAAATTTATCTAGGAAGATCGAGAAATTGCCTCCATCAGACTGGCCCGCAGACAAGTCTGGTTAAGACTGGCATGAATTTTCTCGATTAATGATTGGCAGGTGGGGGCAGGGAGGCCACTGTGGGCAGTGCCACCCTTGGGCAGGAGGCCTTAGGAGATGTAAGACAAGTCGCCCAATGTGAGCCAGGGGAGCGAGGCTTTAAGCAGCAGTCTTCTAAGGCCTCTGCTTGATTTCCTGCCTGCGTCCCCTCCCCGCCCCCCAGTGATGGACTGTAATGTGTAACATGTAAGCCACATACACCCTTTCCTTCCCAGCTTGCTTTTGGTCATGGTGTTTATCTTAGCAATAGAAACCTAAATAGGACAAAGGCAAAAACACCTGTGCATACAGAATAATTCAAAACTTAAATAAAAAACAAATGCTACCAGTTTTCTGTCATGTCACTGCTTCAGAAAATTTAAAGGAGATGAAACAGCCAGCTAAACTTTTTCTCCCCATCTTCAAACATATATTCCCTCCCTCCTGCTCCAGAAATGAGAGGTGGGGGGGGGGGATATATTACTGTTGCGATCTCCTGTGGAAGTCTCCCAGCCCAGTTTTTGCTCACAGCAACAGGATAGAGCTTCGCATTTAAAGCTACAGAAAGAGGAATGAGGAACTCCCTGGGTTGGTAAGGCACTGTTCCTGTGGACCTGAATTCAGCACCCACAGAACAAGCCAGACGCAGGGCTGCAGAGAAGGTTCAGCTGCCAAGACCGCTGGCTGCTCTTGCAGAGGACTGGTTCGATTCCCAGCACCCACCTGGTGGCTCAAATCATCCATAACTCCATTGCTAAGCGTTCCAGAGGCCTCGTCTGCCTCCATGGATACCAGGGATGCATGGCATACAGTGTTTATATACATGCAGGCAAAGCACTTACACAAATTACATAAATAATCGATTATATTTTTAAAAGCTGAGTGTGGTGATGTGACCCAATTCTCCCAGAGATAAAAGACTGATAAAAGAGCTCACTGGCCAGGCAGTTTGGCTGAAATGGTGAGCTCCAGGTTCAGTGAGATTCTCTGTATCAAGAAATAAAGTGGAGATCAATAGTGAAAGACACATGACACTGCCCGCTGGCCTTCCGGTCTTCACAAGCACACAGGCAGAACTGCCCTCACAAACACAAAATGCACAAAGGATGGCCTCTTGCCTTATTTCAAGCCACTATGAATTCATTGTAACAAATTGTTTACAGAGAATCTTTCATCCCTCACCCACTCTATATGCCCTAAGATGTATAGATCCCTAGATGATATGTATTGTATATACATATACCTGTTATATGTCCATGTTTAGGGACCAAACCTAAAGCCATATACATGCTAAGAACACACTACACTGAGCCATCCCCAATGCTATGTGCTCCAGTACCGTTCAACCTCATTACAAATGTATTCTTGTCTATACATTAAAATGAGGATAACAAACAAACAAAAATTAACTAGGGGGCATAGTATTTGCCATGAGAAAATACAGGCTCACCATCTGAGAAGATACACCATACTACTGTCTCCGCAAATCCCTTTGCAAAAGCAGTAACTTTTTTCCACCTACCTATTGTCAGTTTCAACGGCCCAAGGTCTCACTGGGCTCCTTGGACCTCATCTTTTCTCGAGTTAACATAAACATTTCCAACTCAAGTCAGGGGAATGGTGCTACAGAAGCCCATTTAGTAAAGGCTTGCTTTTCAGCCTGGCCTCTGGTGCTGTACACACCAACCATGGAATACTGTGTACTGAGACAGCAGGCCTAAGGCCATGGAGTGACTCAGTCAGCTCTGGACTCAAGCTGCCAAAACTGGGAGGTACGATAAACCTTTCATCTTCTTAAGCTGATTTATCTCGATAGCTTTGTTACAGTAGCAGGAAGCCGGTGAACACACTACGCAAAGAACCCAAGCTAGACAACACTGCATAACAGCTTTGACTCTCCTTCTTTCACTCTCACAGCCCTAGTAAGGCCCAATGAGTTCCAATGTTGCCTTCAATCCTTACCTTCTTGTTGACAGTCAAGTCTAAGCCACGAGCAGGTGTCCTTGACAGTGACCTTCGACAAGGTCTCCCACCTTCTGCGTGGACTCAATCTACTATATACAAATAGCTAAATGGATATGACCCTACCTAGTTTGATAACAGTGCTTGTGTACTCTCACAGTTTCCCTTAGGATAAAACAAATTAGAATTTCTCAGACCTTTATAAGCTTGACCTTGTTGAACTAGCTTCATCCCAGTCCACCACTTGCCATTACATTAGCGGCTTTACACCTCTACACTGTCTCACTGGTTGCCTCATTTGTAAGAACATAACTTCCCTCGGTACCTCTCTCTTCACTCTTGTTTTTACCTTGCTCTTTAAATTCCATTTCTTCTCTTTTAATAAATAAATAAATAAATAAATAAATAAATAAATAAATAAATAAATAAGCTTTCAATCTGAGTATCACTTTTCCTGGAAGCGTCCACAATGTTCAACAGCCCATAGTTACTGTCCCTGCTGTCCCCAAGCATTGTTCTATCACAGCAGGTATCAGATTATTGGTACAAGTCCATCTCTAATCCAAATTCACCTCCAGACTAATGAACAAACCAACCGGGTTATTTACTTCATTCCCTCAGTGCTTAGCACTCTATTCACACATGGGACTTTTGCAGACTTATTCATTTATTCATAGACTGTGTGCATCCTTCCATGTGTTTATGTGTGTCACATGCATGCGGATGCTTGAAAGGACCTAAGAAAGCATCAGATACCCTGAAATTAAACTTAAAGAAAGTTGTGAGCTGCCCAATAGGGGTACTGGGAACCAAACACAGGTCCCCCGGGAAAACAGCGAGTACTTGTAATCACTGGGCCATCTCTCCAGTCCCACACAGTCATTTTAAAAGAATATTTACTTAGTACCTCAAGTGATAGCTCAGTGGTTAAGAGCACTGGCTACTATTCCAGAGAACCTGGGCTCAATTCCCAGAACCCACATGGTGGTTCTAAACAGTAGGTTCCTCAAATTCCAGGGGATCCAACGCCCTTTTCTGGACTCTGTGAATACCAGACATGTGGTGTACATACATACAGACAAAACACACACACCCATACAAAAAGCAAAATTTAAAAGAACATTTACTTAAATTAATGAGAAAGTGAGTGCATGAGCTGATGGATGATAGATGGATAGATTAAAAGGTATTTAATAAATCTGGGTTGTTGTCTCCCACAAGAGGACACAGTACCAACATTAATGTACCAAGGCTCCCAATCGGAATGCTACAAGTGAAAGTATTTCCTTTTCTGACACTTCTCATAAATGATTAGGCTACCAGTTTGTCAGATGCCCTATCTCCAGAAGTATAAGAAATGTTAAAACACAAAATTTGGAGATTTAGGAAAGCAAAAAACCCTCTCTTATTTTAACGAGCACCAGTATATACTTAAGGTAGAAGCCCAGGGTGCTTTGAAAATGACACTGACTCCACTTATTGAGTCATAACTAAAGATGTTTGACAGACCTAAAAATGTGGGAAGGTTTTTAAGGATCTACATATAGAGGTAAACATAAAATATGAATCTCTCTGCAAAGAGTGGCAAGGAAACTTGGGATTGTCTATGTGGGAATACGCCTTCTACTTTCACAGTTTTGGCCAGTAGTTCCCACCAGTGTGAAATGAGAGCTGCAGGAAGAAACTAAACATTTTCTTCTCCGACAAGTAAGTCCTGATTAACATTTCACTGTGGAAGATGCATCTCTCCCAAAAGACCTTTTGAAAACCTACATTTAAAAAGAATAATAAAAAACATTACAGGGACGCCTCATCCAGCATACACTTCTAAAAGCATTAACATTTTGTGGACATAGATTCTGCAGATGTCAGGACCTTGGTCAGGATGAGTTAACACTGTATTTCCATCTTGGCCTGACTTAAGAGCCTATTGAAGACAAAATTGTTTTTGACATGGAGATTCCTTGATCTACGATCCCTTTAAATTTCATGTTAGTAACCCTGGTAAGAGACTCTTTGTGGGGGGTGTCTATGTATCCTTTGACACATTAAAGAACACTCCAACCAAGAGTAATGGGAGAAAGGGAAAGAAAGAGGAAGAAAAGAAAATGAAATAAACCTATTTGAATATTGGTTGGCAGCATTGGTTTGACAAAATACAACATAACTTTGCCACATTTCCCAATAGAAGAAGTTTATCAGAGACAATTATGCACACATATTAAGCATATCACATATTTTTGACAGTGAACTTTCAAAAAGCATTATCCCTATTTAACAAATAAGAAAACTGAGACCCAAAAAGTTCCTTTCCCGTATTAAAGGCCCAACATGAACTCAAACCTAGATTCCTGTATAGTGTGCTTTTACCCAGCATAGCTCTTCACTCACCAACTGTCCCTCTTCACGTCTTAATGTATAGCTGACCTTCCCTGAAACCCCAAGAAATAAGGTATTCGCCACCTTTCAGGAGCTAGCAATTGCCACACAGCTAAGTCAGAAACGGGTGGCAACCGCTCTCCTTTTAGGCCTTATGAAGTAACCAACATCAAGCAACAGTTGCCACGTCCAGACAGCCAAGTGCAGCTGAATGAGGAAGGTCCCTCAGTGAGGGAAACTCCTAAAACAACAGCTCCTTTCTAGAGAACCCAGCAATCAGAAAGTGGAGGTCTTTTACCTACTGTTCAAACTAAAAAATCCAAGTTAAAACTTCTCACTCACTATAGAAGAGAGAAAACGGAGCAATGGACAGCCTTGAAGCCACACACGCTGAGTACTCACCACCCAGGGACAATACCTATGTCCTGCTACTGGAGCACAGAGTCCTTACCAAATACCCAGAGAAGGATGGGGCTTTGACCACATTTAGAATCCATCACTTTGAAATGTTCTGGTTGTCAAAAGGAATAGTTCTGACTCCTTGAACTAGAAGCCACCTTGGCCTTTGCTGTCCCAGCCATGATAGTAAGCAGCTGCCCACATATCCTGCACTGAAATAAACTATGTCAAGTGTCATAGAACCTGTATGGATCCCCCAAAGACTCAGCCATACTCTGGAAGGCTACACCAACACTTATGGAAGGAAGCCAACCACTAACAGTAAAGATAACTGGGAGGTGGGGAGCAGAGGGGACGGTGTTGGTAGACAGCAATGTAGCTCTCCAGTGTAGCTTTGGGACATACATCTACTCCGTGAATGTCGTGGGGCCACCTTAACACTAAGGTAAAGTGTGTATTCTCTGAAGGGAATAAAGACCCTCTTAAATTCCTGCAAGGTCATTTTCAGACTATGCATTCATTCAATGAGACTGTGCTGAACCTTCACTGACCCAGCATCTATTCTACGCCCTAAGATCTAACCCAACAGAGAAGGGAGAACGTTTGACTTTTTTATCCTGAGAGGAGACTGACAGTGAACTGGCAAACACTTACAGACCAGAAGTCTGCTGCAACATTGTGTCTTCATAAAATCTCAACAATATGGCTACTTATTAACAAGACCTGAACCAGGACAGCACCAGCTGACATGCCAATGTGGGTGGAGGAACCTTCATGGGCCCCACCCCTAGATGAAGAGCTACAGCAAATTAAACACTGCCCAGAGAGGCAGGACCAGTCTCCCCAGGGATGAGACCGCAAACGGTTATCCAATACCAAGTGGTCAGCCCTAAACACACATATAAGCAACACTAGACAGACCCAAGAGGTTGCATTTATATATTTATTTATATTCATGTATACATAATGCATAAATACATATGCAATAATAATTTTACAAAGAGGGCACCATGAATTTGAGGGAGGTCTATAGGAGATACAGGAGAGATTGAAGGGAAGAAGAGGAGAGAAGAAATAATGTAATTATATTTTAATTAAGTAAAAAAATTACTAGAAGAGCTTTAGAGCAATCATTTCTAATGAGAGAGAGAGAGAGAGAGAGAGAGAGAGAGAGAGAGAGAGAGAGAG
>OU015746.1:50176951-50197388 GCA_907169655.1 Acomys percivali | reverse complement strand
AAAGCTTTTATCTTTGTTCTTTTCACTGCCAGCTAGAATGACCAAGCATCTTTCTTCCTAAACTTGCAATGATGATAGATAACAAATGGCATCTACAATGCAGCTGGTCAATGACCAGAAGAGGAGGAAGAATATGCGCAAATGCTGGGAACAGAGCTAGGAAAGTGCCAGTGAAACATATGAAAGGCAGCAGTGCTTTGAAAGCGGACCGAGCTGGGTCCAAATGTTAGATGTGGTTTCCGCTATTCACCACAGAGTTTGGTTACTAACGTTTCTAAAATTTCTGAAAATGATCTTCAGGCCTGTCGTCTGCTTGAGAACAGATGAAAAATTTCCATTGTTGACGCAGAGGCATAGTATGCAAGGTAAATAAGGAGCCCTGGGCAAGATAATACTCCTAATGAGTCTACAGAAGGTACATTAAAAGCCCATTGGGTAAGGCACTATGGTGCAAGCCTTTAATCCTAGCACGGGGAAGGTAGGAGATAGCTTGGTCTACACAGGGAGCTCCAGGCCAGCCAGAGCTAGATAGTAAGGTTCTGTCTCTGTGTCTCTGCCACATACACACATGGGGGTTATGGGGGGCAACAGACAGATATGGACACATGGACAGACCATGGAGGGTCACACGCGCGCACATACATACACACACACACACACACACACACACACACACACACACACACATACACAAACTGAATGACTTATATGTACATTTGCTGAATGCAAGAAGAATTAAGGCTGTATCCCGTCTCCCCTTCCATACAAATGCCTCACAGGTTTTAGCACCAAAACTAGCAGGTGAAAAGTCTATCTCAAACATTCATTTTCTTGTTTAAAGTGAGAAGTCTGAGTTAGTTTGTTCATAATTGAGCTTTTATATGGGGTGGCTGTCACACACAAGTAGGTAAGTGGGTAACAACTGTGCTGCACATGTTGTGTGCATGTTGTGTGCACTCTTAGCCTTGGAGCTAGACTGTAAAGACTGTGTGAGGAGCCACAGCAATTATGACGACGATCTCAGACTAGGAAGAAAATACAAATAAAGATAAACACAAAAGCCTATAGTTTTCCACATGAACAGTCTAGTCATTTTGAGTGCAGAGTGCCAGAAATATGGCTTGGAGGATGGGAAAGGATGCCCAAGGCCACATTCCGTGAAGTGTCAATCAGCTACAGAACACAGGCTGCTCTGCACCTCAGTGCCGTGCTGTATGCACACTATGCCCTGTCTATTCCTGTGTAGTCCCAAAGGAAGCAAGTGCGTGTCCAGGCCCAGGGAATAGTAAATACACAAAGCCAACCAGCCAAGGAGGTAAAGGGACCTCAGAGCCCTGTTCTTCAAATACTAATAGACAAATACTTGGGGATAAATAATTGGCATGAGAGACTGGAGAATGAGGGCTCCGTATTTAAAAGCTGCAACTGCTCTTACAGAGGATCAGTTCCCAGGACTTATATCAGGGACTGCCTGGGACTTCAGAGGATCTGACACCCTCTTCTGGCACTGCTCACTCACATGCATAAGTCTACAGAAAGAAACACACATGTACACTTAATTTATTATTTTTTAAAGAATTAACTTGTATGTATCTAGGAGGTCAGAAAAACTACCTATACCTTCCTATGTCTACTAATTTCTTTTTAAACTTAAGATATCTATCAGCAGGTATTGCAATTTATTGACCTTTAGTGGGGAGGGTATGGACAATTTGTAAACTTGTTACAAATTACAGATGAGGTTCTTAAATTTTTCAGCTAGATATGATGTGAATCAATTTCAAATTCTAAAGATATACTGAGAAAAAACTAGGTTTTTAAAAGACAAAAATTATCATTGGAAGGCAGAGGCAGACAGATCTCTGTGAGTTTGAGGCCACCATGGACTACAGAGCAAGTTCCAGGACAGCTAGGGCTACACAAAGAGAAAACCTGTCTTCAAAAAAAAGTCATATATAATGTGTGTGTGTGTGTGTGTGTGTGTGTGTGTACAAACACACATACCTATATGCACATGTATGTGTGTGTATGTGTGTGTGTGTGTGTGTGTGTGTGTGTGTGTGTGTGTGTGTGTACGTATGTATACACTCATTTCCCAAAAAAAAAAGGCATCTTTAGGCAAAAATATTAAAACCCAGTGCTACACAGACAATACAGATAGTCTTTGTGGATCTGGTCAATGGACAAAAGCAAACACAGAAGGCCTTAATCTCCATTATTGTTCATTTCTTTTTTAAATTAATTAATTCATATTACATCTCAATTGTTAGCCCATTCCTTGTATTCTCTCATTCCTCCCTCCCTCCCATTTTCCCCTTACTCTCCTCCCCTATGACTGTGACTGAGGGGGACCTCCTTCCCCTGTATATGCTCACAGAGTATCAAGTCTCTTCTTGGTAGCCTGCTATCTTTCCTCTCAGTGCCACCAGGTCTCCCCATCCAGGGGACGGGGTCAAAAATGGGGCACCAGAGTTCGTGTGAAAGTCAGTCCCCACTCTCCACTCAACTGTGGAGAATGTCCTGTCCATAGGCTAGATCTGGGTAGGGGTTCGAAGTTTACTGCACATATTGTCCTTAGCTGGTGCCATAGTTTGAGCAGAACCCCTAGACCCAGATCCACGCATCATAATGATCTTCTTGTAGGTTTCTGGGACCCTCTGGATCCTTCTATTTCCCCATTCTCCCATGCTTCTCTCACCTAAAATCCCAATAGGGTGTCCTCCCCTCTGACCCACTTTCCTGGTAAGTGAAGACTTTCATGGGACATGCCCCTTGGTCTAGTGTCTCGATATAAGTGAGTATATACCATTTGACTCTTTTTGCTTCTGGGTGAACTCACTCATTATAATTTCTAGTTCAATCCATTTGTCCACAAATTTCGGGAATTCCTTGTTTTTAATAGCTGAGTAGTATTCCATAGTGTAAATGCACCACAGTTTCTTTATCCATTCTTCTACTGAGGAACACTTAGGTATTGTTCATTTCTTATAGCTGGAATGTCTTATCACTTCTTGGCAGATGACTAAACTGGCTAACAGTAGTGAAAGGACACCCAGCCCTATCCAACCTTGGAACTGGAAAAACTCCCCACTAGGGCATCAGCTCCTTCTGTCTCTGGGCACTGATGAGAGTAACTAATGTTGCATCTGACAACAGTGAAGTAGCTACTGACCTTGGGTCTCATCTTGAATTTCCTTATCATCTCACCGCCATCCTCCCTACACTGTCTTTAAAAAAGGAGACCCATGCAAAGCCGTGCTCCATAAGCCAAGACATGCCCTGCTCGTTAATCTACCTTGCTACCATGGTTGTCTGCGATCTTCATCACTTCACCCTCCACAGGATCAGACTCACAGGGTCTCCACATCTAATAAGGTGGATACTCTCATCTGTGAATCACTAGTCTTGCTGGGCCTGCCACACCCCAGTCCAATTCCCGACTCTCACTATTCTGGTAATTCTGATGCAATGAGCTGTGTGGAGGTCCCCATCGCATGGACAGTACCTATAATGGTTACAGTTTGCTGCTTACTTACTGCCTTGAACTGGAACTCCACCAAGGCCTGAAACAAGAGTTGTTTCTGCATCTGTTTCTCCTTCAACACCAAACTCTGGCCTCCTATCTCATACCCTGTGAAGATAAGCCCTGCAGTTTTCTTCCCTCTGACCGTCTGGTATACAAATACATCCTGTCAATGTAACCATAACAACTTCTTACACTGCAACACCTTACTGTTCTCAAAACATTCACTGCACTGACTCTCTTGTCCCTGCTACAAAACCCACAAATATGAGGCCTATTATGCTAACTTGGTGCAACAGGGCTGAGGCCACAGGCAGCTGTTGAGTCTCACAGCCTGCTCATGGCTACAGGGACAGTGACCAACCTGCTAGTTCAGCCTTAGTGACAATGAGACCACCTACGTCTCAGTCTAGGTGATGGTGAATGGGACGGGCTGGCTTTCTGCCCCCATGATGGTCACCAGAGACCAGCTGTGTCTTGGCCTTCGTGATGGTGACTAGCCTACAGTTATGCTTATAGGACAATGATCAAAGTGGGGTGCACTTCTCCAGAAATGGAATGATAAACTAAGCCAATCCTTTGCACAGTGGGGATTGGGGGGGGACTCTAAAGTCCACTTTCTGCCTCTATTATCAATCAAACTCCCTTTTTAAAGTGCTTTTACAGGAAGTAGAGCAAAGAGAAACAGATGGTGTTGAAGTTTTGGGCAGGTGTATTTTGCCCCACACAGGAAGAATCCTCTGCCTAGAACTGCCTAGAAACAGAATGGTTGGGCTTCACTGAGCACTTCTCCTCTGAATAAAGGCAGGAACACACTTTTCAGACTCTGACCAGTGGATTTTATACACGCACAATCTCCAGGAGACTTGTTCTAAAATGAGTTATCCACCAGGCATGTGTATGAGCCTATGTAATGGTATTACTGACCACTGAAAAAGAAACTACACCTGTGCTTAAGAAGACAAAACAAAAAACAAAAACAAAAACCTAGAGAGGTGAGAGTGACACATGCTGTTTTATATTAGAAACAGTATGATACAGAATTCAAAGTCTACAAAACTCATCAGACTAATGTCCCATCATGTTGTAGATATTTAGGCTGGTCCATTTCCTGACTGTTATAGATAATGCTATAGTGACTATGGGGTATGGAAGTCTTTTCCATATACTGATTTAATATTGTCTCTTTTTGTCTTCCACTCTCCCAGGAGATCCTATGCAAAGCCCTGAATGTGCACCCTCTCCACTGTAACCTACTGGGGCTGAAGGACTTTAAGGCAAATGAAATCGCATCACTCCCCTCTTCCTAGTCACCTAAGAATGGAGCTTATCCTCCTTGATGGGACCCCAAAATTTGGCCTCAATATTTAGAACCGCCACCCTCTCCTATCCCCAGCTCTTACCTACCTGGTCATAGGCCAGGTGCATTTGGCTTTTTGCAAATGATTATTGTCAGCCCTATTCCCATGTCTTTGCTAAAATAGCTGATTCTATTCGAAATGCCTTTCTTCTTTACCTAATTATCTCTCCAGTTACCAGTTCCACTCCTGTCAGCCCTTGCCTTCACTGCTGACATGAGAAGACGCTAACTCATACACTACCACTCTGGTGGGCTTTCCTTGGCCCTCCAGAGCTATTGTCTCTACTGCATAAGTAAGTGTGCTGTGGTTTGGCTGTTAAGTCATCCAGTTACACGTATCTTGACAGTAGAGTCTACATTTTGTTGACCTACACAGTCAAGTAGAGCATGTTATACTTAGCATGGCCTTATGGAGTTTGTTGGCCATGGTGGCACATCAGTAAAACTGTGCCTTGTGTTTACAAGCTTGCCTTTAACTCAGAGTGAAGGAGTTAGGAAGACATGATAGCCTAGGGTTTGCTACATTTCCTTTCTCCGCACTCTCTCCACAACCTCTTCCTTTGTTCCGTCCTGAGCATGCCAAAGAAGAAAGAAAAAGTTCTTATTAGACTGAAGTCCCCTGGGAAGGGTCTAGACAAGAAAAGTTCTATTGTATGCATCATTTCCCTGAAACACCTGTGGAGAAAGAAGGAAGTTCAAATTTCTCTGCGGCTGGCAGGCAAGTTTTCCCTAAGTATAGGCATGGCTATGGTGAACTTGTATCTCCCCAGACAAAAGACCAACCAAATGCTAGATGATCTGGAATAAATAGGAGTCATATCTCTCAATTATTTCCAAAGCTTAGCGTGGACTGTGGGTCAGCTTTCAGGGGATAAGGTCAGGACTTAAGAACACCCTACAATTTTACCTTAGATGTCAACACTCTTACCTTCAAAGGGTTAGATAGCAAGCGGCTTGGCAGTCTCAGAGATGTGTGAGATCCACCTCTTTATAAAGTTATGATCACAGCAACACATTGCATATCACATACAGAGCTGGGGCATCATCCTTCGCATGAGCTTCTTTCAATTCGATCATGGCCTGTGCAATCTTAAGACTAGCATCCCCAAGTCACTAGCCCACTAAGGTCACCCAAAACTAGAGAGGAAGTTCAGTTCCAATAGTCCTTTGACCTTATCTGTTGCTGCCAATGTAACTCCAACAGTGATAAAGCCTCAGCATGTTCCCCGTGCCTGATAGATCTTAGCAGAAGAAGCCAGTGGATAAACAGGGTTAGCTACTGTGACATGCTAAGAATGCAGGATGATACAGAGAGACTGGGGCAGGCATGGGGGTGGGGGTACATTTTCCTGGGAGAATACAAGTCATTCATTTCACCCAAACTGCTTATCAATGTACCTGAAACTTCCAGTTCAAGACAGATGAGACAAAAGTAAACCTAAATTATTTCCGGAATGTGTTAAAATATAAAAGGTGAAAACAGCAAACACCTGGTAGGTCTTGCCAGCATTATTTCTTATGTACATTCTTATAAGTGACACTTAAGAAATACACAAATAAATAAGCTCTTGTGAAGAAAGCAGAAGCCTGACACCAAAGCGCATACGCATTTGTGTGGCTGTGATGTCTGCCTAGGAAGAAAGCAGCTGCGTGCACATGTGGTAGAAAACAATGAAGACTGTTTGCTGCAGTCAGCACAATTTTCATGAGGCCTACAGATGCTCACCATCATCCCAACAAAACCTCAGAGGTACCTTGGAATCGTGACCGTTTCAGAGAGTAACATAAGCATCCAGGCCCTCATGTCCATACTTAACACATGCCGACATTTACTCCCATTTGTTTAAAACTCTGTTCTTCAACGAAATAGATCGGTACAGACATAGTTGAGCTCTCCTCACTTGGTTTCCTTTCTGCTCTTCACAAATACAGCTATCACTGACATTGATTACATCTATTCATGTGTTTCTACTTTTACTACATGGATAGGTTCACAAACACGATGCTAAAAAGGTGTTTCTAAAGGTCAGCTAAATTACACTCATGAACTATCTGAAAGGGGAAAATAACAGAAGATAAATGCACAATCTCAAACAGAATGTATTCCGTATACAATACCTGAGAGGGCACAGGACTGGCAGAAGAACAATTTAGATTGACCAGCAGAATAAAATAATTCAGAAAAGGCAGTAAAATGATGTATCAAGGCAGTATCCAATAAAGGTGGCATTTAGTTCGCCAGTGCTAGAACATCTGGTAAACCTTATCCCAAAGAGCTGCAGCCTATCTATAATCTATCGGTCCACCTAGCATCCATCTACCTACGCAGGAGATTTCTACAGCCATTTGACAGAAAGAATGTGTATATAGCCACTAGTGGTTTTCAAAGGCGATTAAGCCCTTAGCTCATCAAGAGCAAATTAAAATCCCAACTGGTTAGTCTGCATGGACAACAGAAGGGCTAAAATTAAAAATAAGTAATTTTGGCAAGGATGAGCAGCAAAGGTACAGACGCACTCAGGAAAACTGCAACGTAGAATCTATTAAACTAAATATGCACACAGTCGAGGGCACAGTAATCCCATTCTTCAATATAAGCCAAGGGAGACACGTCAGGTCCACCAAAAGATGGGTACCTGGGAGCCCATGTCCCTATCAAGCGGGTGCTGGAAACCTTTCACGTGGCCACCAGTGTCCAGATAAACCAAAGCCAATGTTCCCTCCTGACCTGGGCTCTGGTTTCGTTGTGTACTCACTCTCGAAAAACTCAGCATGCTGCTCGCTCTCAAGACACACACTTCTGTGTACCAAACTTCAATTACAATTTTTGTGAACAGTTGAGGTTTCAACCAATCATACCTCATTAAAAGATATCTCACTGACACTGGTATCTCTAAAAATGTTCATTCACATGAACAGCTGAACGGAAAAGTAGACTGATGTATTTCTTGAAGCTAGTTCAGTAAAGTGTACTCAAAGACGAAGAGATTTGTTGAGAATGATTTTCACCCCGCCCCAACCCCATCGTTATTCACTGAAGGGAAAAAGGAAAAAAAAATATAACCAAAGATGGAGGATTCTCATAGTCTTTATGTACAAATTGGAGATTGGTCCATGACATGGAAAAAATGATTCCTGCATATATTTACCTAAAGGCAGCCAGTTAGAAAGTCAATGGAAAATAGACACTAAAAAATAATCAAACGCTTGAACAAAGCAGATTCCAGGCCATATTCATGATTATTTTTATGAATTCTTCAATTTCTCAAAAGCAAGAATTCCTTCAATATAATAAACCAAGTTTATGTTAGAGGAAATCAAGAAACAATAAATATGAGCAACACAGATCATGCCACAGTCAACAGGTGCTTGGCCGCTGGGGTGAAGAGAGAGGTGCACTGTCCTTCTCAGATCACTGTAGGCTCCATTTCTCACAGAAAGGCCTCCTAAAATGAATTATTATAGTAACTGCCACATGAGGATCACTGCAGACCTTCTGCAGGTGTCCCTGGGAGGCGTGACTCCGGGGCCTCTCCCTTGCTGTACAAGCTCTGGGGCACAACTGTTCAGCCACGATGCTGTCCAGTCTTTGCCTATGAGGTCCTGCTGCAGGGTTAAACAGAAGTAAAAGTTCTTCAGAGGGTCACAGTTTAGGGGTCTGGTAATCAAAGTTTATTATTGCATTCTTGGTTTTGCTTCTTTTTTCACTCCAAAAGGTTTATAGAAACTAAATAAATTAGCAACACAGAAGTTTGCGAAGGCTCCAGGTAAAGACACAATGAAGTGTAAATGAAAAAAAAAAAAAAAACAGATGCCAAATCGAAATGTTCTGTGAAGATGTTCAGGGGTCTAGAAGAGGGGCTGGGACTGGAAGGCTTGGTCACGCATTTACCAGGACCCCTCTGTCATAGAAGCAGACACAGGAAGAGGAGTGCAGGCTGCCTGGTCAGTAAGAGATGGCACCAGAGCTACAGAGGAACGCACAGCTCCCAACAGAGCAACAACACCACTGTAATCATCTACACAGCAGTGAGATATGGGGAAATCTCTCTGGATTTGTACCTAAAACTGACATCTGGAGATTATCTTCCAGAACACCTGAATTGTTTGATTTAACAATTGTGATGTTCTATTTTGTCCTGAACAAAATTCGATGTGATTTTCAGCCTGAGACGGGCCTATACATGGGGCTTATGCTGCTCAATTTAAAGAAAATTCTAAAATACCTTTTTAAACTGAATTTTTATTAATTTAGTCTTCTCAAACAGCCTTTACACACCTGGCATCTTTTTTATTATTCCACGTTCTTCTAAATTCTTTTGGAATTAAAGTGAATGTCAATGAAGCAGAAGGTTAGAAGCAAAGAGCTCTTTTCATCTGTGTGACCAGGTTCCTGGCTGTAAGAGACAAATCATGTCCAAGCACGAGTCTCCTGGATCCCTCATACTGCATCCCCTACATGTCAGCAGGCGTCCAACACTGCAACCCAGAACACAGGCGAGATTCACCCGCATGCTCCCGAACACCTGGGAGGCTGTCTCCTCACGGGAGATCAAACAGCATTCCTGATCACTCAGCCAGTATTTTCCTGGGAAAAGCTAGCACTACCCAGCGCCTTTAGCAAATGATAGGTCATAAAACCTCTTAAGGTCCCAGGAGATTAAAGAAAGTAGGGGAAGGCTCCAACGGGTCCCCCCAAAATTTGAGGTCTGTCCATAAGCCTCCAGGATGGTAAGTGTAACTAACCTTCGTGCTGTAGAAATGGTTCACTTCTCAGACACGCCACGTCAGTCTTGAGGTTACTGCTGCCCAGGTCAGTAGTCCCTGTTCATGGCTAGGGGAGCTGGGCTGTCCAAGGCCCGGATGCCAGAGATTGCATGAAACAGCTTCTGTAAAAGGTTAACTATTCTTTGTGGTTCTATAAGCACATATAAACTCTCACTTCTAAAATAAAAATTCTCCAAGTTAAAACAAAATACAAACCCATACTAACATAATTATATGTATAACTGGTGCTTGCATTATTAATGCACCCAAGCATTCTGATGTTCCCATATTTAATAATTACTTTATTCCTGTCCTCGGTCCAATCATTAAAAAATAAGGAGGAAAATGAGCTAAAAAAAAATGCTCAGAGATTAAGCATCGGTATTCTTCTAAAAGGCTCAAATTCAGTTCCTAGCACCCTGTCGGTGGATAATCTATAACACCAACTCCAGGGAATCTCATACCCCTTTTTGGACTCCATAACCACTGTACTCACATACACATGCCTGCACACAGACCCAAACACACATAATTTTAAAAAGGCAAAATAAATCCTAAAAAAAAAAAAAAAGAGGAGTACCACCCATGCCAAACCAAGGAGTGCCAGCAAGAACAAGCAACAGACGCTTGCAACAATTTTCCTGCTGTACCACTGCACACTGCCAAAGCGACAGTACGCAGCCTTTAAAAATCTGCATTTGTCCAATAGTCAGCCAATTAAGTATGCTGATGTGTGTATGGATGCAGACAGACAAGGAAAAATAGGGATGATGGATGGATAGACGGGCAGATAGATAAATTTATACACATCTTTTTCACTCTGAATTCCTCCCACCCACTTTATGGGTCAAACTAATGGACATTCTGATTTTGTATACAAGAGATCAAAGAAAATGCTTTGAATTTATGCGAGGGAAGTTTCCCATTAAGATGGTAGCTTTTTTTTCCCTTCAAACTTGATTCCTTTTAATTGTGGAAAAAAGCCCAAGGCTTTGTCAAGGGCACATGTTTTCTATAAATCAAAACATAAATAAATATAAGATTATTGCACTGGGCATACATATGGTTTTTGCTAAGTAAACCCTATTTATAAAACACTGTTAGCCTACACAGGAACTGCTGTCAACGTTTATAGGAATTTTATTTATTTATTTATTTATTTATTTATTTATTTATTTATTTATTTATTTATTTATTTTTCTTTAAATGAGTGTCTTGCCTGCATGTATGCATGGCACCGCACACATGCAGTGCCTACAGAGGTCACTGGGTATAGGGTACCAGATCCCCTGGAATTGGAATTACAGTTGGCTGTGAGCAACCGCATGTGTGCTGGGGACCTCACCTGGGTCCTCTGCAAGAGTAGCAAGTGCTCTTAATGCTGAGCCATTGCTCCATCCTCAGAAAGGAACTTTTCTCCTGTTCTGAAATCTGCCAGAATTTGGAAACAATCCTAGGCATATTAACTTTGGGTTATATGGTGGTTGTTTTTGCTTTTGCTTTTTTAAGGCAGATTTGGCTTAACATTTAATATGCAATGGGTCATCATGTCTTCTAGCTTCTGGATGCTTCCAAGACTAGAGTCCTATTTTACCAGGAAGCACGCACATGTGGACGTCCCATTGCTTTATGCCACTGTTCCAGTCCTGTAAGGTTCACTTGATTTATAGGCAAAGGTCTTAGAGCAAGGACTTTATCACAACTGGTGGAGTAAAAGCTATTCCACCGACGGCGAGCCTCAGTCAGCCACTGCAGTTTCACACTTGGCCACCACACCATCTTCTCTCCACAGCTTACTCTCACTCTCTGTTCTCCTCACAGAACTGAGCTATAAACACACTTAGAATGACACATTTTCTGTGAAAAAAAGAAATTGTTATACGTAAGTGTGTACCAAGTCTTCCTAGAGCCAACCATGAAAGGTGGCTGTCACCTTAATAAAAATGAAGAGTCTCCATTTTCTGCCTTGTTCTTAGGTCTCAGGGCTCTCCAGGGCTTTCCCTGAGTCTCTGCTGTAGGTGGAGCTGAGCTGGTAGCTGCACTGCAGGTGTGGAGAGTCCCAGGGAGACCTCTCCATCTCTCTTGCGCTGCCTTTCAAGCTGCGTGGCTTCTCTTGGCATGAAACGCATGTGGTTTTATTTTTAAAGATATAGTCGTACAGAGAAGGAGTTATCCTCTCAAAAGGCAAAGGGAAAATGTTAGGCAGTTCCCATAAAAAATAACTCAAAGGATTTTTAAATCTTCATATAAAACACTTAGATTTCAAAATCGATGAAACTTTTGAATCTTAACACACCTAACTATATGCAACTGAACCGCTTTAGCAACAAGGTAAATGTCTTCCTCCAAACGGCTGGCCCAAATTACATACAGAATTCCAAGTCCCTTGAGCTAATTCATAGACACAATTTTTCTTAACAGTATATTTTTTTAAAATTGCTCAAAAACTGCAGTCATAATTTCCGTAAGCAGAGACAGTGGCAAGGCCACGGGTGTAGCTCCATGGCACACTTCAGTCATTTGGCTCGTGAGATGCTAGCCATGTTAAACAAGCCTGATGGTGGACAGGAGCAAATTTGAAGTTACAAGAAAATGCCAAGTTCTCTAGAACTTCTGGTCCTAATCAATCACTGGAGATCAGTGACATCACTGATGCCTTTGATCACAGATCCTCTTTCAAGCTGGGATGGGCTGCATTGATCCTTGCTGGCACAGAGAAAGGAGAAACACCTAGGAGTACAGCCCACTGTGAAACCCGAGAAGTCAAGCATCCTTTCCCCTCCTTCAGGACAGACAGAAAGGACATTCCAGGCCTGCCCAACCCCAAACAATAGAGCTCCCTCATTAAAGCCAAGCCTAATTCCCTCAGACTAGGACGATCAGGGCCCTTTAAGGGAGGAAGGGATGATAAGCTACTTTCTTCTCAAAGAGCCTAGGTTATGAACCCTCCGGCTTCATCTTCTTAAGCAATAATACACCTAATGAGGCCTATCCCCCAAAGCCCTCCTACAGAGGAGGCGACTTGTGGAAATGTGGGTTTTGTCATTTTCCCCACCTCAAAGCATTTATTATATAATGCAGAAGCTCCATTTCTACTTAAAATTTTTTGACTTCATGAAAACAGTACTAGTTTTTAAAATCAATTTTGCTGTATTTTGAAATTCTTTTACTTTGTGGATTGTTTAATAATTCTACGTGGGTCAAAAAGAAAGCTCTTGAATACAGTGATGGTTTGTACAAATCCTCAGCACTTGAGCTGCTACCCAACGCCCCCATCCAAAATGCTGACTGAGAAAATGGAAAGTTTAACTGCCCCTCACTCGGGGGCGGGGGACCCCACTGTTGTTTACTCCTCTGCCCTTCTTGTTTGTAATACAGTCTAATTGAGCTTCAGAGATGCTAGTGGACGGTAGTTTATTAGCCCCCTCATCAGGTGATCAATGATTTCATTAATAAGACAGATAACAAAACTGTCATATCATCGGCACTGTTATGAAAGATGACCCTGGCTTCCTGCTCCATTTTCCAAGGTCTAGGGTTCTCTGTGGCAGCTCTGAGTCCATTCAATATTTCCCAACGACAGAGAAAAGTGAAAATCCATTTTGAAACCAATTTCAATTAGGATCCAGAAGCTGTTATCACAGATGTCGCAGAATGGGCCCGTAAGTGGAAATGTCGCCTATCCATTCTGAAATGAAACCTTATCAGGAGCTACAAAGATGGCTGGGGACAGCCTATCTGTAAATTACTTTTCGTCCTGTGTTAACTCAGCCTTAGCTCTGTCACCTGGAATTCTTTCTATCCACTAGTAATAATCTAGTGACTAAGTAGACACAGCACCCCAACAAAGTCGAGCCAGGCTGCCCTCTTAAACATGGGTACAGATGCACACACGCTCAGGCCTGCAGGCCTGCCAAACAATAGCCATGCTTTCACTGGTAGAATTCAAAGTTCCTTGTGGGAAATAAAAGAAGCCCATCTCCACCCATTGCATTCCTAGTGATTTTTCAATCGCAAACTCCAAGGCTCCGTTATTTCATTAATGCAGCACCCAAGTCAGGAGGCTTTTCTCTGGCATCTCTCAGTCTCCTTTTACCAAATTATCCCATGACGGCGGATTTATTCAGTCAAAGACCTCGGACTTTGAGAGGCAACAAAAGAATCAAGAGACTTTCTGGTCCACCTGCCTGGCGAATGATGAGGCAGGAAAAAGTCTCCCCCAGAGAAACCAATCAAACCATTGTGTGGCACAGTCAGACCTTTTCAGCTGTCAAGCCGGAGAGCTGAGAGATGAAAAGAACAGGGCCGGAGCTCCCATTTACAGAACCATGTGGGAATGCTCTCCGAAGATTTCATAATTAGGATGGAACTCAACTTTCTACAGCTGAAGGGGGACGAGAAGAAAGAAGAGACCAAGAAGAGGGAAAAGTCAAAGAAAGGGTGGGGGAGTGCGGGAGAGGGGGGGAAACTGAGGGTTTAGGGGTAACTTTTTATAAAAATCTCCCTACCTGAGATGAAGTCCTATCTATAAAAGCAAAGAAGCTTCAGAAATAAAAAGGAGTGCTGGGGGCAGGAAGAGAGAAGGGGGAAAGGTTAGGCCACTGACTGAGCAAAGACTTTGCTATTTCTCCTCTAGGTTGTAGCTGCGTTCAATATTAAGATTCTAATTTCCTCATGCAAATAATTCAAAGTAACAAAAATAACAACGAAATGCTCTTATCAGTATGGCTGCTGGTAGTTTTCAATACAAAATAGAAGTTTAAATTAGCCCAAAATACTGCTTGTCTGTGCTCTCAAAAAAAAAAAAAGAATCATGTATTCCTGGTTTCTCAGCAGTTTGCAGTAAATTTTGCCCCTAAGACATTGTTTCTCTATGTAATAGCCCTACCTGTCCTGACACTCTCATTGTAGACCAGGCTGGCCTCAAACTCACAGAGATCTGCCAGTCTCTGCCTCCCAAGTGCTGGGAGTAAAGGCATGCATCACCATGCCCGGCTCTTGCAGTAATTCTTAACTCTGCTAAAAGTATGTGAAAAAATTAACAAGAAGAGGATGAGACCAAGAGTAAATTTCACTCACAGGCCTAAAAGATAAACTTCATAAAAACATGAAAGAAACACTTCGTAGTGCAAGCTTCTGGGAAGTGAAGCCGCCCCTGCCAGGGTGCAGGTTCAGACTGATGGGAGGTGGCTGGAGGTGGGAGGTGGGAGGTGGGAGGTGGGAGGCAGGAGGCCACTAGCCACCCAGAGAGAGTTGCCCTCCCACAACTGGCCTCCCGCCCCTGAGCTTCCACTGTTTGGTGGTTGTTGCTGACTCTGACCAGTATGTTTCTGAAATCTGAAATGCCCACACCATTTGATCACAGCAAGCCCAGGCAAACTTGGGGCTTCCCAAGAGCAGACACACGCTGTGTTCTTTATTCCACCAAGGTGCCAGAACCCAGCAAGATGGTGTCATCTGCTCTGGACCAACTCAAGCATCTAGACATTGCTCTTTTAGAAGAAATCTAATACTGAGATTGAAAAGAGGGGAACTTGTTCTTCACGTAGCATCTCAGTACAAAATTAGATACCATCTGATATGCTCATTGAGTATTTACGAATGAGCATCTCATTCATTAACCCTTGGGCAGCATCATGACCAACAACTTGAAGTAGCATTCCCTGACCTTGGTTGCCACCATCCCCTGACCTGCTAGTTTAGAACTCCAAGACCACATGTCTGCAATTTATGCAGAAAATATTGGCTGGTTCTCTAAACCTGATTAAAATTTAGCCATTCCTAGATTACTAACAAATGCAACTACATTACTACATTGGGATAAAATTTATCAGTGAATTAAATCCTACCAAATTATACGCAGTCGGTTACTAACAGTGGAAGTATCTGCATACCCACTGTGACAGTCACAGGGCACAGCGTCCAAAAACACCCACCACTTTTCCTGCAAGGCTAGAGTTTAAACTCTGGCTTTAAGCTACACATCAAAATTAAATGTTCCATTGCACATGCTCCCTGTCTCTTCTCTGCAGGTCTGGCAGGCCTACAAACTGACTTTCCAGAATTAGTCCTTAGGTGCGGTGCTGAGGTCTTCTCTGCCACAAACCCTGCACTGGGGCAAGGTGTGGAAGGCAAGGCAAATAAATGACGTGCTAGTCTACAAAAGTTGAGTGAAATTATAAGATTAAGTGTTAAAAGAAGGATACACACATCAAACACAGGATTTTTAGGGCACTGATAGTATTCCATAAGTGCTATAATGGTGGATACATGTTATGTATTTATAAAAACCCACTCTTTTTATTTTTTTTATTTTTGGTAAATATATTACCTTTTCTCCAATCATCCAGGCTGAAACCTCTCAGTTACTTTTGACTGCCCCCTCTCTAGCTCATTTTCCTATAAACCCCAACGCAAGCTACAGGTTTTAGTTAATTCATCATTTCTAAGAGACAATGCATCAGTAAGAAGAGAAAGGGAAGGGACCTTCTGCTCAAGTTTTCAATGAGCCTCAAGACAATCTAACATACAAAGTTTATTAATTAAAATGATAATGATAAAGAAATAAAAATATGAAAGGTATTATGGAGTTCCCAAAAGGATTTAAAGAAACACGTGGAGAAAACAAGGACGTCCATTTCAGAATGGACAGCAAACACACAGTGATATCAGCGAAACTCTCCGTCTGCGGAGAAGGTACCTTGTCTGTGAACAAGGCAAACAGTTCTTGCATTTAGTGAGCAGATCACAGAGTCGGGCCATTGTCAGATTTTAGAAGATACCTACACATTAAGTTAATGGCTCTGAGCTTCACCCTGTGGGCAGCTATGAGTCACTGAAGATTCCGGAATGGGGACTTCACAGTGAGAACCACAATACTGTTAATCTGGCAGAAGCACGTGCCAAGTATGAGAAGGTCAAAGCGAGGAGCGGAGGCCACCGGAATTGTCATGGCATGGGACAGTGACAATGTCAGGGGCATGATGTAGTATGCTGGGCTGCAGGGAAATGTGGGTGAACAAGCAGAGGGACACCTAACAGGAGCATGAGCCTGCAACGGGGTCAAAGGGTGATAGCAGGGTTTCAAGCCTGGAGGGCTGCCAGAAAGACAATATAGTTAGCTAATATGGAAATCAGAGGAGCTCAGGGATAAGGGCGTTTGGAGCCTAAGACGCAGCTGCTCTGAGCTTAGTTATCACCAGTTAGTTGAGTTTTTAAAAAGAAGTTCAAGTAGACTAAGTCAAATGTCATCGATACAGCACAAACCACACTGCAAGTGGCACAACATTGAGAAAGGGACGCCTCACCCCCGAGAGCGATGGGGAGAGACGAGCACACTCTCGGGCGCCACTCTCGGTGCCACACACACACAGTCAGCACAATGAGTTTTCCAGAGTTAAGAAATCTGAAAAACATGTCCTAAGCTACATCCGCGCACACCATTACCTCCCTCCGTTCGGGGTTAAAGAGGCTTTCATGTAGAGCTGTGTTCCTTTCTCACTTGTCTGCTCATCCTTCCTGAAGATGAGCAGGCTTGGTTAGACGTGTGATGTGTGAAACGTCTTCAATCCAGCAAGCTTGCCATTACTTTTGCCAAACATTTTCTGTTTCCTGTGAAAACCTGGACAACAGAGGCGGCTCCGAGGATAAAGGCCTGAAGTGAGTTTAATCGCTGGAGCCAACACAGTATAACTGGAAATTCTCCAGATAAGTCCTTGAAAATAGATGTAACTGTTGCCTCGCTAAGTCGATGAGGAAACCGAGACGGTAGGAGACTAATTATTCAGTCACTCAGCTAGAACTCACGCCCAGCTGAGCGTCCACATCCAAACCCGGCGTGTGCTCACAGGACCCTATAATATCCCATGCAAGGTGCCTAGCAGTCCCTCCCATCCATCTTACATGCGCCAAGAAATAGCACGTGGAAAGCAATGAAGGGTACAGAAATCTAAAACTCCAAATCTCAGGTCTATCTGGAGTAAACTACCTTCCTACTTCTAAGTAGAATCAACACTGAGAAGAGGTAGGATGACGTGAATGTACGGCGGAGAACAAGGGTCAATGTGAAGCCTTCAGCACAAGCAGAAGCCTTCTCAATCATCGCCAAAGGAACAACGGGCCTCACACACATTAGCATTCTGTACTCTAGATCACAAATCCAACAGGGGCATCACAGAGATCAATACCTATACACTGGACAGTTTGAAAGCATAAACTTCAAAAAACATTTAAACAAAAGACAAAAAAAAAAGGTCAGGAAGAACAAACAAACAAACCAAAAGCAGGAAGAATGGCCCATCAATTAATCTATCAACTTTGCTTTCCCATCTTATCACCACTGGGTGAATTTAGGCTTGCTATACGCTTATAAAATACCTCAGTGATTACCACAAACTCAAAAACCATAGCCTGGATCATTTATGATAAGTTTGCTACTCTCCTTGTTGGGACAGGGTCTCACTATGTAGCCCTGGCTGGCCTGAAACTCATTACGTAGACCAGGCTAGTCTCTATCACACAAAGATGTGTCTGCCTCTTCCTCCTGGGTGTTGAAATTAAAGATGGTACTATCTTGCTTTCCTCCTCCTCCTCCTCCTCCTCTTCATCTTCTTTTGGTTTTCTGAGACAGGGTTTCTCTGTGTAGATTTGACTGTCCTGGACTCACTCTGTAAACCAGACCAGCCTCAAACTCACAATGATCTGCCTGCCTCTGCCTCCCAAGTGCTGAGATTATAAAGGCGCCACCACGCCCAACCTCTGTCTCGCTTTCTTACAGCAGAGTAGCAGGCTAATACCAAGGAACTATTTAAATAAAAACTCACGAGGCAAAAGGAGGCAAAACATTTTAAATTAAGTATTCAAGTCATAGAGGGAAGTTTTACAGGTTCATTAGAAGATGTAAAGCAGAAGAAATGTGCGTTTAAAACTTATTACTTAGAAAACACAACATGTAGCTTAGAAAGTAATGAATCATGCCAAGACAGAGAGCAGTCCGGCATTTCCCTACAGCTTACCTTATTAACAGACTCTATATACTCACGTATATCTGCACACTAGCCCAAGGGGCATGTCCCACGAAAGCCTTCACTTACCAGGAAACTGGGACAGAGGGGAGGACATCCTATTGGGACTCTAGATGAAAGAAGCAAGGGAGAATAGCAAAGTAGAAGGATCCAGAGGGTCCTAGAAACCTACAAGTAGAACATTATGATAGGCAGATTTGGGCCCAGGGGTCCCACTCAAATTAAGGCACCAGCCAAGGACAATACAGGCAGTAAACTTTAAACCTCTTCCCAGATCTATCCAATGGGCATAACATTCTCCACAGTTGAGTGGAGAGTGGGGTATGACTTTCACACGTACTCTGGTGCCTCGTATTTGACCATGTCCCCTGGAGGGGGAGACCTGGTGGCACTCAGAGGAAGGATAGCAGGCTACCAAGAAGAGACTTGATACCCTATGAGCATATACAGGGGTAGGAAGTCCCCCTCAGGAACAGTCATAGGGGAGGGGAATAAGGGGAAAATGGGAGGGAGGGAGGGAAGAATGGGAGGACACAAGGGATCAGATAACCATTGAGATGTAACAAGAATAAATTAATAATAATAATAATAATAAAAAACCAGACTCTGACAGCCGCAAGTCAGTGTGAGGCCTAATATCTAACTGCAGGTTGTATGTACGAAAGCCATCCTGTTAGATATCCAGAGCAGTCTCCTAAGTCAGGATTGCACTTAAGAAGTGCATTCAGGGAGTGAAACACCATCTCCTGCGTCCTTCCCAGCTCATGACTAGCACTACCTGCAGGAAACTCTGCACACAGTGCAGGTCTTGGGAGGATCATGGGAGGCTGCTCATGCACATGTGGAGCCTGAAATGCCACAGAAGTCTAATTGGGCTTGGGTTTTTTCCCCCATACCAGATTCAGAGAACAGTTCCTAACTAGTGATATTTTACATTTCAATCTCATGTAGCAAATGTTTATTTATCATGGTATTCAAGGTTTCTGAAGCATACATTTTGGCTGTGTGTGTGTGTGTGTGTGTGTGTGTGTGTGTGTGTGTGTGTTTAAACAAAATGCTAGAAGCAGATAGTCAACTGAGAAAAGCAAGAAAACAGACCTGTGAGAACATGCAGTGGAATGCGCGTGGTTTGGCTGGGGTGTTCTCAATCAAGAACAAATTATACCACATAATGACTGGAAAAGTTAATTAAATCAACTTAACCAGCAACTTCAATAACAAAACGTTCCTGTTTATTTACTTTTAATCAGGAAATGGGTGGAATCGAAAGTACACACTCTATATTCACTTGGTTCATACGTCTTGATATCTGAAGTAAATCTTTTAACTGTCTGGTTACAGACTCAACGTCAGAGCAATTGCGAAGAAAGCGTAAGCCTCTGGGAAGAGGCACAATCACTGTGCTCCCTCCTGTGGCATCGCAGTGATTCCAGCTTTTGTGAAGGACCTCAGGGTAGGTATGTGAGCTGGGAAGAGCTCAGTGTAGGTGTGTGAGCTGGGAAGAGCTCAGTGTAGGTATGTGAGCTGGGAAGAGCTCAGTGTAGATATGTGAGCTGGGAAGAGCTCAGTGTAGGTATGTGAGCAGGGAAGAGCTCAGTGTAGGTATGTGAGCTGGGAAGGAGCTCAGTGTAGGTATGTGAGCAGGGAAGGAGCTCAGTGTAGGTATGTGAGCAGGGAAGGAGCTCAGTATAGGTGTGTGAGCAGGGAAGGAGCTCAGTGTAGGTGTGTGAGCTGGGAAGGAGCTCAGTGTAGGTGTGTGAGCTG
>OU015746.1:50135044-50176941 GCA_907169655.1 Acomys percivali | reverse complement strand
TGTAGGTGTGTGAGCTGGGAAGGAGCTCAGTGTAGGTGTGTGAGCTGAGAAGGAGCTTAGGGTAGGGATGTGAGCACTTCTAAACTGTAGAGAAAAGGGTAGGTGGGTAGACAGACAGTGGACAGCGAACAACACCAACATCCACCATAGGCCTGCACACACCAAGCACCAAACTCTGCAAGGCTGCCTGCCAAAAGCTCTAATCCAGGCCGCACAGGACTGAAGTCCATATACTGATCTGCCTGACAAGAAGGCAGAACTTGGAGGAAAGGAAGCATGTGGGCAGGGCAGGAGCAAGCAGTACAGAAGAAGCACAATCCCAGCCTTCCATGCCCCGAACCACAATCCTGATACAACAGAAATCTAAGCTCGCTGGTGAACACTAGGAAACTCTAGAGGAAATGATCATTGCCATGATTAGCATTTACATAAACAAAGAAAAAGGTTCATTTTTCTGTTTTGTCACCACAAAGCCCAAACAGACATCAAACTCACAATTCTCCTGCCTTAGCCCCCTAAACGCAAAGATTACAATACAAACTTGCTTGGTTTCGCTGGCCTTGTTGTTTTGTTTTGTTTATTGTATTTCAAATGCATTTGCTTATTTATTCTGGAATCAATCTGTTGGGTAGAAATCGGTTTTAAAAACAATACTTTTTTTTTCTTTTTGTTTCATTGAGTTTCCTATTGTCCCCAAACAAAAAAGCAGTGAATTCCTTAGACGATCAGGAATTTTGAAAAACTACTCTGGGACGGATCTCATTCAGACATGTGCCCCGCAAACGTGACTAGTATTTACATCCATGTGGGACAAGACTTGTGCGAGTTTAGGCAGGTTGTGGGCCTCGGGGGCACAGGCTGATGAGGTAAAGAAGACAGAGTGTGAGTGGTTAACAGGCCAAGGATTATGTCAAGAATAGGACTAGCATTAAGACTGTCCTTTCTCTGGCTAGTTTTTGCTCCAGGCCTCCAGGCCACTACTGGGTTCAGGTTAATAATGTTCTAGTCACCCTCAAAACGGTTATGAGGAGAACATATGGTCAAAGACTGACTGATGGCAAGCTGAGGAGCAGTGGAAAAACCCTGGAATATGAGTCTCAATGTGGGAGCATCCACAGAGGCAACAGCATCTTCGCCACGAGACACCGCTGACAGGCTCCCAGGCAAGACAGCGGCTTCTCACACTCCATGTGGCGCAGCAGCATACTCTATCCACCTGCGCTGTACCTGCATTGGGAAAGACCCACATTTCCTGCTGCGCACTCACACTCACATGCCATAAAGATAAACAAAATTGATGCTTTATGAAGCTTAATGCAGATAAAGTGCTTATTCCCATAAAATTAGTATTAAAACTACCAAATAGCCAGCACTTTACATACTGCTTCTGTTTATAAAACAAAAAATTAGCTTAATTTTAATAAACTCCAGGGAAAAAAAAGGAAACAAGATAGTATGCTTTTGAAGTAGAATACGCTTTCTGTAACACTGGATGACAAGAGACAAACATTCAAGCTATTAAATAAACACGAGGCCTGGGCTTAAATGCCACAAATAAAGGAAACAATGCAGACACATTTTTACACACATACAGGTGAATTCATTATTTTAACTCAGACATAACTGTATCTCTCTAGAGATCAATGGAAAGCCAGACTCATTGGCCTGCAAGACTGACAGCCAGCTCCTCCCTCTGGCACAGTCCATAACTAAAGGCCTGCAGAGCTAGAGCCAGGCTGGGCACATATGGATGGGCCCAGAGCAGCGGCCAGACTCCTCAGGAACACCTGTCCTCGGGGCGGAAGGCTCTCGGCTTATAGTTATCTAGCCTTTCAATTGCACATTTAAAACAACAGCAAGTCAACCTAGTAAAATCTTTCTTGGAACATATAAATTTTAAAACCATAGAGAAGGAGACAGAAGCTTGGCTCGGGCACCTCAGTGAGCTGGGTCACACAGGACCAGAGCTGGGGGCTGGGCCAGCTCATTCTTCCTAAAGGTACACAGAGAGGCAGAGTGCAGTCCGGAGAGAGCATGGCTGGAGCCTACAGAAAGCCAAGGTTCTAATGGCCTACCTTGTGGGAAAACCTGGGGAGGAAGAGATGTCATCATGACCCTTCAGCCTGGTTTTCCCACTTGGGGACAGACACTGGAATCTACAGTCAGTACTCTATGCTTGGACTGAAATGCCTCTCAATACTTTGCTTAAAATTTAAAAAGAATTGGTGACTCCGTGGTATCTCCGAAATCAATGGAATGAATTAAATTTACAAAACCAACAATGAAGTTCATGGACTTAAATTTTAAAAATCCAGTAGACAACTTTAAATTTGGGGTGGGGGAGACCCTCCATTAATTGATAACTTCTGTGTTATTTTGACTAGTATAGACTTTCCAGGTGAAATGTAAATCATTTTAACTTATTACCAGGCTAATCAAGATGATTTCCAAAATGCCAAAATAAGAATTCCTTTTCATAAATAACCTATCACAAATTACATCTTGATTTAGACTCTGAAGAAAACAAGCAGTTTGAGTGCCAAAACAGAAATTCCCAAAGCCGGCCTGCCCTATACAGCATCCTTTGGTCCCTGTGAGCCCCTCACAGAACAATCACTGGTCCAGATGCCTATGCTCAGCTCAGGGGATGCAGAGAACACAGCACCAACTGTGGCGTGGCCGCGGGGAGCTGTGAGGCCACTCACCATTCGAAGTGGTGCTGGAGGCCACGGCCTTCTCACTGACATCTGTTCTTGTGGGACACTTGGCGATGGAATTCTCAGCTTTCTTCCTCTCAGTGGCTGTGGAGCTGTGGGACTGGGCCTCCATAACGTCTTCTCATTACTTCAGCTTGTTTCTCGAAGAAATGCCTACAAAACACCACAGTGCCATCAAATTCCCAAAAACGGCAGAAGGAGGAGAAACCTTTGCTCAAAAGCCCTCTATATCTTCTGCCTGAGGAGAGACCTAAAGCAAAACCGGAGTGACATTTCTCCGAAGGTTTTTCTAGCGAAATGCTTGGTGGATGAATTAAGGAGTCACATGTATTTGAGTTTTCATATTCCCTAAGTGATCCCAGCCTTTACTATCTGCAAAGTAAAACAGAGCAGCTCACAATGTAGACGTTTCCCCAGTTCCTCCTGAGTATTTGTTATCAAATAATCTAAACCAGCGGTGCTCAGTCTCCCTAATGCTGTGACCCTATAATACAGTTCCTCATGCTGCAGTGATCTCCAACCATAAAACTGTTTTTATTGCTACCTCATAACTGTAACTTTGCTACTGTTATGAATTGCAATGTAAACATTTTTTGAAGATTGATGTTTGCCAAAGGGATTGTGACCCACAGATTGGAAAATGTTGGATTCTAAACACTTCAATTTTCAATTATCCACAGCATAAAACTCAAGTGTCACTCTTCCCTTAAGCCACGTCTGCACATCCCTCTTCAGGTGGTTACCTTTATAGGAAGGGGCACTAAGGGAACATCTAAGTCAGAAGAAAGCTTGAATTACAATAAACTTATTTTTAATAGTTTATTTAATTTTAATTTATGTGCATTGGTGTCAGGGTGTCAGATCGTGGAGTTACAGAAAGTTGTGAGCTGCCATGTGGGTGCTGGGAATTGAACCCAGGTCCTTTGGAAGAGCAGACAGTACTCTTAACCACTGAGCCGTCTCTCTGACCCCATAATTAAACCCTTCCCAGGGCTCTCAGTCTGGGGTAACTCAGCCAAGTAGACAGTGATTTCTATTCTTCCACTGGGACACTGAATTGCCATGCACTCCTCTTCCCCCTCCCGAGACAGGGTTTCTCTGTGTAGACTTGGCTGTCCTGGACTGGGTTTGTAGACCAAGGCTGGCCTTGAACTCTCAGAGATCAGCCTGCCTCTGCCTCCCTCAGGGCTGGGATTACAGGTGCACACTACTGCCACCACGCCCAGCTTGCAATGCACTACATCCAGGCAAACTGTGTTCTTTATGTTTTCTGAAAAGGAAAACATTAACTCATTTGGCATAATTTCCTAAGCAAATAAGATGACAGCCCTTCATCCCACAACAGAAAGCCAAAAGGGAAGGCTGGGATCACTTAGAAAACAGGGAAACTCAACTACAGGCGAATTCAGTTCCTCTGTGTTTCACGAGCTTCCCTCATGGGACAACAGTCCCAATGAATCACTCCTCTGTTTTCACTCTGGTGCATTTTATTTTTACACTCATGTTCTGACCTACAAAGAGTACCAAGACGAAAAGTCTGCACAGCCATGTTTTCTTCAAGTCTCTAGATTGCAACACTGACGGTAGGCCCTTCGTCTGTCTAGTCATCTGCTTATTTTTATACATGTAGCAGACGCCACAAGGTTCAATCAAAACAGTGATTAGCGAAATAAAATAAGCAACTGTTTAAGTGGCAAAAGCGAAAATGCCAGAGGATATATGTTTAGTCAGCTTTCACTCGGGTTTGCAAGGGAACTGTACAGTTTGTAACAGACACCACACTCCCCCTTGACCTGGAACACAAGCCATTCGATTATGGCCTGGGTACCAAAGGCTGAAGACACAACACTGGGGCACCAGCTCTTCCGCTAACTTCATCTTCTCCAAGAATATCTACTGTCATCCACTCTAAAACATACGAGTGTCTTGTAGAATAAAAAGGGAAAAAAAGATGTACTTATCAACTGTAAGACCCACTCTGAATTGAGAAGCATATTTAAATAACACAATTAAAAACAAGGGCTGGACAGCACCGCACAGGCTACCTAAGGCTGCCCTAGGAGCTGTCCAAAGCAACCTTGGGCAGCCTGTGCTCACTCTCACTTGATATCAACTCCGACAGAAACATTTTGCTTCTTAAGAAGAAATCAAATAGTTAAGTCCTTCTTCCTAAAGAAGGAGGGAAAACACTCTTTAGCTCAGAAATAAGGACATTTAATTTCCAAAGGATCGTAGACTCTCCAAAGCCTTTCCATAAGCCTGGATTTTAAAAACCTCTAAAGATAAAATGTCCAGAGTTGCTTGTGTTTCTAAGGAAAAACACCTCAGAACAGGGGCCTCAGGGGTACCTCCATGGGGAAAGGCATTTGCAGGCCCGACAACCGGAGTTTGATTCCTAGAATCCACCTACACAACAGAGGGAAGGGAACCAACCCCCAAGTCAGCCTCTGACTGTCACAGGCACAGCAATTCTCTTTCTAAACTGACTTCATGTGCTTATAAGCTGAGGTCATGCTCCACAGCCCCGTCTGGCTTCAACTCCTCAGACTCATCCTCAGTTAGGCCTGCACCACCACACCCTGCTTCAGACATCAATTTCAGCACTCAGGAGGCAGAGGCAGGAGAGTTTCTGTGAGGTCGGATTAGTCTGGTCTACATATAGAGTTCCAGGCTCTACAGGTCTACAGTTGCCCACACTTTCTCCAGCAAACAAAAGAAAGGCCGAGTACACCGTAAGACCAAGTCAACCCAATCCATACCACAACTCCCACAGTTCCCCTGAGCAGCCACTGGTACAAGCCATCAGTACACACCACTATATCCTTGCTAAAGGAGCCAAACCTCCAGCACAGCTCCCAGCACAACGCATCTGTCATGGAGAGTGGCAGCTGAGAGGCAGAATCCGAAGGAGCACTAACCGCCAAGATCACTTCAGCTTCCCAGGAAGAGGTCTCCATTTACTTTTGTTCTTTGCTACGTATCTGTGAGAGAGGATCTCATCAACGTCCTAACTATAGGATGAATGAAGTGTATGCATCCCAGAACACTGAGTTCACAGCCCATACAGACCTATCCCAGCTCCAACTATAATAATAAAGAACTGTGTCTAGAAAAGTCTTTGCTGAGCACCCATCTCCCCGATCCAGACTGGAAGCCTCATGAGGGGCAGTCGCCTATCCTTTCAGCAACTAATACGCATACAAATGTTTATCGGGTGAACAGAAGTTCACATCAGGGGCCCCATGACTTCTAAATCTGCTGTGGTCTTGAATTATAAACATCCTTTAGCTAGCTACACTATACTAAATGCTTCATCAAAAATTGGTAAATTCTATAAAAGCTAAAAAAATTTTTTTTACCAGAAATCCTTAATCAAAGCACCCGACTCTAGACTCCTCCGATGCCATAACCGTCTCCTCCAAACCTGACATACGGTTTTCTTAGCTGAATTTGGGCAACTGCAAAATGGAAACATAACACACAAAGGAACCAGATCGCATCCCATCAAGAGATGAGGTTCCCAGTGAGAATAAACACGTCACCAAAGTTGCTTAGTAAAGCTGAATTTTATGCAGTTGTTAGGCACCCCTTCAGGCAAGAAACTTCATTTTAACAAAGCACTAACCCTCCCAGACCTCAGCTCAGTAGACAGGCTCAAGCGCCAAGAGGCACCGCCTGAAAGCTACTAATTAATGGTCTTGGAGGGTACTAATTCCTACCCCTGTTTGAAATAGATTTTTTTAAAAAACTAGGCCCTTGGTAACTTAAAGAATCTCCCCCTTCTTCTATTTTGACAACTTATTTTTGGATCTCATTAATTAGCAACTAATTATTTAAGTGTAGTCAATGCTTGGTGTAGGGCTATAACATGGCAACTTGCCAAGGCACACATCTGCTTCCTGTATGGCACCATGAATTATATCAGCTTATTTTACTGATAAAAACACAATTTTATCCTTGTCACAAAGAGAAAGCTTTAGTACCACGGATGCCCACACCCCATCTAAACGTTGAAATGATGACTATTTCTCCATTCAGGGCTCTTTCATAGGACATTAAGGGATTTGGAAACACAGACCAGAGTTGACCCCTGCTGGAATGCTAAATTGTGGCAGGCTGGAGCAACACCCTCTATCCTACCTTTCGAGCGGAGAGTTCCTTAAGCAATAAAGCACAGCATTGGGAACATAAGAGTGGGGGAGGGGTTAACTCGCATCAAATACTTTTGACACATGCCACTCTTTTCCAGCTTTGGATGAAACCAAGACTTTCCTCCTGAGCCACTGTCCCTGTTTACAATCTAGCCTATCCTCTTCAGCCTTTGACCACTGAAACATTACACAGGCAGGAGCTCTGGCAAACCACTTGGCTTTTTCTGATTTTGGTGGGTTTTGTTTGTTTTTCTTTGTTTTGTTTTTTGAGGTAGGGAGGCAGCCATCTAAGTCTGAGTCCTAGCAAAGGGCTGGGCAACCAGCCGCATCGCAGGTCTTCAATTTCACAGGTAAAAGAAGAAGGATAAAAGTTCTTTCCTGGAGGCAAAACAACTAAGTCTTTTTTTTTTTTCCATTCAACTATCCCAAACCTTTGGTAATTTCCCAGAGCCCCAAAGTCCAGAGCCCAATTAATTTCAGACCCTTTTTAAAATCTACTCCCTCCTTCTCTAGCAATTTGGCTGCAGGTACATCTTTTCTTTCTAACCTCCCCTAAAACTGGCTATAGAGCCTTCCTGAAGACACTAGGAACAACACCTGTAGCGTTTGTCCACTCTGAAAGTGATGGGAATTAAAGGTAATACTTACCAAACCTGAGACTTTTGGAGGTGGGGAGACACTACGTTTCCAAAACACTGTCTCACAAATGCCTCAAGCCCTCTCAAAGAGTAGCACCAGGAAGAGGGGCTGCCTCACACTGACCCACCATTTTCAAAGAGACAGGGCCTTTTACCAAAGGGCTTCTTTTGAGTAGGCTGTGATTGCTGAGGCCCTTTTAGATTGAAAGCTTTTGGGGGGGGGGAGTTCTGTTCCAGACACGTCAGACTGGAGCAAAGTCTGTCTTTCACACCTTTAGCCACTTTCACCGCTCTGAGTCTTAATTCCTCCTCAGGTGCTGTCCTCCAGTGCTGCTGGCCACGCGGGCTCTGTTACCTGTGTCTTCGACCATTGTGGCGCCCTGGCTGCACGTCAGACACAGCCACTGCAGCTTTGGCATCTAGAGCTGCCAGCGAAGGCTGTCAAGCCAGGGAGAGTTAAAGGAGATGCTGCAGGCCAGGTAGACGGCCTGAAAGGCCCTGAGGAGACTGGCCCAGCAGCAGGCTTCACCCCAGTGCTTCTGCAAGCCATACAGGTGTCCCTTATCAATTAGTTGTCCTGCTTTTCAGGAATATTTGTGGACACTTGCAAACTCCCTCTACAGCTGGGCCAGCAGAATGCCCAGCAGGCAGTTGGGAAGGGGTTTGTTGCATCCACACAGTCTGAACGAGCTGAATTCAAAGAGATGTTAAGTGTGTGTGTGTGTGTGTGTGTGTGTGTGTGTGTGTGTGTGTGTATTGCTCTTTAATAAAACACTGCGGAATGCTTGAAAAATCTGCAGGAAAATAAATATGTTCATTCACTAAAATGTCTGTTAATCTGACCTCCTTCCAAGGCTGCCTTAAATAGAGGCAGGTGCTGCGAATGGTCAAGGCAGACACATGGCCTCACTGTCTCTCAGAAAACCCTCCAAGCAGCTCAACCTTAACCGCCACAGAAGCTTCCTGTTATAGTAAAGATTTTTTTAATCCCAATTCTTAAACCTGTAAAAACCAGTAACACCTGCAAACTGTAGCTATTCGGGATTCCTTAATGGTTAGAACCCTAGCATTCCTGCGAAGAAAGCACCAGTGCAGGCTATTGCCAGAGTTTAAAGTGACATTTGAACTGCAGTCTAAGGGTTCAAATGCAGTCTAGGGGAAGCTGCTGCAGCATGGCACACTGCAAGTACCTAAGTCCTTAACCCAGCTGCTTTTACTGTTCAGTTACCTGAACTTTAGCAATAACTCTGCTGCACTTTTGGTTTTTCCCTTGAATCCTTTTAAAGATTCAAGACAACTAAGCTGTAGGCTGCATTGATGATAACCATATCAGTTTCTCAGATTCGGACACAGGCACTAAAAGCCAGAAAGAAAAGTCATTTCAATGCCAACGGGATGGGCAGCACCGAGAGCAGGCTGAATTTGAGAAACTACCCCCTGTAGCAGTTCAAGAGTCTGCTGAGCCGGGAGAAGGAGGAGGCTTTTATTCACACCTGCCTGTACACTGTTGAGCTGAATGGCCTCCCTCCTATGCTAATGTTTCCAACTTCCACAATGAGGTGGGCTGAGAAGGGATGGGGGGGCGGCCTTCCGCTCCAGCTATCACTGAAGAGTGATGGTTCTCTCATCCTCTGCTACTAGAGCATCAGCAGCTATTTCATGGAAGGAGCAACCATGCTCCTTTTAAATAGGAAAAAAATCCTATTTAATATTTATACCTTCCTAGAGCTATTAAATAACCCATTTCCTAAAGAAAATAATTCCTTCAGAGAGAACTTTTTTTCTCCATCATGAAGGACAAAGCTAATGCTGATTTTTAAAAATTCTTGATCAGTTTTGGAAGTGAGAAACAGTCTTGAGGTTCAATGAGCAAGAGACAGAGAATTTAGCCGTCTCGTGTAAGCACACTGGAAAGGAAGCATAAGAGGTCTATAATGTGCTGGGGTTCTCTCCTGTTCAGAACCTTTCTGAACCTAAAATCAATTAGTTATGCATAACCTCTGTGACACACCAACAGTTCCCAAGATTTCTAAGCTTCCCGCCCCTTCCTGTCTGCACTCCCTTTCTGCAGAAAAGGAAGCCCCATTTCATAAGTTCCTAATGAAATCTTCATTAATGCTTAACTGCAATACTTTTTAATACACAATTATTTCACCTTTATAGGATTACTTTTCCCAAGGTCAAGAGAGCAGAAAAGCTCCTCTGTAAATAAGAAAGCTAGACTCTATCCAAGATGCCCTCTGGAAAGGCAAGGGATCTACAAACCTGCTGTTTATTATTTCCAACCATCCTACCTTACATCTCTGAGGCTTCTGCTTGTAGGCAAGCAGCATTCTGACAGACATCCCAAAATGGAACTGCTCTAAGAGGGAAAATAACTGCCTGGATTTGGTGGGTTTGGCTCTCATAAATTAGCTACATCTAAACTTTTAAGAAAGTTATACAGTTAACTTCAATCAGTGAAGAGACTATTCAACATGAAAGAAATCATTGTTAGTACACCTGAAATCACAAAATGACACGTTTCGGCCTTTCTTGGTGTTGATGTAAGGGGAAAAAATCACCAGTTACAATCCTGGCTGCCAGGGGTATTTTATAACAAACGTTAGAGGGGAGTATGAGGTCTCTGCTTAATACTCACTGACACTTTTGAATCCCTCACAACTCTCACCACACCAGCCTCTTGTGTTTTGGTTGAGCTATGCAGGGGGCACAGCAGATGCCTTGAGAGAAGAAGCAATAATGGGGAGCAAACTGACACCCAGATTTCCTGTGCATTAGCTAGGTCCAGACCTTCCCTCCCAAAGAAAACCACATCTGACTGTCTATATCAGTCTATAGATGACTTCGTGTAAACCGTCCACCCACTATATCCATGTATATCACAAAACCCTGAGTGCTTCACTGAGGTTTGAAAGAATTAAGCATGTTTGCAAGAGCAGCAGGGGGAAAAAAACCTGCTACTCTCATGAAACTTATATGACTTGACACTTCCTACACTCCTCTATCTTTACAATACAGCTGAAGGAGCCAGACCTTGCACTGCCTAGGAGTAAGAATTGACTTTTTTGTTGCTGTTATGGTTTGAAACAGGTTTTCATGCTGTAGGCCAGGCAGTCTAGAATTGACTAGGAAGCCTAGGCTCACCTGAAACTCGTGATAATCTTCCTGGGTCAGCCTTCCAAATGTTAAGACTAAAGGCATGAGCTGTCACACTAGGCCAACAACTGACTATTGAGTCGCACAAATGAGATGGCTATTTCAGCATTAAAATCAGTCACAGATAAGATAATGATACTCGGCTTGCACTCATGCAGCGCCAACTCTCCCCATTTCATCCTCCTAAGTCTTAAAGCTTTGAGAGTCAAATCTTAACTGCAACTTTTAAGGGCCCGTTCTCAAGCTTTTGGGGATTTTTCAGACACAGAGCCTACTTTAAACATTAATTAATTACCCATAGGCCACTTATCCTGTAAACTTTCTTATTCAAACAACACTCTCCCGAGGACTCAGTCTTCACTCTTTACACATACAAGAACGTCACCCTAGCCGACAGCAACCGCCACCCGCACCCACCCGCGACAAGACTCTGCTGTGGAATTCCACTTGAGCAGCCAGTTCGCACAGCAGGCCCTACCCTGAACTAGCAGGGCCTGAGCCACGTGTCTGGCCAGTGGATTCCAGGTTTCCACACATCTCAAGCATTCTGGCTTCACTACAAAGCTGCTGGATGAGGTTTATCCACACACTAATAAGTCTTTGGAGTGAATTATTCTTTTTAAAAGAATATCACAAAACGTAATCAGTAACAGAGCTTAGCTGCCTCATTCCTTCATTAATAACACTTGAACTTATCTTTCATCTGATTGGTGAGTTCTCAGTTTTTTTGTTTTTAATTTGACAGTTTATAACATAAAACACTCCTGTCTTGTTAGGCATTTTATTCAATCTTCAAACAAAAACAAAAACAAAAACAAAAAACAACCTCCTTTAAAAATAAGCAAATATGTTACATTTTTAAGTTATTTCAACAGGCACTAAGAATGGCACGGTACTTATTTCCTATTCCTGAACTAATTCTAGGACATAAAAATTACACAAGCACACAAATATATTGTGTCAATAGTTACTGCGGCACCACCTTCCCCTCCAGAGCAAAGCAAAGCCCCTCTAACTGTTTCAGGCCTGCAACCCATCCAATTTACTTCAGGTACAATTTAAATGTATAGTGGGAGGATGCCAACAGGGTCCTTAAGAAAGTTTTCCTCTAAATCTCTGGAAAGGAGCTTTGAGAGAAAAGCAAGGATTACAGTCAGCTAGCAGGGAGGGAGGGGACTTACCTCAAGCCAGCCAAGCGGAAATCAGAGCAGTAATTCTACAAGTCGACAGAGAACACTTTCAAAGCTGTACTAGTGTGAAGAAGTGCTGGGCAGCATGGCCTGAAGGCAGCACTAATACACTGATGACTAATGGCTGGGCTAGGGCAGACAATGAATTTGGGGCTGGAAAAGGAACAGAAACCATGCAGTACTTTGACAAATGGGCTTTCACGATTTCATTCATTGAATAACCTTTAAACACAAAATTGGCTTGGGTTCTCTTGGGAATGATATGACATGTTGCTGGACAATGATGTAAGTATTTTCTTTTTTAATTATGACTTGTACACAAAATGCTAGCACACCATATAAGAGGATATAGCTTATAGATACCACAGAGGCAGACATGGAACTCAAATACAATATTGCCTTTCAGGAGAGGACCGCAATGTCCCAGTGCCACCTTATTAACTATGTAATGGCTTTTTCATTCAGCTTCTTTAGAAAGCCATAGATTTTCTGAGACATTTTGTCGGGTTGAAATATACACAACCAGAACAAAAAAACACTTTCAGGTGAAACACACACACACACACAGTTATAGCTAAGAAATGTGCACAGTATTATTGTGTACTTAGTGTCTCAAATGGAAAAAGTCTACTTTTCAGGGGCTAGACAGGGAGAAAGTGTGGTAAAAAACAATGGAGAAAACACACAAAGTTTGCAAACAAATGAGCTCATAAAAACATTCCGCATGGAGCTTCTTTCCAGCAGCTCCCCTCCCTCTTCCCAACACAATTAGCTTCTCAGCTTAAAAACAATAAATTTGGCAATTTTAGAGGAGAGAATGAAATATGTAAAAAGTCTCTAAATGAACAAGCACCACTTACTTCAGACAGCAGAGCCTTCAGCAGGCTCTAAAAACACAAGAAAAGGATCCTAAGACAGGAAGCTTAGTGAACTCATAAAACTGTTGCTGGAGCCAGGAACACATAGCATATTTAATCTGCAAACTGTGAGAGTCCGCAGTGACTTCAGCAAGATCTGAGGCATGCCCTCAAGGTTTGCTGGGATCTGGGATTAGGGGGCTGATAAGAACCTCTACTGCCCATGGACATGTTTTTCTTCTGCAGTTAAACACAAATGCATGGAGACATCTGACTGCTGCCTGGCATTGCTGTTCGGGCTATATAAAAGCTTTGCAGCTCCTTTTGCTGTCAATATATCAAAGTTTAAAAAAAATCATCAAAGTGTGAAATTTCATTTAAAGTCCTCACCAGTCTACAGCTCTATTTCAGAGGCCCATCAAATAAAAGTAAAGATGAAAAATACACTGAAAAGTACTTGAGAAAAGTTTGTAGCAGCACTCAGCCCTGTTGCTCTTGTTTATTGTCTGCCTTTATTTGCTTTGAAAGTAGAACAGATCAATTTCCGTGTAGAAAAATGATAACATGAAGAAAAAAGCAGCTGACTCTTCCGGGCTCTAATGAGAAGACAACCTGAAATCACTATTAGAGAATCTTTTGCTTAATAAATACATATATGTGTTTGTTCTGTAGCTGTTTCAGCATTCTGATTGCCTCTCCATATAAATGTTGGCAGCAAATTCCTTGAATCTTCCAAAACCAATCAGACCAACCTCAGACTATGAGTGCCAGAACGAAAACCTCCTTCAAAGAACTCTCCAGCTGGGGATTTACAACAATTGCAGAAGGAAGAAAAGTCTGACTTTTAAGATAATCTACTCTAGTCTAAAAGCATTAACATTCCATTACTAAGGTTTTCGTGAGCATTTCATGACTCACTGACTCAGGTCTTCAAGACTGGTCTTTCTTCGAGCATTACTGTCTCCATATAAGTGAGTGCATACAACAATGATCATTAAAGTGTTTCCTTTCATAAGCTTCCAAACTGTCCTCAGAACCTGGGGAGGGGAATGCAGCAAGCAGGATGCCTTACACAGCACACAGTCCTAAACGGCTAAACCCAGAGGAAGTCTGCACCTCTTACAGCATGCAGGTAATTAAGAAAACTTTGCTGGTTTCAAAACAAAGGAGAGTCCAACTTTGAGGCTTTGGAATCCAATTGTTAAATTATCAATTCTTGCATTAAGTAAGTAATGAAATAACTCAGCAGAGCCATTTTTCATCCGCGCTGAATTTTCTCATTTCTGTCTGTTGGTCCTTTGCAAATTAGACATAAAATAAAAACTGTATGCATTCCAGAGTTCAATCAAGGAGTACAAGCATGGAAAAAAGCAAGGGGAATTGGTAGGCATTTGAGCTAAACCTGCCAGGCTATTAGCAATAAAGCAATCCATATCTTTTAAAGTGTTGCTGCCTGTGTGAAATTTCACTAGACACCTCTCACATTGAACTTATTCATGCATCTTAGACCAAAGGTTCCCGAGGCTGACTTTAAGAATTACATACCCTGAAAGGATCTCCCCTTAGGCGGCAAGTTTCTAATTAAATAGCTTTTAGTGTAAAATAAACTCTCGGTTCTGTATAAATATGCAATTTCAGCTAATTTAAATGTTATTTCATGTTTGTTTTAAGGTCTGACTATAATCTAACTGGCCACAGAGCTTGTGGACCAGACTGTTACAGCCAATATTTCCAAACATAAACAAATTCTGCAGATCCTCTGCACAGTTGACATTGTTAAGACCGATCACTACTGCTTTAATATATCTTTTCAACTGAAATTCTGCTCCTGCCTTAGAAAAATGAAGTGATTCTGAGGTTATTTCACTATTTTAAAACATAGCATTTTCCTGCTTCAAAATAATCTTGACACATGTAATTAAGAAACTGTCAGACTATTATTAATTTTTAATTTAAAACCCAAATGAAATAATTACGGGAATCAATCAATAAGGCACCTATTCAAATTACAGAGCAATTACATAAATACTCAAAATTAATACTTTAGGCCAGTTCTTGAAGAATTCGGTCTGTAACTCGTGAAGACATCAAACAGTACAAGCTTGTGACATGAGAAGAATGACGGAAGGGTTTCCCCTTAAACAGACTAAAATGAGATTATTTCAGATGGCCTAGCACAACCCCCTTTCCCCCAGCCATGCCCAATGCTCTCAAGCTGCAACTCGTTTTCTAGAAGTTATTTCCACCAGACACATATTTCAAGAATCTAAAAAAAAAAAAAGAAAAAAAGAAAAGAAAAAATGGCCTCATCCAAGTTCTGCACAAGATGGTTTAGAAAAAGGGAGCCTAATCAGTTGAATGTTCAGCAGAGTGCATGTGCTGGGCTGTAGAAAGCTGTAATTGAGGAGGAGAACGAGAGGAAAAGAGGGCACGAGGTGTTTTTTGGAACTAATAATATCAGTGGGGCTAATGGCACTGCCCCTGTATTTGCACAGTGGCCGGGCTCTCCATACCTCGGACTAAAGGGTTCTTTTACTTAAGGACGACAGTCCATCATTTCAAACTAAAGTGGCAGCTGGAAAATGTGGAACAGCTGGCATTGAGCTGGGAGAAAATGTTTTACATAAATATATGTACATATAAACTGGCAGAGGGCCATGAGCATTGTACCCAAGGCCAGAATCTATCTCAAAGTCTACAACCAAGTTGGGGGTGGGGGTGGGGGGTTAAATGTGGTGCAGAAAGCAGAAAACTTTCCTAAGTAAAGAGAGAGAGAGACAGACAGACAGACAGACAGATAGACAGACAGACAGACAGAGACAGACAGAGACAGAGACACAGAGAGAAACAGAGAGAGAGAGAGAGAGAGAGAGAGAGAGAGAGAGAAACCAAAAAAAGCCTAGGGGATGGTGTGGTACTCAAAAAGGCACACTGCAGAGCACAGACACAGAGTCCACTGAAGGATACTAAGAAGCAAAGGCCAGGCCGAATGTGAGGGCATGTGGCCATCTGCTGAAAAGTCGCTTCACCAACTACTCAAGTTTAGAATTAACTCCCCCACATGCTTGGGGCCCGCTCCAACTCCAGAAAGTAAGTGTCCCCAGCAAAGTACAGTGATCCATACTCAACTCTGCTCTGTGCACATTCAGCCTCTTAAGTGATTACTGCAAGGGCCACGGCTACTTTTCTTTCTTTCTCTTTTCTTTCTCCCTTTCTTTTTTTCCTGCCCTACCTCTGAAAAGGAAGACGTAGAATCCCGAATCACCCACGATGGTATAACTTTCACTTTTCCTCTCCCATCGCGGAGGCGCGCCCTCCATCCGCTCACCCCGCACCCCCCACCCTCAGAAATGAAGGCGGGACCCAGGAGAGCCCGGCCGCGGCGACCCAGCGCATCCCCAGGCGAGCTACGGATTGCGGCGGCGCGTGGACCAGCCGCAGCTCCGGGCACCCCATGCTCGGCGCAGCACTTGGAAAGGAGTAGGCGCGGGCGTCGCGGCTGCAAACTTGGTCCGCGCGCCTTGGGGCCGGAGGTCTGCAGCCGGTCTCTGTATCGCCGAGTCCAGACACTGAGAGCGCGCGGGAAGGCGCGAGCGCACCGCGTCCGCTCGACAGGGCGGGCTGCGGGAGCCCCCAAAACAAAGAACTTCGGGCGGGACGTACCTGCGGCTGTGGCTGTCAGGTCCCAAATCCACAGACCCGCGCCGGCGGAGCTAAGGGCGACCCGGGCTACCGTGGATGGCCGGGCTGATCGCAGTGTGCGGCCGCGGCGGGCATGGTGTGGCGCAGGCTAGCAGAGGAGCGAGCGGGCGCCGCGGGGAGCGGCGGGCGGGCGGACGAGTGTGCGGGCGCCGGCGGCGCGGCCCGGTCCGCTCCCTCCCGCCGCTGCAGCCCGCGCATCAGTTTCAGGGATCCTGTAATCTGATCCCTCTGAGTCACCGGCCCTGAGTGACAGTTCTGATTTGGTTCAACCGCGGGTGGGAGGAGAAAGAGAAAGAAAGGAGCCCCCGACCGTCAAGGCGACTTTCAGCAACCAGGGCCCGTCCAGGCCGAGCGCCCCGGTTGCAAAAGTTGAGCTCCGCTGCGCGCGGCCCTCGCGCTCCCCTCCGCGCACTCCTGCGCTCCTCCTCTTCCCCGCCCTCCTCCAAGTTTTCACAGATGTGGCCAGACTCTTCTCTCTTTCCCTGCTCCTTCTTCCCTTGCGCGCCCCCACCCCCGCCCGTCCCTCTAATTTCCGCCACTCCGGGGAGCGCTGGGTACGCGCCCAGCAGCGGGACGCCGCCGCCGCCGCAGGGGGCGAAGTTGGGAAAAAACTTGGGAGGACTGCTCGCCTTACTTTGCTTTCCCGCTCCTTCCAGGCTGAGCCCGGCGGGGTCCCGCTCTGCGCGCGGATCCCAGTGCGCTACGCTGCGGGCCGCACTGAGGCCGCGCGTCGGGCCGGGCAAGGCTGGCGCGGGCAGCCGGGAGCCACGCGCTCCACCGCCTCCGCCCCTCCCGGGTCCTCACACAGACACATCCAGGCCTGCTCCTCCTCTTCCCCCTCCTTGACCCCGCGCCCGCGCGGCGCGCCAGGCCCCACCCACCCGGCTGGAGGAAGGGGCCCGCGGGTGATGTCACCCGAGCCCTCGGGGCCTGAGCTCCCGCGCAGCCGAGAAGCCGAGGATCGCGTGCTGCCCTGCGCTTCGCCCATGCCTTTTCCCTTCGCTTTCCCCACTTGGACCCCCTTCCTTCTCTAGAGACCTCTCTGATCACCACTGCCCCACCCCCCGCACACCTCCTGGTACTTTTCCCTAGGCCAGCATGAAACTTCCTCTCGCGGGATGATGCTTTTGAAAGTTGAGGACTTTCCTCTCCCTTGCATTCATCTGCGTTTGGGAAGTGGGAAGTCTCTCCACACAGCCTGCTGTCCCCATGAGCCACTTTGCAAAGGACACAAAGACCCGAGCTGGGAGCCTGGACTTGAGCACTGAGTGCCTCTCTTTGGTTTCTTTAAAGAGATTCGTGTTCCTTCAATATGCTGTACCATCCTTCAGCCGGCCAGTCCACAAACATCTCTCTCCTCCCCTCAAGGTACTCACCCCAACCTGTAACTTGAAAGGGAGGATCTCAAGGGGGAGAAAAAAGGAAGAAGAAAACCCGAGAGACACTCCAGAATCCCGGAGTAAGCAGTCGGCCCACCTACCCAGCCAGGAGTGCCTTGGTGCTCAGCGTGCCTCTGTGGCGGCTGTCTTGAAGGCAGAGAGTGGGTGGATGAATAGCTATTCTAATTTGAAGAGCATTTTGAGATTCACATGCTTAACTGGAGGGAAAAAAAAATCTGACAGAATTGACAGTGGTGTTCCTTATTTGTTTCTGGTGACTTGTGGCATATCACAAAGACAAAAGCAGAGTGGCTTAAGCTTTCGGGGTAGAAACCTTGGAAATAAAGTAGGGCTCCAGACACTTCTTAGCCATTTTTTATGCTTTCCCTCCACTAAGACACCCTAATAAACAAAAAGAAGGAGGCTGGAATACCCTTCATTCATCTCTGAGTGCAAGAATCTCAGAAAACACGTGGAGCCCCAACTCTCCCTTCAATAACTGGGCGCAGGCCCGGGGGGCATTCAATGTGCCTCTTTAGGTTCTGAGCCCGTCTATGGGCCAGTGTTAAGAAATACCAATCCTCATAAGTCCCCGGATGGCTGTAGATTTCCAGCGAGATCATACCTGTGAAATTATAAAACGATGTAGTGTGTAAGAACTATTTTCGTTTTGGAATTGCAAGTTAGTTTGGGGCTTGTGCGTTTCTCTAGTGTACAATACATTGTTTCTGGTATTCAGGACTTCTGCTGCTGCTGCTGCTGCTGCTGCTGCTGCCGCCGCCGCCGCCTCCGCTTCGAGAATGCAAATATTGCATCCTGATAGTTTTCTCTGCTTATCCAGTGGCAAAAGGGACAGCCCATAAATCAACAAGCATAAACTATGTATTTTGACTTTTACATCTAACAGCCTCCTACCACGTTTTGAGTCATAAGTATCTTGATTTGGGTCTCTAACAAGACTGGAACAAAGAAAATAAAAACTGTAAAGCTTCTGTCCATGCTATCAGACTCCTGTTAAAAAAACCAAAAAGGAACTATGCTCTGCACCCTATGTTTTGACTTCCTTGCCTTGCATCCTTAGTAGAGATGGGCAGCTCTGATTTGCTGACAAACACCCATGTTAAGTGTACGTGTGTTGCAGAAATGGTGGAGAAGAAAATTGCCTTCCTGTGAGCTAAATAATAGAAGAGACTTTCAACCCATGTTAGTCTCATAACTCTTTCGCCCAGGGAAATCTTGGGGTACAACTCCCAAAATGAAACAAGAGAAATTCTTAAAGGAGAGGTGGGCCTTGGAGCCGAAACCTTAAGTCTTTCACATCACCTGCCTTCTGTCCATTGCAACGAGCAGATACTACATGTAAGGATGCATAGGGAAGAGACTTCCTCGGTGCTGTCTGAACTCCATCCTTATACGTTCACGTCCTGCCTTTTCTTATCAGCAGTCATTGCAAACACAAATGCCTTGGGAAATTTTAATGTCACAAGTACTCTGTCTTAGTTTTTTGTCAACTTGACACCACCTGGAATCACTTGGGAAGAGGGATTTCAATTGAGAAAATGCTCCATAAGATTTGCCTATAGTGCATTTTTTGATTACCAATTGATGTGGGCAGGCACAGCCCACTGTGGGCAGTGTTACCCTTGGCAGATGGTCTCAGTTTCTACAAGGAAGCAGGCAGAGCAAGCCATTAGGGGAAGCCAGTAAGCTGCACTCCCTTGTGGTCTCTGTCTCAGTTTCAGCCTTGAATTCCAGCTTTGGCTTTCCTCAGTGATGGACTGTGATCAGGATTTGTAAACCAAATAAACCCTTTCCTCCCCGCATTGCTTTTGCCCATGGTGTTTTATCACGGCAACAGGTAGGCTAACTGAGACATCCACAGAATATTTAAACCTTTAAGATGGATTTATTTTCAAAAATGAAACATGAGACTTACCAACCCTCCTGCGAGTTTTTCAGTGGTGCTCTAGCAAGCTGGTAGGCAGTGGGTGGCTCAAACAAGACCTGCACTAAATGTACAGTTCTAGGAGCCAGAATCCTAAGTCATAGTGTCTACAGGAACAGCATTTTCCCTGCTCCTTTCTCTTTCCCTGCAAAGCCATTCTTGCCATCACAGGCTTCTAGTGGGAGCCCCTGATCTGCTACTCCTTGGCTTTCAGCCACTTCATTTATCCTGCCTACATCATCTTATGGGCATGAGAGCTGTGGCTTACACTCCTTCAGTCTGACTTCCTCTTAAGTAATTGCATCTGCAGCCTCGTTTTCAAATAAGATAGTAAATATTCTGAATGTTCTAGGCTTAGCATTTCTTTTTAAGGAGTAGTGGGCACAATTCAATTCGACAACGTTGACCCCTGGGGGTTTACTTATTCGGAGGCTTGGTCCTCAGTGTACTGGTGTTGAGATGATTGAAACTATTAAGAAACAGAACTTGTTTTGGAGTGGTGAGGCCATGGTGGCATGGGGGGAGAGGGATTGCAGCGAAGGTGCCTTTGGAAGAGAATAAGTTAATACTGTTATAGCCCTTGTTATTCTCAAGAAATCAAACTCATAAAAGAACAAGTAGAACCTTCCCGATGCACTGGTTTCCTGACTCACTCCTTGGGAACCTGAGGTGTGTTCCCACCACATGACTGTCTGTCATGACACCACAGGTCACACTGTCGAAGACTCTCAATCTCAAACTCTCAGCTTCTGAACCTCTGCTGCATAAGCCCCTTTGCTTTATAAAGCATCCAGCCACAGATAAACTTTTAAGAACTATGTTTATTCATGTGCATGTGTCTATGTGTGAGTAGCTGTACGCAGTGGAGTAGGACGGAATGTCCTTGGGAGCCAGAAGAGGGCATCAGATCACCCAGAGCTAGACTTACAGGAATTTGTGGTCTGCCTGGGAAAGAGACTTGGGTCCTCTGCAAGAGCAGTACCCACTCTGAGCCACTGAGTAATCTCCAGCCCCAATAATTTGTTATAACAAAAAGCCGACGGATAATTGACTGGATGAAGGATCTGCAACAGAGAGGACAAATTTGAGCCTGAAAACCGCTTCACTTGCTCCTCTTCATGGTTTCTCCATCATATTTCCTGTCATAGGTGTTCTTGCCCTCACCAATTCTACATTTTTTTCTTGTTGTATAGTTACTAGCTAGGAAATCACTAGGAAATCCCAGGACAATGGCTCATGGACTGCTAGAAATTTCCAATTTCAAATGATGAAATTCCTGCTCAAAGTGACTTAAGCTAATTGAAAATGTTAAGTTTCAGTGTGTTGCTGACTAGAAAGTCCAGAAATGTGTCTGTAGGTTTCAGGCAAGGCAGGACCCAGGAGCTCTGTCTGTGTCAACTAGGCTTTATTGCCATCTCTGGGCTCTATTCTCTCTCAGGGATATGAACGTGCTTCAGGCAATCAAGGAAAGTGGCCAGGGGCACATGCACTCTACATGGTCCACCTTACAGTTTGTGTTCCTTGCAGTGATGGCCTCCTCCAGGAGAACGGACCTACCTCTCGGCCACACAGGAGAGTAACTGCACATGGGCAGACAAGACACACTTGCTTTCTGTATCACATGCCCTTCACAAAGGTCACCATTGTCTTCCTGGTTTTGGCTAGGCGCCTTCTCTGTTATAAGACTGTGATACTGGGCTTTGCTTCAGCTGGTCCAGCAAGGAGATTTCGTGCCATGAAACAAGGCTTTCAGTCCATGTCCCCTCCACGACCCTCAGGGCGCTTATGGTCATACTAACACATCCTGCGAGTGTGTAGCCAAAAGAATTCTCCCTCCTTGGGTTACACTTGATCATAAGCTTATTTTCTTTTTCCCCTCTTTCTTTTTTTTTTTGTCTTCCCTAGTTCCCCTCTTCCCCTTCCCTAACCTTTCTCCCAACTCCTGTTACTTTCTGGGACCAGAGGAACACCAGCCAAAGGCTGTGCCAGCTGACAGTAAGAAAGGAAGGTAAGTATCCTCTTTCCAGGCCTAGCTACCAGAAAGCCAGTTATGTGTTATGCAAAAATAACTACTAAAACACTAATGTTTAAGCATCAAGATTTGGGGATTCAAAGAGTGTCTACTGCTGTTCTTAGCACTTGAGTGGGTTCAGGTAAACCACATGTGAAAATTCAGCCAGAGTTGATCAAGCTAAGCTTGAGGTGCCCGTTGTCTCTAACCTTGTTGCATCCACCCCCAGGGCCACCCATGTCTTGGTCACTGGGATTCTATATCTACTGTACCAGCCTGCACCCATTGCTGGGAAAGTTCTGATGAGCAGTGGACCGGGTCCTCTCAGGAACACTCCCAGCATGGGAGCCCTCCTACAGGTGCTACAGAATAGAAGGGCCAAGCTTCCTCGTGTCACAGGGCAGCTTCCAGACAGGAAAATGCTTCTAAGGGCACTGTGCATGGGCCCTTCTGAGGCCTTCTCACTCAACACTCCGGTAACTAGTTCTTCCATCTTCCTGGAACACTGGGATTATAAATGGAACCCAGATGTTGGCTATGTCCTTCTTCACCTTGGAGATGTAGCTATAATTGGCTTGGACTTCAGCCAATCCCACAACTTGGGAAGATCTAAAACCCTCTCTTTGAATTTCTGCTCACTTCAGCCTCTTTGGATGCTGAATGGCACCTAACTGTGCCCCACACTAAAGTCTCTGCCTGCCTCACAGGAAACAACTCACAGTGGGTATGAGGGAGTTTGGTAGATTTGATTGTTGATTTGGACATCTGGGGGATGAATTTTTCCAACCTGACCTTTCATAAATAAAACAGGCTGCCTCTGGATCTCAGGCAACGCTGTTTAGTGAGCGATGCTGTCCCCTGGCTGAGCACTCACATCTGCTGCATGCAGGATTTGCCTGATTCTTCCCGCTTTAGGCCAGTGCTGGATAGTCTACCTTGGTGATAATTCCCCGTCCACTCAACAGCCATGCTCCACAACTCTTAGATTTCCCAAATTGAGGACAATCGGAAGAGGCTCTGGAATAAAAATAAAAATATATCCATGCAATGCCATTCATTGTGTGGGGGTAAATTAAAAGCCACAGCCTTGGCTCTTTGGTTGACGCAGTCTGTGTCACTCCCTACTGTCTTCTGGGGACCTTCAGTCATTCAGACAGCATGCCTCAGCACCAGCAAATTCTGTGTCCTCTGGTTTTGCCCTAAATAATCCACTTACACAAACTGTAGGTTTTATGGACTTTTTTTTCAAAACCAGGCTACAAAAGAAGAGATATATCACAGCCACCAGATCCAACATCTCCCACTGGAATAGCTGCTGTTGGTCCTTCTCCATCCATACTTCAACTGAGTTATTTTTATTCACTCTGCCTTTCTGTTCAGTGCCTAACTCCACTAAGTTTTCATCTCTTAGGCAGAGAAATTTACACCATCTCACCAAACTGAGTATTCTGAGAGACTGTTACACACCAAAGTAGAGAGGCCTTTAGCACAGACCATCTTTTTTAGAAGGGGCTTTAGAACGACATGATTTAGTAGATCTGTCTTTTGAGTCCTACCCACTAACTCACCTCTTCTCACACGTATCCCGTGATATGTCAATGTCATTTTCCCAATGAGGAATAAAATTCCCTGTGTTTTGTTACATAAGAACTGGGAAATAAGAGGGCCACACACCTGGAAATATAATTAACAATTAGGCAATTTCAGGGCAAGTCATACTCAGGAAGCAGTGACCTTATGCTTGAGAGGTATAATGCTCATTTGAAAAGATTCTATCGCAGCTTACGTGTTGGGAGATTCTGAGGAGGATCCCAGAGATGGGAGCCAGAGGGGAAGAGGAAGGATTCTGGAAAGCAATGCATTACCCCTTAAACAATTGCCAAGCCAGCCAGGATGTCTGGGACTTGTGAAAGGCTAGCATTTGTAGTGGTCATGAGAGACGCTTTGCCAGCACCAGATAGAATGTGGGGGTCTCGGAGAACACTAGCGGGAGACGAGAAAGACAAGCTATTGTACGTGGTTCAAACCTTTGTTTGTTGACACACACTGTTATGGAGGTGTGCAGCCAAAACAGAAAGCATAAACCAAGTAGAGAATTGCTGTCCTCTATCCACCATCCCCCTATCTTTGATCATAGTGTCCAGCATAGGACTACATTTTTATTAATTAAATGTGTTCCTTAACAATTTCACACATGCATATGGTACATTTTGTTCACTCTCACCACACCCAATCTAGTTTAACTCACAGATCTATTATGAATCCCCACGTAGGTCCCTTTCTTACATGTCTTTTTATTTTGTTTTTATGAGTAACTGAGTTTAATCAAGACCATCTATATGATCACTGTTGGGTATATACTGTTAGTTCTATCTAGCTGACAGGAATGACCATCCCTGCCCCCAAATCTATCAGTAGACAAACATTCAGCACGGAGGGATAGGGGCCTGTGAGCCCCTCCTCTATCCATGATGGATATTTTGATAAGCCCAAGTTTTGTACCAAAGCAGGCAACGACCTGCTGTTATAAGATCATCTTTGCAACACATGCAATGCATGCATATATGCAATGGTTGAATCATGCCCTGATGATAACATTTCACATCCCTTCCCCATATTTTTTTTCAATTTACATCTTTTTTTTTACTTTTATTGAATATCTATGATTTATACATCATGCACCAAAATCCCACTCCTCCCCCCAGTAAAATAAAACAAACAGACAAAAAACCTTGTCACAGAAGCTATAGTGTATCACACAGTATAGCCTTCTGTCCACATATGTTTACTTTCAAATGTTCGTTGTTATGAGTCATGGGTCTGGTTGGAGGCCTACACTATTGTTACCGGATCTTCAAGTTGTTGCTGTGTGTCAAGGAGATTCTTAATCTTTGAAATCTGCAGGTTTGGCCCCTTCATGTGTTCCAGTAGGTCATACATGGGGTACATGTTGGGGTGAGGGCCACTCAGAGTGCTGGATCAGGGCCTACTCCCTTGTCCTCAGGGCAAGGCCAGTTCACCTGCTCCCCTGTCATCATGGCAGGGGCAGCTCACCCACTCCCATGTCCTCATGGCAGAGCTGGCTCACCCGCTCCCATGTCCTCAGGCCAGGGCCTGCTCTCCTGCTCCTGTGTCATCAGGGCAGGACCAGCTCACCCACTCCCACCCACCTCCATATTTTCTGGCTCTTAAATTCTTTCTGTATCTTCTTCAGCAATGTTTTCTGAACATTAGTCATGGAGATAGGAATGTCTTGCTTAGTTCTGTGCACTCAACTGTCACTCTGTGCACCTTGAGCAACTAAGCATCTTTGCATTTACTGTAGTTCACTGCAAGAAGAAACGTCTTTGATTAAGGATAAAAGTAGTTATTTGTCTACCAGTATAGATGTAAATATTTAGACTGCAATTTGGTGCCCTGTCAAGTTACATGAATAACAGTAGTGAATTTCCCTGCTAGGGGTTGTGACCTCCCCATGCAAGGATGTATTTCCTCCTTTAGAGTGAGGTTCAAATCCAAGCTGAGAGCAATTGGTTATACACTAAATAGTTGTGCAACTATTGTACCCATGTGGATACCTTCACTGGAAGATTAGTATTGTAGTTCATAGAGTTAAGAGTTGGGTAATATTATTGGTGCCTTATCAACCGCCTCCACAGCGGCCTGAATTGCACATTGCAGTACAGTGAAAGCTAGCTACCGTGGAAGAAGTTTCCAGCTCAGTCTAGTTTGGTTTCTCTATATTGTGTAAACAAAGCATATGATGCCTTCAGCAAGCAGGTCTTATCACCTACATCTGATGAGCACCCAAGAAGAATAGCAAGCGCTCATACTGTAGCCAGGTATGCTAATGCACATCCTTAACCCTAGCATTCAGGAAGTAGGTAGAGGCAGAAAGAACTCTGTGAATTGAGGCTAGCCTGGTCTACATAGTAAGTCTCAGGCCAGTGAGAGCTACATACTCCCTCAAAAAATCTTTTTTAAAAGTACCTGCATAGTTTAGGTGATGTCTAGGGTTTCCCTGATAAACAACTAGCTCATGAGGAGGTATAACATACTTAGCATTAGGATTTTGATTTAATTAACAGTGGGTTTCTAGGAATTGTATTATACAACCCCCCTTCTAAGTCTTTACCTTTTTAAAATTTACATCTGTTAGCTTACAAATAGTACATTGCTATATGGAGTTTTCAGACACCGTTCATTTAGATTAACCCGCCTTCTTTGATCCTTCATGTCCCATATCCTACTCCCATCTCTGCTTAAACCCTTCCTACCCACCCCAGTGTCCCTTTGCTCTACTTTCATATCACCAATGTTCTATTAGCTCCTCCTCCTCCTCCTCTGTTTAAAATTACTTAAGTAAAATTGCTTTCTTCTGATAAACCCACAAATAAAAGCATCACACTGCAGATGTAAGAAAGCCACTCAAACACTTGTCCTGTTCTCAGCACATGAACTTGCACACAGCTACAATTCTTAAGCAACTGAGCTTTGCTTATGGTTTTATACTTCCACGCTCAATTACATTTTAAAGCCCCTCCTCTTAAGCCCCACTCCTTCCTAGCTTCCTGGCTTCTACAGGCACTCCAAATAAACCCACATATCTAAAGATCCACATGTGGGAGAGCATGCAGCATTTGTCATTCTGTTCCTAGGTGACCTCATTAGCTGTAACTATTCCCAGTTCTGTCCACTTACCTGCAGATTTTGTGATTTCATTTCTATTATGGATAAACAAATTATATTGTATATATGTACCACGTTTTTATTGTTCATTCATCAGTTAATGGCATCTAGACTATTTCCATTTCCTGGCTACTAGGAGTAGAGTAGTGATGAACACAGATGAGTATGTCTAGAGTCTAGAGTCCTTTTGGTATATGCCCAGTATAGCTGGGCCATGTGGAAGTTCTCTTTCAAGCCTTCAGACTGATTTCCAGACAAGACTACACCAGACTAGACTCCCAGGGACAGTAAACAAGACTTCCTTTTCCTCACAACCTTGCAAGCATCTGCCTCCTTTTGCTTTTTTTTTAACAGCCATTCTGACTAGGTGAAACAGACCCTCAAAGTAGTTCTATCATTTCCCCTAATGTCTAAATGGTGCTAAACACTTTTTCAATGTATTTATTAACTATTTCTTGTTTTGGAAATCTCTATCCAATTCCAGACCTCCTATGTTTCATGCTAATGACAAGCAGTCATATTTGTTTAATCTGAATCAGAAGTGTAAAGGTGGGGCGGAGCTGAATTCACATCCTTCATCCATCATTATCAGATTTGCCAATCAATGTGTTCACTTTGCCCGTGTGTCTCATAGAAATGGCTTTCGTCTCACAGTGACTGTGAGAGCAATGAGGTGGTGTCAGTGAAGATGTGATTCTGTCGCTACCATTGGAAAATGCCAAAGGAAGGTTGCCTCTTCCCTACACTCTGTTTATTTCTTTGTTTGTTTATTTTTGTTGTTCATTTTTTATTTTGCTTTTTGACAAAGTCTCTCTTTATGTAGACCTGGGTGTCCTGGAATTCATTCAAACTCATAGAGAGCTGCTTGCCTCAGTATATATTTCACCCATAATTTTACTCCTAAGTGAAAATGTAGGGCTACAGATCATATAATTTTTCCTTCCTTAAAATTTTATGCTATACTCAAAAGCATTGATTATATTGTTTCATTTCACAAAATACAATCTTTAAAGATTCTTTGCTAAACTTACCAGTCAAGTAAAACTAAATATGAATTTCGTTAACTACTTTCTAAAATATCAAATATACTTTAGAGCATAAACATATAAGGCTATGTGTAGTGTTTACCCACAGAGAGTACTTCAAAAAGAGGCATACCAATAAGCATATATTTTTGAAAATTGTAATTAACATCAAAGTTGGGACTGAAACACAAATGTGTTAAAGCCTTGGTTGCTTGCTAAGTTGGTTACTATTGCCTGGGTGGCTACAGTCAGACTTCATCTACATAGATAAAATGACGCCAGTAAATCACTTTTGTGTTGCCAGGTGATTAGGGCAATTAGCCTGGAGTGTCAGATTCTGATGTTACCAGACCATTCAACCAAAAAAATCAGATTGAAACACTTTTCTTTTTTAAAAACATTAAATAATTGCAGTATTGGTTGCATTGGCACCAAAAAAAAAAAAAAAAAAAAAAAACAGCCATGGAGGGTAAAACCCCTCAAAGAATAGTCATGAAAACCCAGTCAAGCTTTCCCAAAGGAAAGATTGAGGCAACGGTTAAATGCCTGTGTGCATCCTAAGCCCAGAAAGAAAGTATTCACATGGAAGGAGGCACCGTTAAAAAATAAGGACCAGTTTCAGGGTTTTAAGAGGCATGGAGGGTACTGCCAACTTCATCCTATTCTATAGCAGGAAGGGCACTGAGAGCCGTGTTTCTGGGAGGAAGAGACTCTCTTACAACAATCACAGACTCAGTGCCCACTGACTTCCTAGGAGTCTTTGGTTTGGGCTAGACATGCCTTCTCATCCAATGGCATTTCCAGAAGATCTCAGTGACAGAACCCATCAAAAGGAATATTTAGCTGTCCCCCTGCTGTCTTTCTGTTGATTGTAAATCCTGGGTTCTCTCATTTCTGGCTATATCATTTTTAGCTATCTATCTATCTATCTATCTATCTATCTATCTATCTATCTATTTATTATATTTATTTATTTATTTATTATATTTATTTATTTATTTGTTTATTATTGGTGTTTTCGAGACAGGGTTTCTCTGTGTAGCCTTTGCTGTCCTGGACTTGCTTTGTAGACCAGGCTGGCCTCGAACTCACAGCGATCTGCCTACCTCTGCCTCCCGAGTGCTGGGATTAAAGGCGTGTGCCACCATGTCCAGCTTATAGTTTTTAATTTAAAACTTAAAAAAATGATATGTCAATAAGTGTGTGGTGGTGGTTCCGTGTGTGTGTGTGTGTGTGTGTGTGTGTGTGTGTGTGTGTGTGTGCACGTGCGCGCATGTGCACACACACTATTTGCATACCTGGTTCCTACAGAGGTCAGAAGATAGCTTTAAATTCCCTGGGACTGGTGTTGCAAAAAGTTGGCAGCTGTGAGCTACCATGTGGTGCTGTGAACTGAACCTGGGTCCTCTGGAAAAGCAGCCAGTGCTTTTCATCACTAAGCCATCTCTGCAGACCTTTGGCTATATATATATATATATTGCTGAACAAGCTATAACCCCTCTTTGCTGTAATTTCCTCAAAATTGAAACTGGGGCTTTGAAGAACTGTCTGAGAAGATGCTTATTCTGAACTCTGCACGCAGCCACACAGCATGTGTGCCTTCCCCCTCATTACAAAGAGCCTGTCTTCCAAGGTGGGGTCTTAACGAATGTTTCTCAACTGAACTGTGTAATTAAGTAAATAAAGTTCTGGGAATTTGTGAAATTCTTAAAGACCTTCTGAGAATAGGTTTAAATATGCCTCAGTCTTTTATGTCCCAGTAACCCCAGGAAGGCCGGGCTGTAGCCACAGACCTTGAATGTGATGATTCATGCTTTAGCCTCTCATATATCTGAGGATCATGGGACTCTATTTTCATGTCACAGAAACTCAATGAGAGTAATTCTTTAGAAGGCTAAAACTAACAGCAGGCTCCAGGATGAGGGATACAGAGGACCACATCAGGACCCAGTCAAGACTCTCTTTTTTTTGTCATTCCTACATTAGTTTGGTCCCTGGCTAGACTATCTTTCTGAGGACTCTCAAATGGTTCTTTCACAAGGTGCAAAACATGAATGAAGGTGGCAAGGCTGTTATTGCTTCCAGCCTCAGACCCAACAAAGACAGTGACGTTACCTCAGCATCTTACAAGTCACATGAAGACAGACAAACCCAATGGGAGAGTTCAGACTTGGCAATTGGCTTGTTGAGTAAGAAATGGAGACTGTTGGGTAGTTGCTACATTTGCATATGAGGGTGGCAGCAATGTAAAGTGCAAGTTCGAGACCTTTTCAGAAGCAAGGCAAGGACAGTACGTGCCATGTTGATATTTCAAGTTTGACGTTTTGTGGCTACAATGGTTACAAATGTTCTCAGCATACTATAGACACAAATATAGAGTCAGGATAAGGTAACCTTTGGGCTGGAGACCAAGGCTTTGGAATCTTAACCAGTCAGGAAGAAAAAGGAATGGAAAGACTGAGTCCACCAGTCAATGATAATAACCTCAAAGAAGAAGGCAGTAGACTATGAATCTGGGCAAGTGGGACATTAATCATTACAATCCGGCTGCTAGACAGGACGGCAAAGCTACCTCAGTGTCAAGGAAGGGGAGAAAGGGTAGTTTTTAACAAAGAAAGTCACTATGCAGATACAGAGTGCCTGCAGTGCCTGTCAGGGATGGCAAGCTTTTTTTTTTCCCTACACATTCGTTGAGCACTGATGTGCTTCAGTCATCATGGCAAAGATGGGCCTGAGGTGAGGGACACAGTGTCAGTCTGATGTATTTCAAACTTTACTTCACACCCAGGTTTCCCAGACATCTCTGGGCTGCATGCAAGCTCTTTTACAACCTTGGTGTGAGCTGACATCCTGAAGCTGATGTGGACACTGTGCACATGCTGGTCCAACTTTGAGCATCAAGAATCAGGCAATGTGATGCTATAGAGCACCATAAGGAGTCAGTTGACTCTCAGCAAAGTAGTGGAACCTACTGGAGTCCTTGGAGTGACTTCTTGGGAACTACAGTTTGAAGGCAGTAGACACGGATGGGTGGTTGAGGGATCAGATTAGAGATGAACCCCTGCAAAGGAGAATCTGTACCGTAGCAATGTGAAAGAAATGGTAATCTTTTTAAAAATTGTAATAGATATTTATTTACTAAATTATAGTGGTGGTGGTGGTGTGTGTGTATGTGTGTGTGTGTGTGTGTGTGTGTGTGTAGCTAAGAGGAAAACTTGTAGAGTCAGTCCATTCTTTCCACAATGTGGGTCCCAGGGATTGAAATCAGGTCTTCAGACTTGATAGCAGGTACCAAGAAGCCCTCTTCACCAGCCCCAAAATTGAAAGTTTTAAGATTTATTTTATTATTATTTTGTGTGTGTATGTGTGTGTGCATGTACGTGTGCACGTATGTATGCGAGCAACTGAAGTTATAGGCATCTGTGAGCCATCTGATATGGAGAATGGGAACCGAACTCTTACCTCCTGCATAAGCAGCAAGCACAGTTAGCTGCTGAGACATCCATCTCTTCAGTTCCAGTGAGCAGGAATCATTAAATGACTAATATGTATCTGATGTGTCCTGTCCAACCTTTATAGGCAGGAAGATTTTCCAGACAGCATCTGTTCCCTGACCATGCCACTACCACATCCTTCTCCTCCTTTCTCCTTTGTACAGGTGACCTCACTGAGTGGCCCTACCTGCCTTGAATTCGGTGTGTAGAGTAGGTGGGCCTTGAGTTCAGAGATCTGCACATTACTGTCTCCTGAGAGCTGGTATTAAAGACATGTAACCCATACCCAGCCTCCCCTTTTCTTTTTAAAAGTCACATCTGGAGCTCCTTACAGCCTTGATCAGGCGTATTTCTTAGAATTTGTTCTATCCTGGGGGATATGATTATAAGCATAGAAACACAAAAAGGTTGGACTTGAAATTTGAGAATCCAAATCTAGTCTGGAATATTGATTTTTTTGACCCATTGGTTAATATATTAATGTTTAGTAGATTTAGTCTAAAGTTGTTTGCACAATAAATGTTAATGTATTTTAGTAGGCTGGGTGGAGAGGAGCAGGCCTCATGAATGGCTGGCTTTTCTAAGTTTGTGGGTAAATGCAGTTGCTCTCATAATGTTAAGGAGAATATTAGCAATGTGTCCTGGGGCAGGACAACAGTGAGAGGATGATCTTTTAATTCTTCCCTGCTATCCATGATAATGTCCACTCTTCAGCCTGCAGATGCATGCTGCTGGGTAGCAAGATGGGCTTAAGTTCATCCAGAGGTTTGCTCTTGGAGACCAGTGGGCTTATGTGTCCAAGATTCTTGTTGAAGACTATCTGACCATAACACTAGCAGCTATCTTTACATGAAACAAAAGACTAAAGGCATCCCTGCCTTTAAAAAATCTGAAGCTGGGGGCTGGAAAGATGACTCAGAGGTTAAGAGCACTGACTGCTCTTCCAGAGGTCCTGAATTCAATTCCCAGTAACTACATGGTGGCTCACAAACATCTATAATGAGAACTAATGTCCTCTTCTGGCATGCATGGGTACATTACATGCAGGCCGAGCACTATATACATAATAAATAAATAGATAAATAAATAAATAAATAAATAAATAAATAAATAAATAAATATTTTTTAAAATCTTAAGCTGGGCCAACCAAGAACTATGCATGGCCTGGACCTAGGCCCCCTACACAGATATAGCCAGTGGGCAGATCAGGCTTCATGTGGGCCCACTTTTAAGGGAATAGGGGCTGCCTCTGACATGGAATTTGTTGTCTGCTATATGGTCACTTCCCAATTCTAAGAAATATGCCTGATCAAGGCTGCAAGGGCCTCCATATTGGTTTGCTGGACAGACCACAGGTGAATAGGACATACTCAGTCCTGATGTAACTTGATGAGCTAGGGTGAGTGGAAAAGAGGGCTCCCCTTTTCTGAGGAATAGGGAAGGGGCCATGGGGGAAGAAGGAGGGAAGGAGTGATTGAGAGGAAAGGAGGGATGGGGCTATGACTTGGATGGAAAATAAATAATAATAATTTTTAAAAAATCTTAAGCTGGGTGCAGTGTTGCAGACCTGTAAACCCAGCACATAGGGAGACAGAGGCAGGTAGATTTCTATGAGTTTGAGGCTAGCCTGGTGTACAAAGCAAGTCCTGGACAGCCAAGGCTACACAGAGAAACCCTGTCTCCAAAACAAAAGAAACATACGAAAAAACTCTTGAGGTTTCATAAAATGGAAAATATTCCATTTCTTTTCATCCCACCTTTAGGTTTCTTCATATTCTTCTTCAATATATAAAGTTGCAGTGTGTGGTCCTGTGCTTACTTTTAAGGCTGGTTAACATGAAAACCACAGCTCTCACAAGAAATTGTGAGTCACTGACCCAGTCCTGAGCAGGGACTACAGGGCACTCCATACATTCCACTACCTGGCTCTTTCTCCAGGGATGTCAGATAAAAGCACTGTCTGGTCAGAGGCCTGAGTCATGACCATCTCCATGTGGCAAGAGCTTCTCTTTGTCAACTATTTTATGGTATGAAGGGAGTGGCACAGTTGTGATGTAAAATGGACCAAACCGGCACTAGGTGGAATTGCCCTTCTGCCTTTGAGCCTTCCTTTGGGAATTCTCCAATCCCAAGAGACCAAGAGGTCTGCTCAGAATACACACCACAAAAAGACACAGCGAATGGTCTGTGGATTAAACAGTTCAGAAAAAGAAATTCAGGGCTGCTATTGTCAGTTACTGAAAACGTATTATTATTTAACTTTTAAAAATGTCTATCTAAAACATACCAGCATACTTCTTTGTCCTTTCCCCCCTGAAAATTCCAAATTTCAGATTGGTGATAAGCCAGGGAACTATGAAGTTTATACTGTTTTCACTCAATGGATCCCTGGAAATCTTTCCAAGAAGCCAGTTATCATAAAGCTGCTCATATTTCCTAAAAGAATAGTGACATAATTGGGAGTTGAAATACTGACTGAGGATCGGGCATAAAATAAATCATGAATGTGGCCGCTGATCTGCCATAAATGCAAAGCCATAGCTACTATCAACCTCTGTGCTCACTTAACAGTCTAAAATGATGTTTGAAGTCACAGAAGCCTATAATTTTATTGCTTTGAGGGACTATGGGGATTGTCTTGTCTGGGCCATGATGTGAAGATAAGGAAGTTTAAATCGGAGAAGATGAAGTGATGTTTAATGTAGTCAGAAGATCCAGCAAAGGACTGTGTCTATCCTTGCACTCTGCTAAAGTCTTGCTTGGAAAAAAATCCCTGCAAAATTGTCCAGGGTAAATGAGGGGGTGGGAGTGGGGGCAGCGGGAGACTGTGCTGTGCATATGCAACAAAGCATGATCAAAGGTGATATATTTAATTATATGATATCAATATGATCTTGTCCTTCTTGGAATTCAAGAGAATATTCTCCAGGATGAAATCACTTCTTTTTCTTCTTGTTTCATAAACTTCTGCATGCAAATCATTCTCTTGGTACATGGGGCTGACAAGCCTTTCCCATGGAAGACCAGAAGGCAATGGAGCATCTCCCTTGTCTGCAGTGTGTATCACTGGAAGTGTTTGGGATACTTGCCTAGACCTAATGGGTTATTTTAGAGACAAGAGCAACATCTAAACATGAAGCTGGTTTATCTTTCATGCATATATTCTATATATAGCCATTGGGCAATTTTATGCCCCTGTTTAAATAATTTCGTGCAGAAAACATGGGTTCATATGCTGGAAATTTCCACTGTGGCACAATGCCAACTCCCAGAAAGTGTTGGATCCAGGAGCACGTTGGATCTTAACTCTTTGAGTTAGGAATGTTCAATGTCTAGGAAACTCTACAGACTCATCAAATGATTGTTTGGGCATTGACTTTTGTAAAGTCTTAACCAGAATATGAGCTTGGCGACTGGAAAAAAATCAATATTCTCTGCAATATAGACTACTTGTTTCCCCTTTTCTATATTCTTTCTTGTGGGGAGAGGGCAAACAGCAACATGCTGAAATACAGGGGAACTAACTGTATGGACTTGGATGACTTCTGGCAGCAAGAACAAGAAAGCTTTGACCAATTTAGCTGTCACTTGGCAATGTCTTCTGTGGAAAGGCATGGCTCAACACTTGCTGCCCTTTCTCAAGCTTGACTCTGAGGCCATCTCAGGTGATCTCCTAACAGCTCACACAGTCTCTTTCTTGACAAACAGCTCCACAAATTGTAAAGCACTGAGGACCTCTAGCCAACATATTGCCTCCATGGTGCTATCATCACCAAAGTGTCCCAAACCTTCCCCTGACCCATTCGCAGTTCTGAGGGTGAAATAAAGTGACAAGCAGAAAGTGGATGTATTTGAATGGAAAATCGAAGACATCATGTTTCCTAGAATAAAGTCAATTGAAAGTCAAGACAAAGTAATATAAAGGAAAATGTCATACTTAGCTCTGAATCAGACTTTTGATTGTATATTAGAAAACTTGGGAACCTTCCTCTTGATGTCCCAAGTCACTGTTACAGAACAGACAGACTGGGTTCTCCCATTCAGGTATCATCGGCTGACTAGTTAATAAGTACAAAGCCTCACAGTGGGAGCTGAGAATGTATGGGCCAATAGAATGCTACCTGTTCTCAGGGAGCTTGCTGGAGAGCACAGACCAGAAAATGAGCATGGCATGCTCTGTGGCAAGCACTAGGATGAGGATACTGTAGGGTGGGCTCTTTGAGGGCTTAAAGTGGTCTCTGGTCTAATGTGTGGTAGGTAGGAAAGGAAACAGTGATGGAACAGTCCTCAGAAATGATACTACATTAGGCAAGCAGTGAAGGAGTGTGGCATAGAGAGGGAAAGAGGCTCCGAGAAAGAACAAAAATTGACCTTTTGGAGTACTTACTGTACGCCCCACATCACTTGGGGGTATTTATATACTTTGCTTCAGTTATGGGCTGGTTCCTGTCACAATCCCCTTTTACATGACAAAACAGAGAGCTTGGGCTCCTGCTTAATGTTACAATTTAAGTGATACACTGGAGTTAAAACCAAGCCTTCCATTTCCATAGTCTCCAATTTTACCTGTCACACAGAGAAAATAGCAAGAGAGAATACAGAGCATTCCAGAGTAACTGCAAGTGGTCTAGTGAACTGAATGGAGCCACATCTCACAAATGCATAGTCTTTACTTTTCCAAAATGTATACAAAATAAATCTTCTTCAAACAAAGGAGAGTCCCAGCCCTCTTCTCATTGAGGCCCACAAAGAAAATGATCCTGGGCATATGATGGTACTGGTTAGTACTCTGTCAACTTGACACAACCTAGAATCAAAGGGGACCAGGAAACTCAGTAAAGAGAATGCATCCATGAGATTGCCTGTTGGCCAGCCCATGCGCCATTTTCTTGATTGATAATTGGTAGATGAGAGTCTGGATCACAGTGGTAGGTTCCACACCTGGGCAGGTCATCCTGGCGTATGTAAGAAAGCAGGCTGAGCCAGCCATTGGGAGCAAGTTAATACCTCTATGGCTTTAGTTCCTGCCTCTTTGTTCCTGTCCTGCTTGAGTTCTTCCTACCTTGGCTTCCTTCAGTATGGACTGGGACTGGGAAGTATAAGCCAAATAAACCCTTTCCTCCCCTATTTGCTGTGTATCATGGTCTTTATAACAGCAACATGAAGCAAACTAGGGCTGGGTTGGGTTTACTGTATCTGGATAGGCTTAGTGGGAAAAAGGTTATATTTTCTTTATGTACAATTATAGCAAGAAAAATGAAATACAAGTATTAAAGGTAGCAATATAAAACTGATATAAAAGCTCTATACTCTACAACATTTTTTGAACAAGCAAACAAAAAGACCTTGAGACTAATTTCATGATCATAACTTTATGTAACAGGACTTAATGCATCAAGTGGATACAAAGAACTTCCAATTAAGAGATTTTATTTATTTATGTGTAACTTTATTTTATATATATGTGCACCTGAGTCTATGTAATATATACTACATGGGTAGAAGGGGCCAGGAGGGTCAGATGAGGTGCTGCATCATCTGGAACTGGAATTGCAGATACTTGTGAGCTACCATGTGGATGCTGGGAACCAAAGCCAGGTCCTCTGCAGCTGTAGTAAATGCTCTTAACCACTGTGCAATTTCTCCATCCCCTCAAGAGAGTTAATACTCATTTCTTTAAAGTCTTTAGAAACAATTTATTTATTTTTATTTTTATGTGAATTGGTGTTTTACCTGCGTGTATGTCTATGTGAGGGTTTTAGATTCCCTGAGACTGGAGTTATAGGCTATCGTTAGCCACCACTTGGATGCTGGGAATAGAACTCAAGTCCTCTGGAAGAACTGCCTGTGTTCTTGACCATGGATCCCATCCTCCCATCTCCTCAACTCAAAATTTTTAAGTAAGTCATTTCAAGATAAAGATGTATTTCATGTTCGCTGAATCCATGAGCAGTAGCCAGGCGAAGTCACCTTGTAGCTAGCTGATCTCCACCTAGAAGGACACGTCTGTGGTTGCCTGACAGATGTACTCAATTATATGAAAACAGAATCCTTTTTAGGTATCCTCCGCTTCTCTCTCCACAAGAATCAGAGCCTAGGAATGCTGTCTGTGTCACACGTGCACTTTGGATAAAAACCTCTCTAGGAGCTCCAGGGGTGTCTGCTTTATAGTGCTGCCAAGAGGGACTCCCAAGTTTAGGGTGTGTGACTCACCCACGGTGGAGCATCAGGCATAGTCAGAGCTCCCCACTGCTTAGAGGGAAGGGAAACAGCATCAGGGCTTATCACCCACCCTCCTAGGAGCCCTAGACTACACTGTTCAGAGCCTGGGGCCACCAGCCTGGCTGCCCCAGGGCTGAACGAATCGATTTCTGGTGGCGCATCTGTAGTTCATTCCTGGTTCACAAATTGGGAAGTTTCTAATTAAGTAGTGCCAGAGCATGAAGGCCCTGGAGACAGAGTGCCTAGGTTTGAAGCTGGTTTATCCTGTACCGAGCCTTGTGTCTTTTGAGAATGTGAATGAAATAACAGCTTCCCAGCTTGATGATCTGTGAGCTCATGTGTAGGACAGCACAAACGAGGTGCTTTAAGCATATCCTTGTCACGCAGCAAATGTGAACCATGCCTATCAGATTGAGCATTGCTTATACAATGGCTGAATTTAGCTATGGTTTCATATTGAGGTTCTTAAATGATAAGGAATTTTCACTTTTATTTTCAACCACATATTCATTTATTTACAAACAGTCCATATAACCTGAATTAGATGTCAGCTCTGTGCTATTCCTACATGCTCAGGGCTTCTATCCTAGTATGGAAGAATGATATCATATAAGTAAATAGAGGCTTAGAAACGGTTGCTGTGAAAGCCAACAAAGGACACCACAAGGACTTAATTGGTAGCATTATGTTTCTTAATTTGACTTAAAGGTAATGTGGGATGGCCTTTGAGCAAGGGATGTTTGAGCTGAGACACATACACTGAATAAGAGTTGTCGAGGCTCAGGGAGAAGCTAGAAATAAATTCTAGGCTAAGAACAGGACAGGATCAAGGCCCTCCAGTGGGATGGAACTTGGTATATGTGAGAAATAGGCCAGTTGACTGCGTGCAAAGGATATGAATGGAAGGGTCTAATTTCATGTAGAGACGGTGAAATAAGCAACAGTGGTCAGACCTCAGAAACCTCAAGTTGGCTATCTTTAAGGAAGTTCATTTTCTGGACCTTTAGTTTTGAGTAGAAATATCATTCAACTATGGTCCACGAAGATGATGATGGCTTAAAACCACATGATGACATACCGTATTTTCTAGCATATAAGATGACTCTCAACTTTTCCAGTTAAAAAATAGAGTTTGGAATATACTCGCCATATAAGACTTCTTCTCTTCCAGCGCACACCCTGTGCAGCAGACTGAGGCTTGTGTCTATTTGCAGGCAGAGTACAAATAGCCAGGCGCTTTATTAAATGTCGGCAGACAGCCAGTACCAGCCTACACTGGCCCTTTAAGGCTCCACACTCAATGTGAAAAGCGCAGCCAGGAGTCCAATGGGCAGCTTGTGAGAACCACTCTCTGGTTCTCCTTCTCAAAGTTCAGGAAGATGTGTGCAGCTTGCTCCTTCCCGCTTCATACTAACCCGTACAGAGCAGGGAAATCAGCAGCAGCACCCTCCACTATATGTGCAGGACATACGAAGCAAGGGGAAGCAAGCTGCAGCTAAGTACCGACGTTTGGCATGGAGTTTTCGGGTGTGTGTGCCAAAAAGTCGTCTTATATGCTGGAAAACATGGGACTTTAAAAGTGATGTGCTTTGACAGGGCCAAAGCAAGTGGAGACAAAGTCAGGGAGATGAGAAGAGACTTAGGGTTCAGTCGTCTGTTTTGAAGAAGGTGGATAGAGGCGCCATTTTGCTAAGGTTTGAGAGTGGAAATTATTTCATTTTGAACACAAATACTTGTGAGAGACATATATGAAGCTGTCTATAAGTACAGCTAACTGTATGCTTTATAAGATAGGACGGATACAGTGACACTTGGTTTTGGTTTGGTTTCACTTAATAATTTTCTTGAAAATTTTACACATGAGCACTGCATCGCGTTCTCCTGTCTCCCTTTCTTCCCTTCAATCTCCCCTGGGACTCTCTCCTAAAGTAGTCATTTCCTTAATTATCATTGTTACATGGATACGCATATATATGTACATGTGTATACATAATGGATTGAGTCCATTTAACTTTGTATGTACCTGTGTCTAGGACTGACAGCTTGGCAATGGAAGACCTATGTAGGATGTTGCCCTAAAGGGGGCTGATTCTCCCTCTCTCCACAGGCACTTACCACCTGTAGCTCTTCATCTAGGGATGGGGCCATGGGGAATTTCCCTTGCCCACACTGGCATGTCATGTATGATGGTTTTTTACTTGCATGTATGTCTGTGGCTAGGCTTTCAGGCTCCAATTTGATCCTCTGACATACTTGAATAGGCAAAATTGCCATGATAGTATCATACTAACATCAGCATGCTGAGTTCAGAGCAGGGGTCATGAGTATATGCTAAATAGAGAGGAAAATATCACCAGAGGACAAATGGGCAAGAAGGTAGAAGAAAATTCTGTTTCCAGGTTAGCCAGAGTAATGGAAGAGGTCAGAGGGGCCTCCTGGGAGCTGCTGCACAGTTAATCGGGCAAATGTTTAAATGTGCATGTGTTTGACAATCATGAAACAATGAAATGCCGCAAAGTGTTCATATGGATGTATTTTCTCTGTACTACCCTACTCTTTCTTTCCTTTTATTACCAAAATCATTTAAATGATAGCCTAACTCTGCTGCTTTTGTTAACTAGCCACCCACTTCCTTCTTTATTCCCAGTGCCCACAAAATGTGGTTTGGATATGAAATGTGCCTGCAAGATTCATATGCTGAAATCTTGATCCAGAATGCTATGTTCCAAGGTGGAGTTCTGTGAGAGAGGGATCAGATCACTAGGGCCTCCATTCAGTCTTTGATTGCTTATGTGATGATGTTGTTGAGACACAGTAGAAGTTGTGGCAATAGGCCTTGCTTGAAGGAAGCGGCCACCCCAAGTGTCCTTAAGGGTGCACCTTGTGAGCAGCCTCCTCTAAGTGCTCTGCTTCCGAGCTGCCGTGAAGTGAGAAACTCATCAATTCTCTCCTCTGTGATGTTTCAGACTCACCTCAAGCCCGCAGCAGTGGATCCAGCTAGTCATGGAATGGAGACTCTGGAGCCATAAGCCATAGTAAATCTTTCTTCTCTAAGTTGTTCATGATGTATTTTGTCACAGTTAAAGAAAAAAAGGGAGTACACATGTTCCTGTTTGTAAAAGGTAGTCTTTATGAGGAGTCCCATGATCTCTGAGGTCATTTGATCTTAGGAAGAGAAAAACAAAGTTCTGTAGTTATTCTTAGATATTTTCAAGAACCAACAGAAGAGATGAAAGCCCTAAGGGTATGGTATTGGAGGGCTCACAGCGAGCGTGTGAAGTAACTTAAATTAAGCTTGGTGACTATTATCTGTAGAACACTGCATACTTCATTACATAATCTCTATCAGTGGAGCTCAAAAATACTGACTTTCATGTGTATGTCAGAGTTCATGATTTTTCCATAATTTTCCTACCCAATAAAGTATGTATAGGCTACAGGCTACGTGCAGTGGCTTCTGATTATAAACTCAGCACTTGGAAAGCTGAGACAGGAGGATTGAGATGTGTGAAACCAACCTATCCTACAGAAATGAGACGTCTATCTCAAGAAACCAAAATTTAAACACACACACACACACACACACACACACACACACACACAGGGTCTGGAGAGATGGCTCAGGGAAATGATTGCGTTTGCAGAAGACTGAGTTCAGTTCCCAGCACCTGCACACTTGACTATTCTTCCTAACTCCACTTCCAGGGAATCTGACACCCTCTTCTGTCCTCTACATGCACCAGGCACACATGTGATACACCTAAACACATGTAGGAGAAGAATTCATATAAAACAAACAAAATTTAAAAAGGGAGGGGGACAGAAAAAGGGAGAAAGAAAAAGAACCAAAAACAATAAAGTATAGCATGTTGAAAATGATACTTGCAAGCCTAATTTTTGAATCTGTTGCTATGAATTAAAAGAAAATATTCACAAACTTCCAAAGTTTGTTACTAGCAACAAATTTTTGTGACATCCCATAACCATGGTACATATGGAGAATATAGTCAAAGCTGAGACTCTTATTGATTTGTTTACTTACTTACATTTTATTCATTTTAGGATATGTGCAAAGGTCAGAGGACATGCAGATATGAGAAGAGCTCACAAGGCCTTACCTCTAGCTGAAGCGCTACAGGCAGTCTATAACTCCTGAGGTAAAGACAGCCAGTTTTTTCAGAGATGAGGCCCCTAATAGTTTGCCCATTATAACTAATCAGCTTTACACTCATGTATACACCAACAATACTAAGTGTATACAACACACACACACACACACACATACAAACACACACAAATAGATGAGGATAGACATGAATTTGAGAGGGGTTCTGGGGTGGGACATAGAAGTTAGAAGGGACAGGGGTGAGTATGATGATAATGTGTTGTATTCATATGTGAATTCCAAAATATATCTATTATCTATCTATCTATCTATCTATCTATCTATCTATCTATCATCTATCCATCTATGTATCTATTTGGTCTTTCAAGGCAGGCTTTCTCTGTTTAACAGCACCCTGGGTGTCCTAGACTCACTTTATAGATCAGGCTTGATTCTAACTCACAGAGATACATCTGTCTCTGATGTATCCCTGAGCAATGGGATTAAAGGCGTGCACTACCATGTCTGGCTCCCATTTAAAAGAAGAAGAAGAAGAAGAAGAAGAAGAAGAAGAAGAAGAAGAAGAAGAAGAAGAAGAAGAAGAAGAAGAAG
>OU015746.1:50112580-50135034 GCA_907169655.1 Acomys percivali | reverse complement strand
AGAAGAAGAAGAAGAAGAAGAAGAAGAAGAAGAAGAAGAAGAAGAAGGAGAAATAAAGGCAGTTTGCTGTTCTAGAACTGATTGTACGGAAACCCACTTATGTCTTGGACCATGTGCAGTGTACTTTGAACATCAGCATAAACACCTGTTGATTATCTAGGGCTCAAATATATAAATGAAAAAGACCCATTATCTGAAGACTTTGATTTAAGCTTTGAGGGTAAACTAAAAAATGGTGACTTAGCATGTTCAGTTGTTGGATATGCATCTAAATAACCAGTTGCTTGGAGAAATGGGAATTTATTTTCCTATAGGTAATGTTAATAAAATGCAAATTACTCTATCTATACTGGTCTGTCCACTGGTATGGTCTTGTCCAGGCAACCTATTGTTGAAAATTCATGTCCTGTCTGGACTATTTCACAGCAGTTCTCTGCCTCTTACAACCTAGCTGCTCTCATTTCCAGCATGTTCCCTAAGGCTTGGGTGAAGGTGGCATGTTATGGATGTCCAGGTTGTCATCTGGCTTTGTTTGTTTGTTTTGTTTTGTTTTTGAGAGAGAGACTTTCTCTGTGTAGCTGTCCAGGTTGTGCTGGACTCGCTTTGTAGATCAGGCTGGCCTCAAACTCACAGCGATCTGCCTGCCTCAGCCTCCCAAGTGCTGGGATTAAAGGCATGCACCACCACGCCCAGCTATCTGGCTTTATTTAGATCAGCTATGGCTAGACTCAGCGCGCATATCTGGATGAAGGCACTCTAACTATGAGCTTGTAAAATCAAATGAGTTTGCTACTCCTAATATGCTTAGGAGATACTGTCTTCCAGAAAAAGAGACAAGGAGACGGAGAAGAGGCCCCAAATAAGCCTGATCTCAAGCATGGGAAAAGAGAGTAAGCCTTAAAGCCCCAGAGTCAGCCTTTTGACTCCATGACCTGCTCTGTGCACTCTAGAGCAGGGTGACCACTCAAACAAAGCCAGGGAAAGCAGGGGTCTACACCACTGCTGAGCACAGCCCACACTTCTGCCCTGTGCAGCTGGAGACTTGTGGCTGGAGCTTCCCCAGGCTGCTTTGGCCCAAAACTGAACAAACCTCAGCATAGGTCCCTTTGAGCCACCAGAGAGCATCTCCACTCCTGCCTTAGGCCTCTGCCTTGGGCTCCTGGCAGCTTAAGGCATCCTTGGCAATCCTGATGGGTCCCTGCCTCTACCAGCTCTTCCATTCCGTATGTCTAGAGAATTGATTTCATGAAGACGCTGCCAAAGTTTAGCATTGCAGTAGTTGGACCACTCCTGGGCCTTTTGGGAAAGGTTGTATAGCAGCACACTGCAATATGAGAACAGTAAATGGAGGGACCCTGAGCAGTGCACAGCTGGAGGCTGGCCTAGGTCTGTCCTTGTAACTGTTCTGGCCTTCAGGAACCCTGGACTTAGGCTGTTGTGGGCAATGGTTTTCGGGTCCCTTCCCCACTAGCCATACCAATCTCCTTGGAGAACAATTTTTTCCACACCCTGGATTTTATTCTAAATCTTCCTTCAGTCCTGCTCTGTCACATACATTCTGTTTCTTGCTCACTTTCTTGTAGCTTAAGTGATAAACTGAGCCATGCTGCACCCGTGCAGCACCCTGAAAGACCCCCTTGCAGCACCCATGCAGGACCTATGCAGGACCCATGCAGTACCCTGCAGGAGACCCCTGCAGCACCCATGCAACATCCACACAGCACTTGTGCAGCACCCATGCAGCAGCCTGAACACTTTGCTGTAGATAGATTTTTTTTTTTAAATCAGATATTCTAATTCATTGCTTCTGAGCTTTATTTTCCATAAAGCCCCTGTGGGCATGGACACAACCCAGCAAACTTCTTTGTTAGTTTATAAGCTGAAGAGAAAAATCAGGGAAGGGGCGGGGAAGGAGTCTTTGTTATACTCATTTTAAAAGGCAAAGGATAGTTTTTCTCAACCAATTTGGGTTTGAGGGCTTCTGAACTTAATGAAAATCAGAAGAAGATAAATTATATTTGTTCTCTTGTTTTCATTCTGGGAAACTCGTTTTATAAACTAAACATTTGTGTCCCCCCAAAATTCATATGTTGAAATTCTATCCACAATGTGCTGATGTTTGGAAGTGGGTAGATGAGTCTGTGAGACTAGAGTCCCTCTCATGGGATTAGTGTCCTCTCAGCCAAATGACAGCTCAGTGAGACAATCACTGCCAGCCAGGAAGTTGGCCTTTGCTAGGAGCCATGAACTTTGAACTAGCCAGCACTCCAGCCTGGAACTTGAGCCTCTAAAATGGTAAGAAATGTATATCTGTCCTTGAGGCGATGCAGTCCAAAGTATGTCATTATAACAATGCACACGAACACAATCCAGATCAGATGAAATGTCCTAACGCAGGTGAACAAACGGATCAGGATGGTCACTTTCTGTGCTGGGCAACTATGCTGTTTGCCTGTTTCTGCAGGGGCTCACCCCCTCAAGTTCCCAGGGAATGCACAGAAAAACTAGTTATGTGTCAAGTTAGTACCTCAGGAATTGTACTGCCTAGATTTTTTTATTTGTGCTGTGTGTGTGTGTGTTTCCTTTACTTTTGTGTTACCAACTTAAAACCTTTCTTTCCTTACCCATAGGGGAGTTTGGGGAAGTGCAGCAGTGAAAGTGTGGTCTGTCTGCCTTCCAAACACAACATTAATCTACAGCTCTCTCCTAGCATCCTGGCTAATGTGGTGTCCGAGAATGGATGCTTTACTATTTTTAGAAGCTGTACAGTATAAGAACATGGGGAATGTGAAGGGCAGAGTCTTCCTTAAAGGTAACACACAGCATTTGTGCCAACTCAGGCTAGTGCTCTTCATTGGAGAAGAATGAAGGCACTGCTTCAGAGTGTGTTTTGTGTTCCCTCTATGTCCTGGCAACTGTGTGAATAGCTAGCCCATTAGTCATTTCTGTGAGCAGTCTCTAAGTGCTTTTACTTACCTGGACTGTTTTTGTTTTTTTTTTGTTTTGTTTTTTTTTCTATTTCAGAAATTTACTCATACCTTCATTATTGTTCCTTTTTTTTTTTTTTTTTTTTTTTAATCTTTGGACTTACTCTGTCTTTTTTCTAGACTCTTCATTTGAAAATGTAGCTCAGTTTTCTTCATTTCTGTCCCACATACATGCATATAAGGACAGAAATTTTCTTCTCAATATTGCTTTACAGCATGGCTCAAGACTTCCTTGCAGCGTTGGGGTTACAGATTTTCTCTGTAATTCATAACTTATCTAAAAATCAGTCTTTAGTCCTACCACTTGAGAAGTTACAGTAGCAGGATCCGGAGTCTAAGGCCAGCCGGGGCGATGTGAGACTGCCCTACCCAATTAATTTTGAATTTACAATCTATGTTACTTGTTTTTTTAACTGTAAGTTAAATACAATATAATTGATTTGGGTCAAAAACTTACACATGAATCCCAGTTCTCTGAAATCCACATGAGTTCCTTGGTGGCTTAAAATTTAATCAACATAGCCGGACATAGTGGCACATGCCTGTAATCCTAGCCAGAGGCAGAGGCAGGAGGATCTCTGTGAGTTCCAGGCCAGCCTGGTCTACAGTGTGAATCCAGGACAGTCAAAGCTACACAGAGAAATCTTGCCTCAAAAAAAGAAATTAGTTAACATCTTATAAATATTGTAAAAAGGAATGAATGGTCTCTTTTTGAGGGTCATGATATATTACAATTTTAAAATTTATTTTACTCAGAGATTTTTTTTTTTTTACTGTTTAAAAATAGACAGCATCTCCTTATGTAGACCAGGTTGGTCTGGAACTCATAGAGATCTGCCTGCCCCTGTTTTCCAAGTGTTGGGATGAAAGGCATGCACCATAATGCCTGGCTCCATCTTTTGCCTCCTTAATCTCTTATTTTCTGAAAAATAGATCATAAATCTTCCACTGTACTTGTAGAATCATTTACTTTTAAAAGTTGAGTTTAATCACAAATGTTGGCTAAGGTTATTGTGTAATTCAAGTGCTGATTTCTGGAAGCCCCTGCCCTCAGCCCCCCATCTACTCCCCGCCCCCGCCTGCCCGAGGAGGGACACCTCCTCCCCCCCTCCCACCCCACCCCTGTCCCCTGCCCCCTTCTCTGGTTGACATCCTTATTCTGAGAATCTATTATCTCAATGTTGTTTAAACAGTGCTTTGCAATTTCCCCTTGATATATCAATAAAGCAGCGTACAGCCATTCATTGAGCAGGAGAGTGAATAGAGCTGGACTTCCTGCCAGCCAGGAGAAGAGGAGTTGGAAGAAGAAGTAGGAATTCAAGTAGGAGATCCAACCACAAGCAGAGGTGCAGGAGAGATGAAGGGGGTTCAGCTGGAGCAAAGGAAGAACTAAAAAGCAATTAACTTGGGAATTGCGGCAAAAACAAAGTCAGGAGAACATGGAGGGTTAAGAACAGACTTAAACTCATCAAGATTGTGTTGCAAAGCTTTATAAACAAATATAAAAGAGTATCAATTATTTGTGTGATAGCTGGGTTAAGAAATAAACTAAGAGAAATAAACACAATTATATAAAAATAAGGTTAACACTCAAAGTTACCAATTCTTCTTGAAAACATTTATTTTCTTATTCTGTAGTATGTTTATATCCACCTTAGAATTCCATATTTAATGCTATTATCTAAAACCAGGATAAATATTTTACAATTGATTTTCTTTTGTGTATTTCTCCACATACTGGAAAGGTAAAATAAATTGTAAATTATAAACTTTTTTTTCTAGACAAGTTCTCATATAGCCAAGTATGACCTTAGCTCTCTGACTCTCTCTTGCTGCCTTCTATGTTCTGAGATTACAGGTGTATGCTTCATGCCTGGCCTGACACTCATTTTTATATTATTAAGCTGGGATTTCATTTTTACTGTGTCACCTAAGATACATACATGTGTATCCTGCGTCTTATTTTTGCTTTTACAGCTCTTCTGACTTGTGTTGTCTATGGATCAACTTTTTTTTACCTTCATTATGATCACTAGTGTATTAAAATTACTCCTGTCATCTTCTTACTGTCCTCTCTTTTAACTGTGTTATTTATTTTCTTACCTTTTGTGATTAGTGAAATTGGATAGCTTTTTCTAATTTTTCTAATTTCAGAGTTACAGTTTTTGTTCTTGTTTTTTTTTTTTACAGATTTTTTTGTAAAATTTGTTTTTGAGATTATAATATACATGTTTGCTTCTCTTTCCTTTCTCACTTATACCTCCCTTTGCTCTCTTTCAAATTAATGGCCTCCTTTTCATCAATTATTATTATTATTATACACATACATGTAAACATATATGTATATACATGTATAATTCCTAAATATCACCTGCTCAGTTTGTATAATGTTATTTGCATGCGCGTTTTTCATGAAAGCTGACCCTTTATTATTGAATAGCAGATTGGTGTGTTCATCCCTGAGGAAGACCATTTCTCTTGCTTCAGCACTAACATTTAAATGTCAAGTGTAACATATTAAATAATATATAAATTAATTTAGACCCTATAGTTTCCCCTGAAGAAAACTAAATATTTTAGCACTATAATTACATTTAAAACTCTTTCCGGTGGCCTTTTAAAATTGTTTGTTTACTTTTTAATTTACACACACACGCACACACACACACACACACACACACACACACACCACAGTGTCTGTGCAGGTCAGAGGATAATCCATGGGAGACTGTGTTCTCCTTTTGTCATGTGAATTCAGGGGATTGAACTCAGATTTTCAGGCTTGACCGTGGGCACTTTTACCTGCTGAGCCATTTCACTGGCCTTACATATTTGATTAATAAAATATAAGTCTTTATATTGTTGTAGGTTGGTGAGTTGTTAATTGAATTTACACTGTGCTATGCCATTAGCTGTGCCATTAGCCGTGCCTGTTACTGCTGCGGGCATCACATTCTTTCCTCTGATTTACTGTACTTCATGCTCAGTTCCACCATTGGTGCTTCCTGCAATACCGGTCTCTTAGTTTTTACTTTATTTTTTTTTAACTGAAATGGCTTTATTTTGATTTCAGTCCTAAATAATTTGGCATAAATCATCTTTCTTTCTTTTCTTCTCAGTACAATAAAGGTGCTGCTTCCTAGACATCGGCCTTCAATTTTGCCTGAAGAAATCTGTTATACCCATAAGTGCCAGTTTTAAAAAAAAAAGAATAGCTTATTTTACCTCTCTGTTAAGCCTTAATATTTTGTTTCAATCTTTAAAGTCCTGAAGTTTACTAAGATGTGGTTACTTCTGAATATCCTTGGCATTCACATACTCTTTCCAGGAAGACTCGTGTCTTTCTTTATTCTGGTAAAGCCTATCGTGCTTCATTCACACCCTGCCTCACTGCCGCTTTCTTTATGGTGTCTTCTAGAATTACTTTTAAAGGAAGGGATTTCTCCAGGTCACATGTCAGCTAATATAACCTCCACATTTGCCCATCTTCTCGATCTCACCCTATTCTGTCTTACCTCCTTTACAAGCATTTCTTTCAGAGCACCTCTACTTCTCAGGCCCTGGTAAAGGACCTTGCTGAAGTCATGGATGGCTGTCTCATCACTCTCTCAGCTGCCACAGCATCCATCCACCGAGAAGGGGGTGTAACTCCCAGGACTATGTGTGGGTGGCTCCTGGACTGTTGCCTTTGGCCCTCCATGCACATTGGACACTGAATCCTGATGTTCTGTAGGACTTCGCTCACCTTGGCTAACTGAGCTCTTCCCCAGGCTTCCTCGCATTCCTTTTACCAACTTGTCCAGCCTCAAATCTAGTGGAGTTTCATCCCCATTGTTTGTGACGGAGGAGTGGAGCCTGGGGGCCTGGTCTTTCTCTACACGCTTTTCAGTCTCTCTTCTGGCACAGATGCGATGCCTTCTTTCCTTCCAGGCCTGCCCTTTCTGGTTCTTTCTAGCCTTTTCTTTCTTTCCTTCCTCCTGCACTTCAAAGAATTCCGCTTTAAAATGCCTTGCTTCTGATCCGGTATCAAGAGCTTACTCTGGAAGTGAGAACAGAGCAGGATCTCTCTTGGCTCAGCTGACAGTCTCCTCAGGCTCTCTGGGTGTTAGAAGAGAAAGGATTCCTTTAAGTTTTGTGGTGTTTTTAGTTTGTTTACATGATCTTACAGTATGATCAACAGGAGTAAGTCTAGTCACTCATCACTTGGAATGTGGTTGCTCTGTGTTTAGGCGTTCCTCCTAGTGATCTTGAAAGCAAAGAAAACAATGCCAATCAGAACACACAGTTAGTATCTTTCCTCCCTGTCTGATAGGTCACCCAAAGTAGAACTTAGATGCCCCATTCTGGTAGGTAGGGTTCTATGAAGTGGAGACTATTAGGCTAGTCTAATGTGTTAATTGGAGAAATGACAGTATAACCTGACCTCCAGGCAGCCTGTAGCTCTCTAGTCTACCAGCCACCAATGATCTAAAGCTGAATTTTCTCTTCCGGAAAATGGAAGTGATTTTAATATGCAATGTAGAAGAGGTGTCATTAGGATTAAAGAGAAGTATCAATTATTTTAGAGATCAATCTAGTTGCTTTAGTTAACCAATCTAAAATACTCAAATACTAATTTATGTAAAAATATTTATTTATCATCATTTGTAATTTAAAAGATTTGAAGGTCTGTCATGTCTAATAATAATAGAAAAATTAAACATGTCATCAAATACATTCTCTGTGACATGTTTTGTAGCCATTAAGTGAATACTTATAAAAGCTATGAAATAATGGATGAATGCATTACTGAATATAGTTCACAGTCTCAGGAGTCAGATTCCTCCACAGGGCTTAGCCAACAGTGTCCCAGAGGCCCTGAAACAATACAAGCTCTAGTCAATTCTCCATCTTACTCACCAGAACTAGAAGGTAAGATCATAGTGCAGATGACATCACACACTTTGTCCTAAGATATAGAGACAGAAAGCAAGAACGAAGCTGGAAGCTTCCTCCCTGCTGTCTAGTGAGTTGCTGTGAAATGCCGCCTTTGAGACTGGATGCGACCATTGCAGTAATTAATGCATAGCAACTGTAACTACCGGTACTGGTCCAAGCAAAACTGGCTCTGTCAACAGCCAGTCATGAAGAGGAAGAGTTCTTGTTTTTCTACCTGCGAGAGCTGAACTATTATTGGCTGTTGCTAGGTTTTAGGGGAGGAGGAATCATTGTCTTTAGTTGTGTAATGAAGCCATCCATCCTCAATGGATAGTTCCAAACCCATGCTCATAAAGATGCCCTTGTTTAAAACTCAGTGGTACACACACACACACACACACACACACACACACACACACACACAGTCACACATATAACACACATGTGCACATACACCTGCACACACATACAACCCAGAAAAATAATACATTAGTTACTTTCCTACTGCTGTGATCAAACACCATGACCAAAGCAACTTCTATAAGAAGCATGTTATTGAGCTTATGGCTCCAGAGGTTAGAATCAATGGCAGAGTAACAGCATGGTGGCAGGAACAGCTGAGAGCTCACGTCTTGTGCCACAGATGGGAAACAGGAAGCACACTAGGAATGGCCAAAGCCCACCTTCAGGGACAGCATCACTTGATAGGACCACACCCCTAAATCAGTCTATCCCACTTCTAGGGACAGCCTCCCTCCATAGGACCACACCCCTAAACTGGTTTAACCCACCTCCAGGGACAGCCCCTCCATAGGACCACACCCCTAAATTGGTCTACTAACTAGGAAGCAAGTATTCAAATATATGAGCCTATGGGGACAATTCTCACTCACACCACCACAGTGCACATGGAAATTAGGGAGACTTGTGGGGTGTAGGGATTATGAACAAGAGGAGCAGAAAGATGTGAGCAGGGAGGTAGTGAGAGAGTCATTTTCTATTGAGCACTATGTGAAATTGTCTAAAAACAATAGAAGATTACAAAGTAAAATAAATTGAACATACATCCCTAAGTAACATAAATTGAAATTTTATTTTAAAACTTATGTGTAGCATTTAAAAATATATAGAGAGAATGTAAATATAGAAGAAATGAGGAGATTACAAAATAGTAACAGGGCAGTTAAATTATGTATTTTTTAATTAATTTTTTTAAGTATACATTTATATTATTACACATATATACAATAAACTTCCTATAGCAAGAAGAACCATGACACAATCAGGAAGTATATAAATGTTACATTCTTTGTATCTTTCTTCTTAAGATTTTTAAATATATCTGGATGTGGTGGCACACACCTTTAATCCCAGTGCTCAGGAGGTAGAAGAAGCAGAACTCTGAGTTTGAGGCTAGCCAGGTCTACACACTGAGCTCCCAAACAGCCAGGGCTACATTGCGAAACCCTGTCTCAAAAAAATCCATTTTTATTATTTATTATATTTCATTTTTATAATTAAAACACAGGAGTGTTATCTACTACCCTTATTTTTCCTGTTAATGACACAATGCTTAGTGTAGAAAATACAGATAATGGAGGACAGTATGAATAATAGGGTTACCTTCCCTACTGCAGTCTGGGTTTTAAGTCACATTGTTCCACTGCGCTGTGTGAGTATGTGGCACACATGGCACTCATGAGTATACAGCATTTTAACTCACACTGCTACACTGCTTTCTGCGCAGCACACGATGCACAGAACTTCTGCGAATACACTGGCATTGTGCTGCCTTCAGTTTCCTTCCCACTCAGTTCCTCAGGCTGCCGAGTTTTGTACTCCATCTTTATTTTTGCTCTTTCAATGACAAGTTATTCTTCCTCTTCAGGGCGCTTTGCACTCCCGTCTTATTTGAAGCATTCCTGTACTCCTTGTGGTAGCAATCTTCAGAGCTGAGCTTGGGTCTCTGACACCTTTGGCTACTCCGCTATCCTCCCGTAGATCCCATCTCTTCAGCCACATTTTCCTCCTCAAGTGAGACCCTCCTAGACCTTGGTCACCTGCACCGTCTCTGAGCCTGTGCAGCTTTCTTCCAGGTGGGGAGCAGGTGAGGCCAATGCACTCTCTTCCTGATGGGCACTTCTTACTTGGTTCTTCCAGATTCAATAGGAATATTCACCCACTCTCTGTCACTTTTCCCAGAATTCAGGAAACATTCGTATTCTACAAAAATAGTTTGTCTCCAACAGATACCCAAGTAAAACTCGCTGCCCAGGCCACTCCCAGGGCTCCTTCTATCTCAGTCACTGCCTGTAGCAGTTTACATGAACGTAAATATATACCCAAGGACAAAATATGTTCTCCCTGGCTCCTTCTGTTGGCGCTGCACATAAGTGAGCAGATCCCATGTGTGTTTCTGTTTCTGCCCTCTGAGTCTCATGGTAGCAAATCATCTAGAGGTTGTTGAAGTGGGTCTTCCATTTAGTGCCAGAACTGAGCTAGACACAAGGTCCTTTGTGAATACAGGGGACGTTCTACTCATGAAACAGACATTGCTCTTCAGTGACATGAAATCACTAGACACGTGCAGAAAAAGTGTGCAAATAATGGGAGAAACACTTAATGTGCCTGCTAAGAGTAAGTATGTGTCTCGCTTATTGGTACCTTGGAAGTAACAGCTGTGTGGCTGTTGCTTCTCTCTTTTTCATTGAGTCTAAAGTACTGTGTCTCACCCAGGAGAGGATTGTGGGAGAAGCCTGGACTTTCTTCCCACCTATTTGGTGAGAGGAAATTAGATTTCATGTGGTAAACGGCACAGAAAGTCACTTCCAAGTAAACATGTTTGTTGGAAATTTTTAGGAATGCCTCTAGAATTTTTTTAAGAGGCTACATGTGTGCCTTATGTGTTAGTGCTGTTTTAAGTTTTCTTTATTGGTTATTATGAAAGGATGATGGGATGGACACTAAAAATTGATGGTCTCTGTTACCTTGTTAAATATATTTTTGAAATGGTTGTATTCTACCCTTTTTAGCTTATCATTAAACTTTCTAATATGCATAAATATTAGCTCTCATGTGGAATTTCTATAAAATTCAAGGTTAATGAGGACAGACTTGGTCATGAGCACTGGTGGTGTACTGACCTACCCATTCATCCACTTGTTAAGATACAGTAGTTCTGCTCAAAACCAGTTGACAGGAGTAAGGATTCAAGTGTTTTATCTCTTCTGTCTTGTTCACTCTGTGACTCCCTGACTTAGGACCAAGATTTGACTTAAACAGAACACTGGGTAGCCTTCTCTGCACCATCAGTGCCTTTTTCTGCTACACATTTCTGTTCAGCACTTTCTAAAGCAGAGGGGTGGCAAAGTCAGGTCCAGGGAGATACTAGATAGGCTAGCATATGGGTATTTTAAGAAGAAAAGATACTATTGTTGTTATTATTCTTGTTGCTACTACTGCTAGTGTACATGTGCATAGGGTGAGGCAGAGGACATGCATGCCACGGGATGCCAGTGGAGATCAGAGAGCAACTTCGTGGAATCAGTTCTCTCCTTGACCTTTACGTGGGTTCTGGAACTTGAACTTGAGCAGGGTTGAACAGTGATAGTCTCTATCTGCTAAACCATCTTGTCAGCCTACAAAAGAGTGTTTATTTAGCTCACAGTTTGGGGCCCTCTATTGAGGGCCTCACAGCAGCCAGTATCACAATGGCTGAAGCATGTGTAGAAAATATTATATGGTAATGTGTGCAGTTACATTAATTCAGGAGCTGTCTTGCTATTTTTTTTAAATCTATTCTTATAGAAAGTATCCCGTGCCTGTGAGAACTACATTACTCCCTTCCCAGAGCAATACCTGAATGGCCTAATGACCTTCTACTATGCTCAACCCTTAAACTGCCGTAGTGGGGACCAAGCATCTAGCAATGAACCTTCAGGGATGTGTTCAAGCCAATTCCAAAGTTTAGCAGATGGAGTGTTTTTAATATGTTGATGATTCATAATATCAGAGAACCTGATGTTGGACTGAGCGATTCTTGAGCTTGGTGTCTGAGCTGAACTAAAAACAAATGCCTCTTACACATGGGCAGGAAGCTCAGCCTCAGGAACAGATCTTTTACTGAAGGCATAAAGGTGGATTAAACCATTAAAGGGACTATTTATGGAAAATCTTCAAGGTAGCCTAATGCTGAATTGAAGGTTTTAAAGAAAAAAAAAAGAAAGGGTTTTGTTTCATTTACAATATCAAAAAGAAGAGGGATGACTGAAAGACAAAGCTGAGGCAGAATGCAGCATGCTGCCACAGAAGAGAGCAAGCAAAAACAAGAATGCCAGAAAATGCGCGGCTGACTCAGTCTGGAACAGAGGCAAAGCATTAAAACTGGACCTCTGAGGCGGGGAGCTAGCTGCTCGGAGCATCCTGTGCCCAGCTCAGAACAGCTTCTTCCGAGGAATGAAAAATTCTCTGCTCCTTTGGCCAGCAGAGAAGCTTGCTCTGATTAAAATTATTTAGATGTAAATTCTCTGCGGAGCCAGCTGACCAGGCAGAGGACTTAGGAGATTCCCTTTGCAGGGAAAACAGAGCTATGTATGCATGTTTGTTGACAACTTGTTTATGAAATTCATGGGCAGAAATATTTTGGACGGGTCTCCTTGTACAGCACTGCCTTAGTTATCTGCCATCTGCACAGAATGATTCATTCTAGAGAACAAGATGATTTTGGTTAGAGTACTACCCATTTATGACTCTCTCTTTCATTGCATCTTTTTGAAGACTCTTGTCTCCTGCATGGAAACCCCAGCTCTTTGAGGAGCGGAAGAAAAAAAAAAAAACCCTAGACACTCTATTATGAGTAGCTTTATAACAAAAAATAACTTCAATTTTGGCGAGAGAAAAGAATTGAAGAATGATAAACTACAAAAATAAAACTGGACAAACATGTAAGAAATGTTTATTATTAGCTGGAGAGATGGCTTAGTGGTTAAGAACCCTTGCTGTTCTTGCCCAGGACCTGGGTCTCATTCCCAGCACTCACGTTAGGAGTCTCACAGCTACCTGTAACTCCAGCTGTAGGAGATCTGATGCCTGTAGCATCCAGAGTTACCTTCGTGTATGTGGCACACAGAAACTGATATAGTGTACAAACACACACACACACACACACACACACACACGAAAATAAATACATAAGCCTTTTTAAATATTTAATTTTATTAAAAAATAATTATTATTTACTGGATGGATTAAAATGTGCACTATGTAAAGTTTTATGTTATAAATTATGCTCTATGAGCTTTAAGAGGTCTAACAACTACGTTACAGCTATCTCAAGAGTATAAACAATGCACAGGCACTGCGCCCAGTGAGGTGCAGGCTGGGTTCTGCACATGTGTCACTGATAAAGAATGAATCAAGGAGACAAGAGTGATGGCTCAGCAGGTAAGAGCACTTGCTGCTCTTCCAAAGGACTTGACTTTGCTTCCCAGCACCCTCAACTGGTAGTTCACAACTGTGTGTGACTCTAGCTCCAGAGCACGCACAAACCTTTCTCTGGCCTCCAAAGGCACCTCCACACACATGGTGTGCATAGACTCGTGCAGGCACATAAATAATAAATAAGTAAATCTTAGGAAAGAGCAGGCTGTGTATAGATTTAGTACATGCTAAAGCCCAGTCGATGGAAAATGACAAACTAACACACTCCTAACCCTTGCAAGTGGAGGCTTTACCGTCTGCATGCATATAGGGCCTCTGTAGCATCAAGAGCTTTGGGGAACAGCCATAGTTTTAAAAGAGTGCTGGTCTAGAATCTTTGATAAAGTCAATGAGCTTGTTGGTGTTAGTCTCTGAATGCCAAAGTGTAGTCATATTTAACGTGTCAGGAAGCTACAACTAAACATTAGGTGGTAAGGCTCTATGGAGTCATCAGTCCGTCCTCATCCGCAGCAGTCAACAATTGGACACTTCAGCAGGATCCTAAAGGCTGTCCTTCAAGAGCTGTTAAGCTGGAATGCCCTTGGTAAAAGAGGCTTAGAAGGCCCACTTGGCCTGTCAGTAGCTTTGCTTATTGCCAACATTTAAGACAAAGAAAACATGACCCCAGAGGAAATGGCATAGAATTGTGTGAAACACAAGTTGAGCATTGCTCTTTAAAGAGCCATGTGTCGAAGAAGCACTTTTAAGTGAAATGTATGCTAAAGATGTGCACTAACCACTTCTCTGCCTTTTTAGCTAGAGGATCCTCACAGCAATTAAGTGGTCTTTGTCATCACTGTTAGTATCAGTTGTTACAAAACACTGCAATAAAATGACACCCACGGGGGTTCCCGAGAAGGGAACACTCATGTCTGAATTACATCATCTGCTCCCTGCATAGAGTTTTAATGGACTTTTTCAGTCCTCCTTCCTTCTTGTCAACATGCTCTTCCTTCAGCCTACCTTGTCCAGCCTTTTAAATTGCTGCTTTTAACACAAAAAATATTATCTTGTAGGGAACTATCATATCTTAATACATTTCTAAATACATGTACAATTTTTTTTTGTTGGTAAATGGTTTAATACTGCAATTTTCTGAATGTACCACAGAAAACGCTTTCTTAGATTTTGAGACATTTGTTTGTTGAACCATAACTACCTTTTGAATTTATGTATTTAATCAAGTTTAGATTATTATCGATATTAGTACCAACAACACAGTGCTTTTCATTTTATGGCATTCTTCAGTTGGGAAATATTTTGAACCATCCTCTTCATATGACCCTCGTCAGATTCCTCATTTATAGGTAGAACTAATGGTCAAATATTATTTACTTATTCATATAATCAACTAATACTAATGGCCTGGCTACCACATATATTGAAGAAAACAGAAATGCAAGAGATAACATAACTGGACTTAAAAAATATATAAGAAAACAAGAAAGCTGTAGTCAATTCTAGAGTTCTTTGCATAGTAGTATTCCATATTATATGGTCCCTGGGTAACTTTATTACTTAGCTCCCTACATTAATTTTTTTGAATTGTATGTAAGCAGCAACTTAGATGCATGCAAGCCCAGAAACTTGACTACTTATGAAATCAAGGCCAGGCTGATCAGTCTGCCACACCATTGATGAGGGAGCAGAATGAGGCAGAATAGGCACAGTACTTGCCTCTGAGATATACCATTGATGTTTTTTCTATTTTTACCTTTGAAAATCCCAAATAAGGAGAAGCATTGTTCCCCAGTCACTTTTTTGGTGGCAATAAAAGACTTTTTATATAAAAAAGACTTTTTATCTAATATGAAGGACAGATGGCCTTTTCCTAATAAGCAAACCATAAAAGCCTCCATGACCTTTGCATTTCATAGTCTGTAAGCTGTGGGTTGCCTAATCTGTACAGCCTGCTTGGACTCCCTCCATAATATTTTCTGAAGGTCTTTGATTTACAAACAAGTATTACTAACTTTTTTCCTCAGAAATAATTTTCCTTTAAAGACTTGGATGCTGACTTCTTGTCCAAATGTGTCTACATTGCAACTTGGGGAGGAATTTGGCTTCTTTGATATGCTCTTCCTTCAGCGACTGGAGCCAAGGACCCTGCTCCACTCAGCAAGTAAACCGAACTTGACTCACGCACTTGGAGGGGTCGAAGGATTCAGTTCTGTTGGGAACTGGGTCCTTCAAAGGTATCTTTGTCTCTTGTAGAATCTTTGGGATCTTTGTAGGCTTTGCCCCCAGGGGCTGATCTCCCTGCTCCTCGCCTGTGCAGGTGTGTGTGGAAGGTTCCAGAAGAGAGGAACCTGACTAATAAAAACCACACTTTGTGATGGAACTATGTGAAGCATGGTAGAATCGACACAACATCCAAAGAGTATCGGCTTACGATGTTTTCAGAGAGTAGGTGAAAAAAGATTGGGAATAAATTTTGTGTTTAGAGGAAAGAAATCAGACACAGGTTACTACTACTTTAAGGTATTGACTACTCAAAATAAAAGAAATTTAAAACAAGCAACTGCTCTCTGAATTGCCATAAAATATGGAATACAAATCATCATTGTATTAGAGTTTAATTTAAATTTTTATTCTAAAATTTAACTTTTCTATGAGCCCTGTAGGTTTTTTTGTTTTTGTTTTGTTGTTGTTGTTGTTGTTGTTTGTTTTTGTTTTTGTTTTTTTGGTTTTTGTTGTGTATGTTTTTTGTTTTTTGTTTTGTTTTGTTTTTTTGCTTTCTTCCTGCCTCTGGGAACTTGACCCAAGGCCTTTTGCTAACTCAATGTTTGACAATTGAGCTGCCCCCTTAGCTGATGTAGGTTGTTCCAAGTGCTGCACTGATTGCTAACAAAAGAGTGTTCATTTGTTTAATTCTCAAAAGGACACTGTGTGGTATTACTATTTTCCCCTGCTAATGTGCACAACAGTTAAAGAATTTACTTGCGCTATTTCAGTGACAGGCTGAAATGTAGCCCAGGCTGTTAGTGTCTGAGCCTCCATTTCAAACGCTGCCTTCTACTTGGAGAAACCATCTCAAACAGAGCCCACTTCTTTCAAGAGCATCTCTTTTGCTTTCTGCCTTTTTAGAAGAAGCTGGTTTTCAAATCTGTCTTCTAAAATATTTAGTTAAGTGGAGAGAGAGAGAGAGAGAGAGAGAGAGAGAGAGAGAGAGACAGAGACAGAGACAGAGACAGAGAGACAGAGACAGAGACAGAGAGACAGAGACAGAGACAGAGACAGAGACTCATTTTAATTATTCTTGCTGAAAATAAGCTTTTGTGTCAGAAAGTGCAGGTGAGAGGAGTAGCTCCAGAGAGCAGTTAGGATGACCTCCTGACCCTGTGGACTCTGAAACGCAGGACAACAAAGGTGTTACCTTCACTGCTGAGCAAATAGCAATGAGGTGACCCTGCTCAGTTATTGCTTGACCAATCTGGGGACCAGATTAATCTTTGCAACAGAGACTAACAGTAACTCAGGAACTTAATGTTCACAAAGGAGCACACCATGCTGAATTTGATGGCTCTGACTTTTAATTCTAGCACATGGGAGGCAGGGGCACGTGGATCTCTGTGGACTTGAGACTAGCCTGGGCTACATAGTGAGTTCCAGGCCAGCCAGGGTTATGTAGTGAGAGCCTGCCTCAACAAATGAACTAAGAGACTGTACCAGGCATAGGACAGGTCCTTAGGACAGCAAGGGTACTCTCCTGAATCTTACAATGACATGTCTTTACATATATGTCCAAACTGCTACAAAGTTCTCCCCCACAGGGGGATGCTTACAGAATCTGGGGATCCTGAATGATAAGGATGTGTCAGCATAGGTTCAGAAGCTGCAGTAGGCACACCACTCGGGTGCTGCATGTTGAGTGAGTGGGGCAGAAAGAAGAGTAGCTCCCTTCTCTGCCTTGCTGGGAGGCAAACTGTTTTTCTGTTCAACGTATCCATGCTGCACACACTATTGGTCACTTAGAATCACCTGCATATCAGACCAAACATCAGGTTATTACAGTGCTTGTGTTCAAACAACCCTGACTTAACTAGATAACAACTGCAATATGTGAGGGCAGTGATGCTGGCAATTTGGATATATCAAAGAGAAGCTGCAGATTACTCCTAGTTAGGGAGAAGGTGGAAGTTTATGTGTAAAGAAAAACTTGGTGCATGGTGTGTATAGAGAGATTTTACTTCTGTGACTTTTTTTTTTTTTTTGAGACAGGGTTTCTCTGTACAGCCTTGGCTGTCTTGGACTCACTCTGTAGACTAGGCTGACCTGGAATTCACAGTGATTTACCTGCCTCTGCCTCCAGAATGCCAGGATTAAAAGTGTGTATCACCATGCCTGGCCCTCCTGTGTCTCATTTTAAGCATCTACTACCATTTTGAAAGTTTTCCTTCATGGATAGGAATACTATGTAGAAATCTGGTATATTCAGTTTAATTATGCTGTGAACCTAAAACTACACTCAGGATCACGTCCATTATAAAAATACCGCAAAGCAACATGTATATTGAAAGAAGCCAAACACAACCAACTACCTATTGAATGATGGAATTTTTATGAAAAACCTCAACAGGTGAATCCACAGAGACAGAGTGCAGGTCAGTGGGGGAGGTGTGGAAAGCAGTTACCTAACCGGTACAGGATTTCTTTTGGGACGGCAAAGGTGGTCCAAAGCTCAGCAGTGGCTAGAGAAATTACACAGGATTGTAGATGTGCTGGAAGCCATTGAGTGGTGTACTGAAAAGGAACAGTTTGGTGAAGTTTGTGTTGTGTTGACTTTCTCTCAATTAAAAACAATTCAATAGCGCAGCACAAGAGAAAGAAATACCACTTTGAAATTTCAGGCTGAAGAATGCTTTTGAAAACAATTTGTTTTAAACAGTTTGAAAGAGAAAGCACTTTCCATAACTTTTCACAGGAAAAGTTGTGATCTTTGAAGTGGTTTCAGAGGCCTGCCATGAGAGGACTTTCTGAGGTGAAGATGACAAGATGACAAGATGACATGACGTAAAAGCTGTATGATGCTGCAAAGTTTGCAATGGATTCAAAATCACAGAATTTATTTATTAAAAGTGGTCAGAGCTGGACTGACACTGTGAACGAGAGGGTCAGTGGCGCAAATGAAAGAGTTGAGGCATTTTCTCCACAGTATAGGCACACAGGGATTGGCCAGGGATGCAGTACACAAGGGACAGGATGCTGCTCAGAGCACAAGCAATGGCCAGGGCACAATGGGAAGACAAGGCCTAAAAACAGAAGGTTTCACGGAACATGGCTGAAGATAGACTTCATTTAAGAGTGTATCTTGCAATATTTCTATTTAAGCAAAGAAAAGAAAATATATACAATATCTCAACAAGACACAGTGGTTGCCTACAGAGCATAAAGCTAAAGGTAGGAACAGATTTCTTCAAAACACAGGCTCTACAATGTTGGAAGCACTTACATGGAATTTCAAGGAAAAAAATCTATCCTGACACAGGCAGACATTCCTTGTCAGTTTATCACATATGTGAAGCAATAAATAGATGTCCTAATGTAAGCAAGAGCCTGTAAAATATAAACCGTACCTTTTTTTCTTGAAGTTAGTAGAGGAAAATTGCATAGGTACTCTGGAAAAGAGCTTGGCAGTTTCCTATCAACTACCCATGCCATGGCCAGATGACCTAGCAATTACATTCTTGACATTGAACCCAAAGAAATGAAAACTTACAAATCCACACCACGTGGGTGAATGTTCATAGTAGCGTTGTGAGGGAAAGGAAGACCTTAAGTGTGAGCAGCTGTATGTCCTTTAAGGTGTACCCTTTTATAATGTGATACATATATATATATATATATGTATGTATGAATAATGAATATTACTCAACTATAAAAATGAAACTGATGCTTGGAGTTTAACTCAGTTGAACATTTACTTAGGATGTGGGAGTTCTGACTTTGATTTGTCTGAATAACACACACATTTGCTTTGTAAATCAGGCCTGCCTCTGCCTCCCAAGTACTGGGATTAAAGGCATGTGCCACCAGGTCTATATAGCATTCTTAAGATAAAAAGAATAGATTTGCCAATTCCTTGTGAATTCAGGTTGCAATGCACCTGCCACATCATCAGCACTGGACCCATCCCTTTATTTCTGAGGAGAAACTGGCAAGGACTCCTGTGGTCACTGGAACTGGCACAAGTCCTCCCCATGAATGACAGACCCCGAATCTCTGCCTTTCTCCACTTCCTGGGCTGAAGGATCCAGGAAGGTAATCTTGATAGATAACCTTCCAATCGCCTTTCTCCCTGGGCCTTAATGATGTTCCTTTCATTTAATAGGGCAGTGTGAGGGTTTCTCCATCGCGTTCTATTTTCTTTTACGGCAGATGCTTCCACCCAGCTTCCTACACCCAGGCTGACCAGAGTCCCTGCAGAGGACAGCTGGAGAGAGGTTATTGGAAGCCCCCTCTCTGGTTCAGTCAGTGCACAGTCACATCAGGCTGTTCACAGTTTTGTTAGAAGGCAACGTATTTGCTTCATTCTCACTGCTATGAGCAAAACATTTAACAAAAACCACCCGAGGGAGCAAAGATTTATTTTGGTTGAGAGTTTCAGAGAGTGTAGTCTGTCACACCAGAGAAGGCAGGGGGTGACAAGAATAAGTGACCACTACGTCTCACATTGTGGCCAACCAGGAAGCAGAGACACCACCCGAAACCAAAAACCGTATATTCAAAAGCATGTCCCAGTGTGACCTACTTTCCTCTGCCAAGCCAGCACCATGTCCCAAACGTTCCACAACTTCCCAGCAGAGCGTCATTACTTAGGGATGAAGTGTCAAACTGATGATTCCCTGGTGGGCATTTCAAACTCAGACCATAGCAGAACAAATCCTTCGGTTAGACAATAAAATGAAAACATACTTGCCAACGTCACTTTGAATGGCTTCATCAGTTCTCTGGTGCAGGGTGCTTGTGAGGTCACCAACCTTCCCTTGCTGTAAGCACTCCCATGTCTTGTCTATCTGACTGGTCATATTCTTCTGCTATAGACGGGTTCATAATGTCTCCAAAATTTCATGTGCTCATGCCTTAGTCTTGAAATTGAATGGCCTTGAGTAGACAATGGCACTATTGTCAGGTGGTAAAAACCTGACAGGAGGCGCGTCCTTAGAAGAGATGTGGGACCCTGGCCTTCTCCTCACTCTTTCACACTTTGAGTTCCCATGTGATATGCCACCACTATCCCAAAAGCCTTAGGGACAACTAAACCCAGACTGGAATCTCAATCTGTGTGCCAACATAAGCCTTTTCAAGTTGTAAGGCATCTCTCACAGCAATTGGGATCTGACTACCTTAGACACCGTTTATTAAATGTCTTTTCCATGGTACTTTTAAAATCTCCATGGGAAGCCTTTTTTAGTTTCATTTTTCTTGTTTATTTTCACTAAGCTCAGCCTGGGTTTTCACCGTATTTCTAACAATAAGCACATACAAGGACTGTCACTGCATTTCAGATCTCTCCACACTTCTTCTCCTAGAGAAGGGGACTTTGTTTTGGTCATTTTCTTGCAGAGGATGGATGGATACATTGCTGTTTTTTCCATGAATGGATGTTCTGTGCAGCTCTTCTTCCAAGCTCCATGGCCATGATGCCAAATGGCTCTCAGATTTTGGCAGGCGTACAGCTCACTTGGAGAACCTGTTAGAGGGTAGACGTCTGGTTAAGGAGCCTAAGACGTTCCCCAAAGCTAGAGAAGCTGCTTCTGCGAGGCCCTGCATTAATGATAATTTAAAAATTAAGATTGATTGTGTGTGTGTGTGTGTGTGTGTGTGTGTGTGTGTGTGTGAAAATATATGTGGGCTACCTCATTCCGGAGCCTGCAGAGGACAGCGGAGAGCAGCCTCCCCGCCACTGGAGCTACAGGTGGTTGTGAGCCACCATGTGGGTGCTTGGGACTGAGCTCAGGTCCTCTGCAGGAGCTGTTGAGTGCTCTTTACTGCTGAGTCATCTCTCCTGCTTTTTCTTTTCTTTCTTTCTTTTTTGTAATGAGTCACTGGATTGAATCCAGACTCTCTTCAGCCCCATACATGAACAATATTTTATCCCTTGTCTTCCTGGGAGGATTTTCTTAAGAAGATAAAGTGTGTTGATAGCTGATGGAAACAGGGGTCCATTCAGCCATTCCCTTTTACCAAAAAAAAAAAAAAAAAAAAATAGTGAGCAGGCATTTTGATTTTACAACCATTTTTGTGTGGCTGTGAATTTTATTAGTATGAGTGATTTTCCTTCAGCTTTAGACACCATGGAAAACTGTCAGCTCCACTTTTTAGTCCTCGTTTGCTTGAGACGTAGCTCTTGGAACATGTGGACCCCATTAAGGTGTGGCATTCAGAGAGGCACTCTGTGCAGCTGCCTGGATGGCTTTCGGATCTAGCCTCTGTATCTTCTGCCTCATCGACACTCCAACAAATGACATAGTCTTTCCTTTCTAGTCATTTCCAAAAACTGCTTACAGATTTACATCCATTAGCATGCAGTGACTAGAGGCTGACTGGTAGCCTTGAACAGTTGACGCTTGGAGGACTGTTTGAGAAGGACAGATGTAAATCATGGCTGTTATCTTCAGTAAAGAAATGTGGAGATGCAGAGGTCTGTGGCGGCGGCGGCGGCGGGGGAGGGGATGCTAGCCGATGTGCTTCCTAGAGGGCAATTCATAAGCAAGATGTAAGGTGGGGTGATGTAAGAAGAGGAAACAATTCGGAGGAAGAGGCTAATTACCCCCCAGAGCTGGCTAGTAATGAAGGTCTGATTACAGCTGGGAAATTACCTTCTTTTGATTCTCATGCATTTAATGGTGCTCTACAGAAAGAGTCTTGGGTGCCCTGGCTCCTGTCCAGGACAATCGTATTTAAAATAATGGGTGTCAGTTCTGAAACTTGTGGAGTTTGCAGGGTGGGAGATGGTTCACTAAATCTCCTTTATGTTTCTTTATACCTCCCATTCTCAATGACTCCAACATGTTATTCATCTTCCAAGTAAGTTTGTGTGTGTGTGTGTGTGTGTGTGTGTGTGTGTGT
>OU015746.1:50037013-50112570 GCA_907169655.1 Acomys percivali | reverse complement strand
TGTGTGTGTGTGTGTGTGTGTGTGTGTGTGTGTGTGTGTAGGTATAGTAGTAGGAGCTACAAATCAGAAAAAAAGTATCAGAGAGTATATCAGCTAAAGTCCAACCTAAGGGTGTCCATAGATGCTCTCCCTGGCCAATGACTGGCAGCACATTCAGATTCTTGTCATAGGAATGATTCATTTAAATAGCGTAGGAGCACATGCTTTTCACTGCTTCACAGAATTACAGGAAATAGGAACAACACACTGGCTTCTATTTCTATCAGTGATTGATAGCACCTTTACCAAATGGCTTAGGCCATGTTCTTCCTTAAACTTGTCGCATGTATTTTTCTAAGTTCTCAAGAAATATGATCAGTATAAAGAAAAAGCTAACAGTTCATGTTTGCGATCCGTTGGGCTAAAGAACTACTATAAAATAGAGACCAGAACCCTCAACTTCCCCTTTGGGTTGTTGCTATATCTTGGACTCAGAACGCTCCACAAAGACCAATGTTTTAAAGGCTCGGCTTCCTGGGTGCCATTGGGAGGTAGCGGAAAATACAAGACGGAGGACTTAGTGGGAGGCCTTTTGGTTATTAGGAGGTGTCCTTGAGGGGAACGATAGGATTCTGGTCTCGTTCCTTCCGTCTCTGTATTTCTTCTCAGGAGATGAATACTTCTGCACTGTGAAGAGCCTCTGCCATGGAATGCTGCCTTCTGCAAGCTAAAAGCAAGGTGACAACAAACAAACAAATGAACAAAACAAAACACCAATGATGAATGCAACAATTCTCAGAAACCAGAGCCCGAATGACTTTTTCTTTTAAAGAGTTGAGTACCTCAGGTATTACTATAGTGATGTGACCCTGAGCAAAGCAGCTCCTTCCTATGGGGAACTGTTTTTCCTTCAGCACTTTTGAAATAGCGCTGGCCAGGCAGAAGGCATTAGTTCTTTCCTCCCTTGAGCGTGTGAGGACTTGTGGACTGTTGTGTTGGGCTGAGATTCATCAGGGGTCTTCAGTTGATGTGATGAAAAGCCTGCTCTGGAGTTCTCCTATCCTATAAATTGGGACAATTACAACTTTCTTCCCTTATACCCTTAGAGCTTGGGTGGCTATGCAGGGAATTCTTCACGAATTTCAATTTTCTCTTATGTGGGACTCCAACTGTTCTTTCTATGACACTTACTTCCTCAAGATAATACATTTGAGGTGGCTGGAAATATAGTACCTTTAACTACAACAAGACCCTCAAGAATCAACCAACTAATGTCATCCAAAGGCTCTGTGTCTCCCAACCAATGCTTCCAAAGCAGAAACTCCAAAGACTAACTTGCTTGCTTACTAAATTCTATCTTCACATCTCTGTGGTGGCTAGTCTTATGTCAATCTGATACAAACTAGAGTCATTTTGAAGATGGAGCCTCAACTGAGAAAATGCTTCCACCAGATTGACCTGTGGGCAAGGCTATGGTGTATTTTCTTATTGATGGTTGATGGGCATAGGCCCAACTCACTGTAAGATGCTGGTTGCTATTAGAAATTGGGCTGAGCAAGTGATGGGGAGAAAGCCAGTGAGCAGCATTTCTCCATGGCCTTTGTGTCAGCTCGTGCTTCCCTGTTTGAGTTCCTCAGTGATAGACTGTGATGTGGAACTCTAAACTGAAACAAACCATTTCCTCCTCAAGTTGCTTTTGGTTATGGTGTTTTATTACAACAATAGAAACCCTAACAAAGACAGTCTCTTTCAAAGTCCTTTGCTTGCCTGGATTAAAGTGTTAACAATGCCATCTACTGTTTCAAGGTCAGGACAAACCCAATGTTGTGTGAGTTATCAGGTAGGTTACTGAATCGGAGGTCTTCATATAGTAAAATAAGAAGGACTGCTTGAATCAGGCATGCTGGTTTACACCTTTTAACCCTTGGGAGGATGAGGCAGGAGGATTGTGAATTTGAGGCCAGCCTATATTACAGAGTGAGACGCTGTCTCAAAAAGTAAAACAGCAAAGAGAGAGAGAGAGAGAGAGAGAGAGAGAGAGAGAGAGAGAGAGAGAGAGAGAAGTATTTGTCTGTATGTAGGGATGGCTGAAGGACAGGTCTAGCATGAGCCCCTCCAAGGTAAAATGATAGGGTTTGATGTTTGATTTCCCACTTTACAGGGATATTGTTAGACATAGTGTTAGACATTGTCCATTTTCTTGATAGTGTGGTCTGAATCTATTCCTGAAAGAGGTCTATACTAGTTTGTTTTCTATTGCTGTCATCAAACACTGACCAAAATCAACTTGTGGAGAAAGAAAAAGTTTATTAAAATCTACACATTATAGTCCAACACTAATAGATGCCAAGGCAGGAACTGAAACAACTATAGAAGAATGCTGCTTACTGTCTTGCCCTCCATGGATTGCTTAGCCTGATTTCCTTATATAATCTAGGACTACCAGCCAAGGGGAGGTATCAGCTACAGTGGGTTGGGCCCTTCTAAACCAAGAAAATGCCACACAGATATGCCCCTGGACCACTGGATGGAGACATTTTCTCAACTGAAGTTCCTTCTTCTCAGGTGACTCCAGTTTTGTTTTTCTTTTTACTAAACTCACCAGCACAATGGACCTCTTGTCATCTTGATTTTACTTATCATTATCTTATCCTCAAGATTTCCAATTGATACCATATTATAAAATGTAGCCCAACTTTAAAAGTCACATTGTCTTTGAAATTTCTCAATACTGTAAAAGTTTAAGACCTCAAGCCCAGTCTGGTCTACATAGTGATTTCTAAGATAGCCAGAGCTACATGGAGAGATTCTGTCTCAAAACAAACAAACAAACAAACAAACAAACAAACAGTCCCAGATTTCTTTTAAAAGTCTAAAATTCTCAACTGTGAGCTCCTCCAAAATAAAAATAAGTTATATATGCCTTCTTATTTCAAGAGGGAAAAACTAGGCCTCAGACACATTCAGATCCAAGTCAAATCAAACTCTAACAGTATAAATAGCCCAGTATCCAACTGTAGAACTCATTCATGATCTTTCGAGAGTTAAAGTACTTGGGTAGCCCCACCTCTTCAGTTCTGCTACCCAAAGCACATACAGCTGCTCTGGGCTCCAGCTGGCTCCTCTATTGCACCCACCATCCCAACATCTCCAATATCCTGGGGTTTCCACTGTATTTGAGGCTGCACTTTTACCAATGGACTCTCTCAGTACTAAACCTCAGATTCTTTCCAGGACCAGTTCAATTTTGGGGACCCAACTACTATTCAGGTTGCACTTTCAGCATTGGACACTTCAAGCCTCTCACAGTGACCTCCCGGCACTCAGTGACCCTTTGATGCCTGCAAAACCACTACCACCTGGGAAAGTCTGACACATTGCAGAGTTCAGCTTCCAGCCTTAGATGTAGCCTTGGCTTCGTCAGGATCACGAACGACTTTTGTATGCTGACCTTGAGGATATATTTCCCAGAAGATTTCACTTCAATGATGTTGGTCTCTTATTAATCATAGCTGATTATTCTTTCTGTCCCAGCTAACCAGAATTGATTGTTCTGATAAAGCAAAGATTTAATGGTGCTGATCTCTTGCTAATCACAGCTGATTCTCAGTTCAAGCTGTCCAAAAGTCACAGATTATTAAAACAAAACATCATGTAGACAACTCTGATAGTCTTCGCTTTCCTATGAAACTTCAGAAACCAGGCCTCTGTCATTATTATCTTTCTCAACATTCTTATCTTCTGAGTTCCAATTACAACTCAGTAAGCTCTAAGCAGTCAGTAGCATCTCCATCACAAAGCCCCAAATGTCTCCATCATCTTATCCACCCAACCCCACAAAAGCAAGTACAATCAGGCTCACTTCAGCACAGTACACTCTCACTACCAGCTTTTGTTCTAGCTTGTTCTCTCCCCCCTCCTTCTCTCTCTCCCATGTAATTAAAAAAAACTGACCAAAAGCAATTCAGAGAGAGAGAAAAAAAGTTCACTTGGCTTATGGGTTACAGTCTATCACTGATGAAAACCAAGGCAGGAACCTAGAGACAGGGACTGAATCTATGACCCCAGAGGAATGCTGTTTACGGTTTATTCTTAATGGTTGCTCAGCTTGCTTTTAATACAACCACCTGGCCACCTGACCCTAGTTGGTACAGCTCACGTTAGATTGGGCCTCCCAGGTCAAACACTGGTTAGGAAAATGTCACAAAAACATGCCTAGAAGCCAATCTGATAGAGATAATTTGTTAATTGAGGTTTTCTCTTACTAAAAATTCTCTAGTTTGTGTGAAATTGCAAAAACTAACTGGCAGAAGGCCCATTAAAATTCCTCTGCATCTTACTATATCAGCCCAATTTGAGGATATAGCAGTATTTTTTTTTTTAATTTTTCTCCTTTATATACTCAAACACTAGCTACATCATGGCTTGTGCTTAGTCTAGCTCTACAATGGTAATGCCTGCAATATCCAGGCCAATAAATTCAGGCACATGTTAGATAGAGTCCATGTCTGTCAATATGAGTCTAAACATAACACACACCACTATGTCTGAAGTTCAAATGTCACCTCATTTTGTTAGATGAGCTTAATTCCGTCTTGTAAAAAACAACAAACAAAAACAAAACCGAAACTCCTCAAAGGCACTTCATTGTTATTGTAGGTCAAAGGATGCAAACCCCTTGCCTATCTGTTTTGCTATTTAGATGAAATTGGAAAGGGTATTCCTCAAAGCACAAACCACTTTTCCAACACATTCATTCAGCAGTGCTTTTAACAAATGAATCACTAAGGTTAAGAATTTAGGGCCAGAAAAATAAACCACATTACATTTTTGGTAGAAATGTTAGAAATTTTACTTAATTACCAATAATTTACCAGGAGGAACACTGAGTACATTTGAAAGATAAAGTTGTGACTAGAGTCTAACTTAAACTAGAAAACTTTAAAAAACGGAAATTTTTAAAAGGCCATCTTAATCTAGATTTTATCCTAAGATTTTTTTTTTTATATAGAAATCAGAGAAACACACTCCAGTGACAAGGCCAGAGTCACTAGCTATTTATTCTAGATAAACCACAAAATGTTTAGGAAATCCAGCCATCTACTGTTTTAAAATTCTTCAGTCCTGTCCTAGCCAAGTGTTATCTCTTCTACTTCTCATCTGTTTGTTGAAAGTCTGGAGGGAGAATTTTCTTTTTAAGTTTGTAGTGAAAGTACTGCTTCTAAGAATGCAAATGCCTGTTCTCAGGCTTTAGTTAAAAATATTCTCTCAGCATCACGTATAAAAACCAACTAGAGTGGATGATAAACATAAACTAAAACTTACAACTATAAAGCAACTCAGACAAAATTTGGGACAAAGTCTTTATAATATTGGAGTAAATACAAATATGAGCTCAGAATGATCATCCATGAAAGAAAAAGGGATAAGTTGACCCTATTCACATTGGAAAACACTATTGAGAGAATGGAAAACAGACCATGTGTATATATTGGCATTTCAGTCAATGACAATCCTCACATATGACAGAGATTTCTTTAAATTATGGTGGAGCTGAAACCGTTCTATAGTATCCTGACATGAAAATTATGACATTGTATAGAAACACATATTTCTTGAGTTTGTGGTCATGCTGGTGTGAATAAACCCACTGTGGTGTTAGTAATAGACAAGTTTAGCTTATAAAATTGTGGATGTACACAATGCTTGGTCATGACAACAAGCAACTTACACTGTTTATTTATTGTTTTAATGTGTGCTCCTTTTAATTATGTGTAAAACAGTATGCCATGTGGCACCAGCAGCTACCTTTTGATTACATCAAGAAGTCATTCCCATTGATTGACCAGACAGACATGTATATGTCCACTTGATGATGAAACATGAAGAAAGTTTCTCAATGCATCAGTATTGATGAGAAATATGGGAATCTGTTGACAAAGAACATATCTGATATTGAGCCTGTATCCAGAAAATATAAACAATTCTGAAAACTCAATAATGAGGAAGAAAGAAAGAAAGAAAGAAAGAAAGAAAGAAAGAAAGAAAGAAAGAAAGAAAGAAAAGCCACCCAATCACCCAGTTAAAAACAATGTGAGAAGAGATGTAAGAAGACAAGAAAACCAATGAATGCTAATTAATGTAGGATGGGGACTTGACATAATTAGCATTACAGGAATGCAAATTAAAAACTATATGGAGGTGTACTACCATATATATCATGAGAATGGCTAAAATACAACAACCCCACAATGGATACTCCAGCTCTGTAGAAGAACCTTGGGTGACTGTCCAAGCAGTCAGCTGTATCTGTCATTTCTATAGTTTTGGAAGCTGCTTGCTCTGCACTTACTGTTTACTCAGGTAATATTTATCCTTTTTAGATCTCTGATGGGGTTGAAGACTAGGTAGTTATAGTCTCACAATTATGCTTAAGTTGTTTAGGATTAAAAGATGTTTTAAGTTCTAAAAAGATTAAAGGTTGAGAAAAGCAAGTTATGATAGAAAACTATTTAAGTACAAAACTTTAGACTCACCAAGATAGGACAGATGATAGTAGAGTACTTTCTCCAAGGTTGCCAAATACAAGAGAACTGGATATTGTGAATGCAATCCTTCCCTGATAGTTTTCATAGTTGCTCTTATTATATATAGTTCATTAATGAAAGAGAAAGAACCTTTTATTGGACTAAAGGGAGAGATGTTGGGGGATGTTTTTGCACTGTGTATCTGAATGCTGATTTCTGTACCCAAGTAGCTGATTATAGTCCCGACTTTGACATTGTCATTATTATGAAGCATCTCCTGTCTTGGTATGTTGTAAACATTGTTCTCTGTCACCCTCTAATTAGTTAAATAAAGAGCTGAACAGCCAATAGCTGGGCAAGAGAAGATAAGGGAGGTCTTCCAATCTCAGTGAAGAGGTCCCAGAAGGGGACCAGATGGAGAGAGAAAGAGTTGCCATCGAACATGGATGAAGAAGCAGGTGCCAGAAGGAGACTAAGACAGCAGGTAATGAGTCATGTGGTGGAAACAAGGCCAGGCCAGCATAGTTGGGTTAGAATGACTCTCCAGCTCAGCTGTTGGCCATTCAGATCTTGATTTGACCAATCAGGTGATGGAGAGCAATGTTTACAAAACAGTAAGACAGAAGATGCTTCAATAATAATGACAGTGCCAAAGTCCAGACTGCAAATAGATCTCTGTGTACAGAAATTAGCATTCGAATACACAGTGCACAAAAACATCCAATACCACAAGAAACAAGCAAACAAAAGAAATATGCTAATAATAGAGACTTTGGGGCCAAATCATGAGCCACTTATTGTAGGTGGTGATGCAAAAAGTCATAAGCCTTTTGGAAACCCATTGTTTGTTTGTTTTTATATAGTCATACATGTACCTACTGTGCTACCCAGTAGCGTCACTCTTCCTTTGCCATTTACCCAAAAAATGAGATTTCTATTTATAGAACATGTATTTATATATGTCGATAGCAGCTTTATTCATAATAACCAAATGCTGGAAGTAAATTTGATGCTTTCTATTTGTCCTTATTCTTCATCCCTTTCTCTCAATAATTCCAATTCAAGTTGATTTCAAAGCTCTCCATGGATTTCTGACATACCATGTGATTAGTCTGTTAATATTGCTTTTGATTCTATCCAGAGGTAGACCTCTCTTTACTCTTTACCTAGCTCACCCAGAATATTGTGCAGCATGTATATCACATGGACTCAATAGCAGCCTCCTGGCAGGCAGATGCCAATGCCAACCTCTACACTGGAGGCCCAGGGAAGAGGAAGCCACACTCCCATTTTTGTCCTTGTTCGCTTAGAAGTTGGATGAACCTCCCTTTCCTGTGAAATCATTTTTCTGTTTTTTAAAAGTTCATAAACAAAAGACTGGAATGCAAGGATGCAATGCTAAGAGTGTAAGAATACTGCCTATCTCTCTTGCCCCTGTGCAGGCCACGAGACTCGCAGCTGCCTTTTCTCCTTCTTGCACAGCGATGGGCAGGCACCCTGCTGATACATTGTCTGTGAGTCCCTGGTGAACAGACAATCCCCCAGCCATTATTTCTCACCTGGGAAGTGAGTTAACATCAAAGGGATTATTGGCATGTGACACATCCTGCTCCCCACCCCCTTCGCTGCCTCCTGCCAAGGAATCTGAGAGCCTGGCTCCGGGCTCTTGCTGTGAAACCTCCCCCATCCTCACCGAGCTCTGCGAAGAGGCTCCCTCCTCTGCCCCAAGTACTCAGATTTCTCTCCTCTGAGTCCCGCCTTACTGTTGCCTCTCTGTCTCTCTGTCCATGGCTTAATAACTCTTTTAACAAATGCCTTGTTCCCCAATAATTCATCTCAGTGTCCCCTTGAATCTGTGCCATCCCCTTTCCAAAACCTAGCACACAACGAAGGACCTGACTAAGCACGCAGCAATCCTGGCTGTATGTTGAATACATTCTGACGATGAAGGTAGCCATATTCAAGGGTACACAAGCAAATAAACACTCTGTGGTTCCATTTATAAGACATTCAAAGCAACAAAACTACAGGGACAGAGAACAGATGCACGAGGCTAGACTAGGGAGAAGTGATGACTGCAAGAAGGCTCTGAGGAAGATACTAGGGTGTGAATGAACTGTACTACGTGTTGTTTGTACTTGACTTAAAATTAATAGAACTGTCTACGGGGGCGGAGGAAGGTGTGTTTTATTGTATAAGAAATTAAAATGGCCCTCATAGTAATTACTGGGAAGGGATAGTCTTAATTGGGAAATGTCTCCTGTTATGCTTGTTTCATTGGGGGCCGATGTCAAAGCTCTGCTGCTGCTGAGAGTGCGGCATCAGTTCCAAGGTCTTTAGGTCTATAGTTCCAGCTTTGTTCTCATTTTTTATCACCTCTTGAGAAAAATATTAAAATCACTGTCTAATTTCCTTCCCTTCCTTCCTTCCCTTCTTTCTGTTTTTTAAGACAGGGTTTCTTGTGAGACAGAGTTTCTTTGTGTAGTCTTGGCTGTCTTGAACTCGACTTGTAGACCAGGCGGGCCTCAAACTCATTAGAGATCCACCTGCCTCTGCCTCTCTGAGTTGTCCACACTTTCTTAATCCAGATGCAATATCAATTTCGCTTTAATGGCAATACTATCATTTTATGCCACTGCTAACCTCCACATGTAGCTCTTTCTTTTGGAAAGTGTGAAGTCCTTAGTAGTTTCCTAACCACAAACTCTGCTTAATTTTATTCATGTTTTTATGGCATAATTCTGTTCCCTCTGGCCAGGAGTCCTTCCCTTATCTTGTTTCTCTACGCTAATTTGTACTCATCTCTTACATTTTGGCTAAAGGAAGAGTGCAGATACTTACAAGTATTTCTATCATATTCTGGGCATGAGAAATGTAGTATGCTCTTGTTGTTATCATTTTATAAATTTTATATCTGCTCAGATTGTTCTGTCTTTGAAACTTTATTCAATCTTTTTTGTATTCATTTCACCCAAGACATTATTATTATTATCATCATCATCATCATCATCACTATTATTATTATTAATTACTTTTCAAACCATTTATGGGATGGACAGCATGTGACCAGAAATCAAGTGAGAGAAATAATTCAAATGGACGAAAATGTAACCTCAGACAGATGTCTCTGATCAGGAAACCGTTCAGTGTGGTCTCTAAACCTGTTGGTCAAATATCGCTCTTCTGCCCTTGTCTCAGTTTCTGTAGTATGCTGCTGCAACACAATTCTGACAAAAATTGCAGAAGAAGAAAAGGTTCATTTTAGCTCACAGTCCGGGGTAGTAGGGCAGTTATGGGGCAGGACCTTGAGTTAGCTGAGCACATTGTACTCACAGTCAGGAAGCAGAGAGGGAGAAATGGTGTTCCTCTGGCTTACTCCTTTTTGGTCAGTTTGGGAGCCCAGTCCATGGAGTGAGGGTGAGCCTTCCCAGCTTGAAATCACAAACATTTGCAGAGGCTAATCTAATTTAGAAAACTCCTCACAGACATGCTCAAAGGCCTGTCTCACGGATGCTTCTAGAACCTGTCAAGGTTACAATTAGGAGTAAACAACCCAAGCCTCATTACTCTGCCTCTTAATTTTGGTGAATTGCTTTTCATAGCATGGTATAGCCAGCAAGGAGCTTTCTAGCCAGAGTCTTAGATATTTTTCAGTCAGGTTGTTTTCTTACTGTCAAGTTCTAAACTTAATAGATATATTCTGGATGCAGCTCCCTTGTCAGATACATAACTTACAAATGTTTTATTTCTTTTCTGGACTGCATTTTAACTTTTGGGTGCCCTTTAAGGCATGAAAGTCTTTACGTTTAACACAAACCATTCCATCTATTATTCTTTTGTTGTTTGTGCTTTTGTTGCAATATTCAAGAAAACATTTTCTATTCCAAGGTCACAGAAATGTACGGCAATATTTTTGCCAAAGAAACTTTTAAAACCACCTTTGTATTTAAATTCAGTGCTCTGATTCATTTGAGCTAAATTTTGTGCATGGAGTCTAACTACATTCTGATGTGTACCCATTAAAAAATAACCCTGTTATTTGCTTCATAATCCTATTTTAGAAAGTCGGCTTTTCTAGATTTTCCTTCTCTGGTATGTTAGAAATACACAAAAACCAACAGTCTCCACGTTTATATGTTATGGCTGTAACAGTGACCAGTGGGAATGCTGAACCCTGTGCATACTTTAATATCAACTCTCAGGAAAGGAGCTCTGACTGTCCTGGTTCAAAAGTGTGGGCTTGGAGTGACAATATGAGGGGCATAAGTCATGCATCGTAAGAGCCCTGTGGGGCTGGAGACATGCTCATTAGGCATCTGACCCATAAATGTGGCCACTGTAAAATGTTGCAGTTATGTTAAAAGAAAGAAGGACGTTGCAAGTAACCATCATCTTCACCTGAGTATAAATAAAGGATAGTTAAGCCAAATGTGGTGCCAGCTACTTAGTGAGACTCTGTCTCAAAACAACAAACCACAACAAACCATTAAACATTGTATTAGTTACTTGTCTCATTGCTATGATAGAGCATCTGAGGCATCCAACTCCAGGGAAGGCTTTATTTTGGTTAATAGTTTAATGGGATAGGGTCCATCATGGCAGGAGGCATGGCAGAAGGAGTCTCTGAGGAGTGCCTTCTCAAAGGTGCTTGTTCACATTTCACTGGATCCAGTAACAGAGACAGAAGGATTGGATTCTTTTTCTTCCCTTTTATTCATTCTCCGATCCCAGCCCTGTGTAATTGTGTCTCTCACATTTAAAACAAGCTCCCCTCTCAATTCATCCCCTCAAAAGCCCCAATACACACGTTAAAAAGTGCCTCATGGAAGCCGTAGCTGTTTATTGATCCACTGCACATTAAACATGAACAGGCTCACATGTAATAGGACTTTCAAGGAAGCTTTTAGCAACCAATAAAACAGTCTGAGGCAACTTTCCACCATAATGGAGTACAGACAGGTGTAGGACACTGATCCAAGGATGTCAAGATGGAAGGCCTGAACTCCAGACACACACACTGTGGCTACCGTATTCACTTCATAGCAAAAATAAAATTACAGATGCAAGTGCAAGCATAAAAAACACAGGCACTGTTAGGGAAATTAAAGATCACCAGGACATGAGCTTGAGAGAAAGTATTGTGTTAGTAGAGGAGGTGTTGAAGTGAGAGTCCAGGATGAGAAAGGGAGAGAAGCTAGAGGCTGGTGCTGGGAAGATTAGGCTTCCAGAGGGATAGTATGCCTGTGATGTTAAGACCCATTTGTGGGCCAAATGTTCCTGCTCTGAAGGGCAGACTTTTTAAACTCAGAACCATTGGTGTTTGAAGTGATTACCTCTCTTGTGGTGGTTGCCACGGGATGGTAGGACGTACAGCAGCTTCCTTGGCCTCCACTTCCTACATGCCAGGACACCTCTGTACTCTGGTGAGTTTGCCCCTCTCTCCCTTGGTTGGGAAGCAATAGGATATGGCAGGGGCGGGAGTGGGAAGTCCTACCTAGTTTTTGTGTGTAAAATTTGATAGCTTGCAAAATTCTATCCCAGGTCTTAGATGAACTGTGCAATTCATGTGTTGCAAACTGGTGACGCCCTATGCTCTTTTAGATGAATACTCGGTCAGGTCTTCTCGCGCGAGTTCATCAGGATTGGCTAGTGTGCTGTCTCAAATGCTTTAGCAGTTTTAACATCGCCCATCTCTTTCTTCCATTTGACTCCTCATCTGTATGCACGGTTTTCCCAGAGCCAGAAAGGCTTGCCCTCACCTCTCTACCAAGAAAATCCCTAGAAATCCTTTTGAATCCATCTTGATGAAGCATCATTTCCTCTGGGAATCTTTTCCTGAGAACTTTGGATGCGCTGCTGGATGCTTCCTTTGTACCACTAAGGTACTTGGTGACTCTCTTCACTGCCTGACGTTTTGTACTGGAAGGAAGCAGTTGCTTAGTTCTTTCTCTCTTTCACACTAGATTGGATCCCTTAAGAGTAAGGGCTGGTACTGCATCATTTGTCGCAGGCCTCTTTGCTTGGAATCTCATAGGGACTTACTTTTGATCCACATGATATAAACGAGAGAGCTGAAGTAGGCCTGTTTCTACCGTGGCCACATTTGCTCACAGCCACTAGTCAGTTTGGCTAGTTAGAAATTTCCATTCTTAAGCAACCCATGAGGCTCCTTGATTAGGGATATGGACAAAGAGGGAAGGGAGTTGAGTCAAATAGATATAAATGATCCTATGTGCAAGGTGCATATAAATCCATCTCCTAATTAATTTAAACATGCACAAAGCTAATTATAATATGCAGAGTACAGGTAAGCTCTTGTTTAATCACTACTCTTTTCTGGTTAGTCACAGTGCCTAGAGGCCACGTCTCTGTTAGTATGCTGTTGTGGGACTCAGCCCCACCCTCAGTGTCTGACTCCTGGCCTATGCTTTAAGATCTTTTGGTTCTTTGGATTTTCCATGTCTTGTATAGCCTTTGTATTCTTGACATGACATTGCCTTATACCCAGAAAGAGGGCCAGCAACTTAAAGAGTCAGAGTTCCACTTTTGCCTTGCTGCCAGCCTGGCTGTGCCAACTATGAGTTACACTCCTGTGGCCTCAGCTTGGATTCTCCTTCAGTCTGGGGCTGCCTAGTTCCCCAAGGTCTGTGCTGTGCTCCTTTGGAAGTGTTCAGATCACTGCTGCACATCTGCTGTTTGCTTTTCTCAGCACTTTGGGAGGGGCTGTTTATCCATCCTGAGGTTTCTGGTGGGAAGAAATAGCTCCAGGGCAGAGGCTTATGAACAACACATCTTAGAAACAGACCTCTTTCTCCTGGTTCCTTCCTGCTCTGAGCTGGGGCCTCCCTGGCTGTGTTAAACTGGTGAGAATTCTGGTGCTTGTTGCCTGCTTACACATGGTCGTGTGGCATTGAGGAAAGCTATAAGTCTTGGGAAACATTTTACTTAAAAGAAGACACAGAATGTGCATCATGAGCTACCAGCTGAGGGGGAGCAACGGGACACACAAACAGGCACAAACACATGCAGATAGTTTCATGCTTATGCATCAACTTCTTTGGAAACAAATGTGGAAAAGTAATGCAATTGGTTACGTATGAGAAAGGGGCAGTGAGAAGATGGAATGGTGGAGAAATTTTGGATTGTGTCATTCTTGGAATTTTGATTTCTGTTTAGAAAGATACGATACAATAAAGATGAGCATTCACTTTTAACAAAAGACATATCAATTCAATCAGAGAATGATTTTAAAGCTTCAACTGATAAAGACCAAAACATTAAGTAATAGAGAGCATGACTGTGAATGTGAGAAAGCAAGTTCTCAGCTGGATTGTGGTGGTGCTGCCTTTAATCCCAGCATGCAGGAGGCAGAGGCAAATGGATTGCTGTGGGTCTGAGGTCAGGAGGGTCTGCAGAGTGAGTTCTAGAGCAGCCAGGGCTATACAGAAAAACCCTGGCTCAACTCCCTCCCCCAAGAAGGGAAGACAAGAAAGCAAGTTCTCTCAAACAGAGTGTAAACAGACGGATTCTGATGACCTGATAATCTCTCTTGCAGGGATCTATCTGTCTGTTTGCATATATCACTGAACGTCATATAAAGATGCTCATTGCAGATATTTGTATTGGTAAATGACTGATAGCGATGTAAAGATCTCAGTAATGAATGTGAAATTTTGGCATATTTAGGTTTAATCTTGTCATTAAAATGATCTAATATACTTATATATGCATATATTAAAACATTTTCAAGATATGTAGTTCATTGAGAAATGTTTGGTGTAGAACAGTCTGAACACAGTGCTTACGTTGGTTGTTTCTCCTACATAGTCCTGCCCCTTCTTTCCCAGGTTTTAGTTGTGATATTTTAAAAGTAAGGCATCTAAATCATTCAATTACTTTAATTATAGAATTATTTTTAATTATTAAATTAAAGGAGCCTATTTGATTGCAAGCGTGTTTAAGAAATCAAGATAAACGGTGCTTCTATTAAATGAGCCTTCACTTCCTCTGCTGAAATGAATATATCATTTTTGCTTTTTCTATGGATTGATTTAAAAAAAAATATTATCGTTGTTTGAGTGAGGGTTTCTCAAAGGTTCATGTGATGAGGTCATAGGTCTGTGGTACATCCTGGAGATCAGGAACCCTGTAGAAAGGGGCACCTAGTGGAATAGAGTTAGGGCATAGTGGCAGCCTTTAAGAAAGTAGTAGGACCATGGTCCCTACCTGTTTCTCTTTGCTTTCTGGCCACCATGTGGTCAGCAGGTCTCCTTTAACGCGTGTTGCCACCACCATGCACTGTCCTGCCACAGGCTCAAAGCATCAACTGTCAGGTCACTGCTTACTGGACCTCTGAAACCCTGGGCTAAATCATACCTTTCATTTATGTAAGTTTGTTTAGTTCAGGCATTTTTTACATTAGGGGAAATTTTTCTAATGTATATATGAAATCAATTGTACATCTCCAGATTAAACTGGAGTGTGTTCTAACTTTTCTTTTTTATATATTACTGGAGTTGATATTAAAACATTTTTGTTCAGAATTTTTATATTAACATTTGTGAATAAAATCTCAACTTTTCTTTTAGTGTTAGGTTTTTGTTTTGATAGTATGCTGGCCCTGTGGAATAAATGTGGGAAGTTTGTTGGTGGTGCATAGAAAGGCAACTGATTTTGTACCCTAGTATTTTGCTGAAAGGATTTATCAGATCTAAGAGTTTTCTGCTAGAGTCTTTTAAGTATAGAATTATATGGTGTGTAAATAGGAATAATTTGACTTCTTATTTGCATACATTTCATTTCCTTATTTTGTCTTTTTGCTGTAACTGGCTTTGAGTGCTATATTAAATATAAATGGAGTGAGTTAAAACTCTTGTTTCATTTTAGGTTTTAGAGAATACACTTTCAGTTACTTCTTTTCATATAATATTGGCTGTAGGTTTGTTAAACACAGCCTTTAGAATGTTGAGCTATGTTCTTGGCATTATACTCTGCTTTCTTTTTCTAAGACCTTTTGTATACTGTATTGCATTTATCAGTCTTGGTGTGGTGAATCATCCTTACATTCCTAGAATAATACAGCTTGACTATGGTATGTAATCTTAACAATGTATTTTAAATTTGGTTTTCAAGAATTTAAATGAGTATTTTTGTATCTGTGTTTATCAGGGAAATTGATCTATAGCGGTTTTTTTTTTTTTTTTTTTTTTTTTGTAGCCTAGAACTTTGGTCTTTTATGTCCAATTAAGTTTTATTTATGAACTTGAGTGCCCCAATATTTATAATTATATATTTTCAGTGAATTGTTTCATTCATAATTAATAAGTAGGGACTTCTTTTTTTTCTGCATATTGATTTGGGGTTTACTGAATTACATTCGAAATAGCTAAATCAGGAGGGTTTTGAATTCCATTTGCTTCCTAAGTTCTATCCTTCCACTTGGCCTCAGGCAGTGGGTGTCTTCACCAGTGACATACGGTTCTTGAAGACAACATGTAGAAGGAACTGCTTTTTAAATCCAGTCAGCCAGTTTTGGGTTTTTTCTTGGTGAGTTGAAGCCATTTACATTCCAGTTTATTACTGATTATTCCTTTAATTATTATGTAGTGTCCTCCCCTACCTATTCTGGTTGGTTTTGGTTTGAAGTCTATTTTGTCAGATATTAGAATAGCTACACTTTGGTTTCATTTCTTTGGAAGAACTTTTCCATTCTTTTACTGTATAACAATATTTCCGTAAGGGGTTGCCTAAGACTTTCAGAAAACACAGATATAAACATTACAGTTCATAATAGTAGCAAAGTTACAGTTACGAAGTAGCATCAAAAAACTAACTTATGGTTAGGGATCACAACCATATGTGGAAATGTATTAAGGGGTCACAACATTAGGAAGGCTGAGAAACACTGCCCTAAGGTGATATCTATCCTTGATGTGTTTCTTGAAGGCAGCAGAAAGATGGATCTGGTTTCCTAATCCAATCTGTTTGTCTGTGTCTCTTTTATTGGAGAACTGAGACCGTTACTATTGAGAGTCATTACTAAGTAGTCCTTATTGATTTTTATTCTTTTGTTGTGGTGATGTGGGTATCCTCACCTTTTGATTTACTGTTCTTGTACTATTTATACTTTGTATCCTCCTCTGTATGGTTACCCTCCCCAGATGTCCTTTGAGAGCCTTCTTTGGAATGGGATTGATAGACAGAAATTGTTCAAATTTCATTTTATTGTGTAATTTTTCTTTCTCTGTGGATTGTGATTGATAGAATTGCTGGGTATAACAGTCTAGGCTGGCATCTATGGTCTCTCAGAACTTTTCCAAGCCCCTGTGGCTTTCAGAGGCTCTTTTAAAGTCAAGTATTAGTCAAATGGGCCTCTCTTTATGTGTGATTTGGCCATATCTTTTCTTTGTTCTGTAAACTCAGCGTTTTGATTCTTATGGATTCCAGAGAATTTCAGTTATGGTCATGTTTATTTGGTCCTATAAGCTTCTTGTACCTAGTTGGGCATCTCATTCTTTAGAGTGGGAAATTTTTCTTCTATGATTTTGTTATGAATATTTTCTATGCCTATGATCTGGGTTTCTTCTCCTTCCTCTATACTTATTATTCATAGATTTGATTTTTTTCATAGACTCCCAGAGTTCCTGGATGTTTTATGCCTAGAAATTTTTAGACTTAACATTTTATAGAAGCTATCCATACTAGAAATTATCATCCTGAGTGAGGTAACGCAGACCCAGAAAGACATGCATGGTATATACTTAGTTATAAATGGATATTAGCCCAACATAGATGTTCTCTGAGAGACTCCACCCAGCGGGGAATTGGGACAGAGGCTAGGACTCACTGCTGGAGTCTGAGTGGAGCAATGAGAATGGTATGGAAGAATGGGGAGATGGAAGGACCCAGAAGGTTCAGGAGCCCCACAAGGTTAGCATCATGGCTGATCTAGAGCCAGGAGGCCTTGCACAAACTGCTGTACCAACCAAGGACAATGCATGCAATAAACCTAGACCCCTGTTCAGATCTAGACAATGGGCAGCTCATTCTCCACGGTTATGAGGAGAGCGGGGACGGCCTCTGATATGAACTGTGGTGCCCCACCATCCCAGATTTGATCACTTTCTCCTGCTGGAAAGTCCAGTTGGCACACAGAGGAAGGGGAAACAGGCTTTCTGGATGAGACCTGAGAAGAAGTCCCCTTCTGTCAGAGGTCTAGGGGAGGGGAACAGCACAGAAGAGCGAGGAGGGTGGGAATGGGAAGATACATGTGAGGAGATAATATTTGGGATGTAATCTGATTAAGTTATAATAAATTAAAATTAAGAAATAAAAAACCCACGACACCCCCTGTCCAACGAACCTATCCATGTCTTCTACCTTGTCTTCAAGACCTGAAATTCTTTTTTATTTTTATTTTTTATTAATTTATTCTTGTTACATCTCAATGGTTATCCTATCCTTTGTATCCTCCCATTCTTCCCTCCCTCCCATTTTCCCCTATTCCCCTCCCCTATGACTGTTTCTGAGGGGGACTTCCTCCCCCTGTATATGCTCATAGGGTATCAAGTCTCTTCTTGGTAACCTGCTATCCTTCCTCTGAGTGCCACCACGTCTCCCCCTCCAGGGGACATGGTCAAATATGTGGCACCAGAGTACGTGTGAAAGTCATACTGAGAGAAGCATGGGAGAATAGCAAAGTAGAAGGATCCAGAGGATCCTAGAAACCTACAAGTAGAACATTTTGATAGGCAGATTTAGGCCCAGGGGTCCCGCTCAAACTAAGGCACCAGCCAAGGACAATACAGGTGGTAAACTTTAAACCCCTACCCAGATCTAGCCAATGGGCAGAACATTCTCCACAGTTGAGTGAAGACCTGAAATTCTTTCCTCCACATTTTATAATCTGTTGGTGAGCATCATGTCTGATGTTTTGTTTGACATCCAGAGGTTTTCATGTCCAGTTTTATTTCAGTTCATATTTTCTTTGGTGATCCTATTTCTTTGTTAAATCCTACTTTCACATCTTGAATTCTTTCTATTATTTCATTCAATTGTTTAAGTTTAATGGTTTCCATTAAGACATTTAGTAATCTCTTTTTTGATGTCTTTGAATATATTCATGATTGCTACTTTGGTCTTTGTCTCATATTTTAACTAAATGCTTTTCTCAGGGCCTATTGCAATATGGTTACTGGCTTCTAGAGAATATTTGTCTTCGTACTGTTTTTGTGGGTGGGCAGGATACTGGGATCTAGAAAACTGGGGTTATGACATTTGAAGTGTTTCTTGATTTAATAATTAAGTTTTTACATAGTAGGCAAAAACACTCATTAGAAAAAGTTCTATTCAACAAATGTTGCTGGAAAATTGGATATCTACTTACAAAAGACAAAATTAGATTAATATCTTTTACCTTGTGTAAAAATCAACTTGAAAGGAATGAAATTTAATTTAAAGCCTGAAATTTTGGAACTAATAGATGTAAATACAAAATTTACTTTTTAAGACATTGAAGTAAGCAAGAACTTTCTGAACAGAACTCCAATAGGACAGAACTGGCTCCTCATATCAGCAGATGGGATTACATAAATTTAGAATGTGCATGCATAACATAGTAACCTATCAACAGAGCCAATAACCGGCCCACATAATTAGAGAAAATCCTTACCGCTTATACTTCTTATTAAGACTAATATCCAGAATTTACAATGAATTGGAGAAATTAGATAGCAAGGAAATAAAATTGACAATTAACAAATGGATTAATGAATTTAAAAAGAAAAAACACAAATATCCAATAACTATTTTTAAAAGTGTTCAGCTTCCCTGATCACCATGGAAATGCAAGTTAAAATGATTTTGTGCTATTACTTTATGTTAGATAGAATGGCAGTTATTAAGAAATGTGACACTAAATGTTGGAGAGGATATAAGGAAAGATAAATTTTTATTCACTCCTTGTGTGGGTGTAACTTATCACAATCATTATGGAAATCAGCTAAAGGTTCCTTAAAAATTATAGAACTCCCCTATGACTCATATATTTCATTCCTGGGCATGTACCCAGAGAGTTCCGTATCCTACCGAAGGGGATATTTGCACCTCCTTTTTTATTACTGTTCTATAGTAGCAAGGAAATGGAACCAACTTAGATCACAATCAGCAGATGAGTAGATAATTAAAATGTGCTAGGTACCAATACAAAATGGAATACTATTGGTTCAAGGAAAAACAAATAGATTTAGAATGTATGATAATTGAAATTACCCAAAACTCAGAAAGTTAAAAAGAAAGAACCCTCATATGTTTTCTTTCATTTGTGAATGCAGGTTTATAACACTAGGCATATAACTCTTCATGTGGAACAAGCCTCGCATCCAATTATAACACTGTTAGTTACCTCTATAACTATCATACCACTATCGCAGCCATGAATGAGATTTACATTTTGTTCAGTTTCTGTCTCAGCTCTTTTTATCTTGTGTAGTCTTAGGTTTGGTCTATTGATTGTACACATGAGTTCTTAGACAACATGTTAACAGTTGCTTATGTTTTGTCCTCTGTTCTGATTTTCTTGTTTTACATAGTCAAGTGATTTTTTTCCCCAAAATTTCAGTTTCCTTTTCTGAACTTTTTTTTTTGTCTATGTAGTTGGCATATTGATTCATAGTGCTGATTTTCTCATCCATTTTTTCCTGACATTTCTCTTTGTTGCTAAATTTCTTCTTCATGACCTAGATTGGATTTTTCTGCTTCTATTTTCTTTCTTTTGAGATAGAGTCTTGGTATATATCTTTGGCTGGCCTGGAGCTCACTATGTAGACCAGTTGTCCTTGAACTCACAGAGATCTGCTGGCCTTTGCCTTCCGAGTGCTGGAATCAGAGGCCTTTATCACCGTTTCTGACAGTTCTTCTACTTCTTTGTATCCTCTTTCATCTCGTGCATCATTTTTACCAGAAAACCTTTATCAGAAACCTTCACCTTGCTTTTTGCCTGTCTTAGTATTTTCTTGTCGTTTCTCTCAATATAATTGAGAGGCAAAGGAAAAAGTTAAAAGAAAAAAAAAACACTTTCCAATAATGAGTAAACTTGGAAACAAACTAGAGAAATGTAAGAACAGAATTAAATCTGAAAATAGGACTGTATGAAATGGCACTGTGGGTAAAGATAGTCACACTCAACCCTGATCACTGAAGTTGATACCTGGAACTGGTATGGTGAAAGGAGAGAACTGATTCCCACATATTGTCCTCTTATAGCCACATGCTCCCTGTGACACAAGAACATCCATGCTGATGTTCATCTACACATGAACATACATAACATACATAAGTAAGTGAATATTTAAAAACACTGGAAATATAAAAGATTTCTTTTTGTTTCTTAAAAAAAGGGGAGGGGTTAGATCTGTAGGTTTGTGGGCAGTTCTCCATATCCCAGCAGCCCCAGTGGGTGCTGTGGGCCATGAGAGTGGACTAAGACTGAAGTGGGGTGAGAGCTCTTGGTGCTGGAGAAGTTCCACATCCTTCAGTGGCTTTAGAGGAAGCTACTAATCCAGAAAGTGGACTGAGTTGACTCCAGGTTAGGTACATAGGCATGTGAGGAGTCCCACAGCTCACAGCGGAAGGTACAGAGGCAGGCAGGAGGCCTAAGCCAGCATACTGAGTACCTAACCTTCAGACGAAGCTTGACATAGATCCTCTGGCTAATCACCAGCACCGAAGAGGAAAAGGATGCCTCAACCTCACTAGGACCTAAGCCACCGCTGACAGAAAAAGGGTGACTAGAATTTAAAACTTAAAAACACAAAAGAAAGAAATAAAAATTCAGCCAACAAATCTTTACCCAAATTAAAAAAAAAGAAGAAGAAGACTCAAATTCATAAAACTAGAGATGAAAGGGAGGCATTTCAATATCACTGAGGAAAATTAGAGAGTGATAAAGGTTTGCTTTAAAAATCTATGTTTCGGCTGGGCAGTGGTGGTGACACCTTTAGTGCCAGCACTCAGGCGGCAAAAGCAGATAGAGCTCAGCGAGTTTGAGGCTAGCCTGATCTACAGAGTGAGTTCCAGGATTTAAAAAAAAATCATGTTTTACTAAAGAAAATGGTGGTTGAACACTGTTAAATCAAGGTGAAGTAAAGAATTTAAAGAGAGCAGTAACAAAGGAAAGAGAGGCAGCATCTTCCAACTGAAAAGAGTTCAGGGACAAACAGATTCAGCATGGAAATCTACCTGATCTTCAAAAGAGGCACAACACCTGAAATCACAATTTATACATTTAAAAAAAGAAAAAGAAAGAAGATCCTTCAAATTCATTTCATGAAGCCAGTATTACCCTGATACCAAAAATCAAAGGCCCAACAAAAAGAAAGAGAAATATAGGCCAATCTCACCAATGAACTTATAAACAGAAATTCTCAATATAATATTGCTAATAGACTTCAAAATTACATAAAATGACTATTCACCATGATAAAGTTGGCTTCATCACAAGGTGCAAAGATGATTCAACAAATGGATATTAATAAAAATACAATCCATCACTAAAACAGATTCAAGGACAGAAGCCACATTATCATCTCATTAGATGCAGAAAAGTCCTTTGATGATAAAATTCCACTTTTTTAAAATTTCATTTTTTATATTATTACACATGTATACAATAGATTACCTATAGCAAGAAAAACAATGACACAATCAGGAATTATATAAATGTTACATTCTTAGTGTTTTGGCTGTTTGTATTTGACAGCCTTGACGAAGACATCTTTCCTATCATGGTGCATCTAAATTTCTGAATGTAAATCAATCTCTATCACATATTGTCATTATCAACTTTAAAAAAAAAACTATCTAGGAGCCAGGCGTGGTGGCACATGCCTTTAATCTCAGCACTTGGGAGGCAGAGGCAGGTGGATCGCTGTGAGTTCAAGGCCAACCTGGTCTACAAAGCGAGTCCAGGATGGCCAAGATAACATAGAGAAACCCTGTTTTGAAAAAACAAACAAAAAATAGCTGAATAGTATTCCATTGTGTAGATTACCACAGTTTCATTATCCATTCTTTGGTTGAAGGACATCTAGGTTGTTTCCAGATTCTCACAATTACAAGTAAAGCTGCTATGACCATTGTTGAACAAATGTCCCTGTTATATGGTGGGGCATCATTTGTGTATATGCCCAGGATTGGTATGGCTGGGTCCTGAGGTAGAGTTATTCCCAATTTCCTGAGAAAGCACCAGATTGATATACAAAGTGTTTATCTAAGTTACACTCCCACTGGCAATGGAGGAGTGTTTTCCTTTCTCCACATGCTCACCAGCATGTGCTGTCATCTGAGGTTTTGATCCTAGACATTCATATAGGTGTAAGATGGAATCTCAGAGTAGTTTTGAATTGCATTTCCCTGATAACTAGGGTTGTTGAGAATTTCTTTAAGTTTCTCGGTCAATCGATATTCCTCTGTAGAGAATTCTCTGTTTAGTTCTGTACCCCATTTTTTAACTGGATTTTTTGGTGGTGTTTACTTTCTTGAATTCTTAATATATTTTGGATATTAGACCTTTGTCAGATGTAGGATTGGTGAATATCTTTTCCCAGTCTGTAGGCTGTCATTTTGTTCTATTGTCAGTCTCTTTCACCTTACAGAAGCTTTTCAGTTTCATAAGGTCCCATGTATTGATAGTTGATCTTAGGACCTGAGCTGTTGGTGTTCTGGTCAGGAAGTTGTCTCCTGTGCCGATGAGCTCAAGGCTCTTCCCCATTTTTTTCTTCTAACAGATTTAGTGTGTCTGGCTTTATGTTGAGGTCTTTAATCCATTTGAACTTCAGTTTTGGCCAGGTTGATAGATATAGATCCATTTTCATTTTTCTACATGTAGCCATCCAGTTAGACCAGCACCATTTGTTGAAGATGCTATCTTTTTTCCATTGTATGGATTTGGCTTCTTTGTCAAAAATCAAGTGTGATAGGTATGTGGGTTTATTTCTGGGTCTTCTATTCACTTCCATTGATCAACCAGCCTGTTTCTATGCCAGTACCATCCTGCTTTTATTACTGTTCCTCTAGAGTACAGCTTGAAATCCGGGATGGGGATTCATCCAGAAGATCTTTTATTGTACAGGATTCTTTTAACTATTTGGAGTTTTCTGTTCCAAGTAAAGAATTGTGTGGGTATTTTGATGGAAATTGCATTGAATCTGTAGGTTGCTTTTGGTAAGATGGCCATTTTTACTATGTTGATTCTCATGATCTATGAGCTTGAGAGATCTTTCCATCTTCTGAAATCTTTTTCAAATCCTTTCTTCAGAGAATTGAAGCTTTTCATACAAGTCTTTCACTTTCTTGGTTAGAGTTACACCAAGAGACTTTATGTTATTTTTGACTATTATGTAGGGTGTTGTTTCCCTAACTTCTTTCTCAGCCTGTTTGTCACTTGTGTACAGGAGGGCTACTGATTTTTTGAGTTGATTTTGTATCCAGCCACTTTGCTGAAGGTGTTTATCAGCTGTAGGAGTTTCTTGAGAGAATTTTTGGGGTCATTTATGTAAACTAACATATCACCTGCAAATAGTGATAGTTTGACTTCTTCTTTGTCAATTTGTATCCCCTTGACCTCCTTTAGTTCTCTTATTGCTCTAGCTAGGACTTCAAGTATTATATTGAAAAGATACAGTGAGAGTGAACAGCCCTTGTCCCTGATTTCAGTGGAATTGATTTGAATTTCCCCCCATTTAGTTTTATGTTGGCTATTAGCTTGCTATATATTGCCTTTATTATGTTTAGGTATGTGCCTTGTATCCCTGCTCTCTCCAGTACTTTTAATATGAATGGGTGTTGGATTTTGTCAAATGTTTTCTTGGCATCTAAGGAAATTATCATGTGATTTTTTTCTTTCAGTTTGTTGATATGATGAATTACATTGATGGATTTCCAAATATTGAACCTCCCCTGCATGCCTGGGATGAAGCCTACTTGGTCATGGTGAATGGTAGTTTTAATGTGTTCTTGAATTCAGTTTGTGAGTATTTTATTGAGTATTTTTGCATCAATGTTCATAAGAGAAATTGGTGTGAAATTATCTTTTTTGTTGAGTCTTTCTGTTATTTAGGTATCAAGGTGACTGTGGCCTGATAGAATGAGTTTGGTAATGTTCCTTCTGTTTCTATTTTATGGAACAGTTTTAAGAGAATTGGGTATTAGCTCTTCTCTGAAGGTCTGGTAGAATTCTGCACAGAATCCATCTGGTCCTGCACTTTTTTTTTGAGGGGGGGAGGGAGACTTTTGGTGACTGCCTCTATTTCCTTAGGTGTAATAGGACTATTCAATTTGTTTACCTGATCTTGATTCAATTTTGGTAGTTGGTAGCTATCAAGAAAATTGTCCATTTCATTTAGGTTTTCTAATTTTGTGGCATATAGGCTTTTGAAGTAAGACCTGATGATTTCCTCAATGTCTATTGTTATGTTGCTCTTTTCATTTTGTTTATTTGAATACTCTCCCTCCGCCTTATAGTTAGTTTGACTAAAGATTTGTCAATCTTGTTGATTTTCTCAAAGAACCAGCTCTTGGTTTCATTGATTCTTTGAAATGTTTTCTTTGTTTCCAATTTATTGATTTCAGCCCTGAGTTTGATGGTTTCCAGCCATCTACTCCTCTTGAGTGTGTCTGCTTCCTTTTGTTCTAGAACTTTCAGGTGTGCTGTTAAGTTGCTAGTGTGGGATCTCTCCAGTTTCTTTATAAAGGCACCTAGTGCTATGAGCTTTCCTTCCTTTTCTCTAAGGAAGCACATTAAGGCATAAGATACAATTGAAAATTTTTCATTCATGTATACTATATTTACATAATTTCCTACTTGTCTCTTCTCTATAACTTGTCTCATACCCCTCCTCCCAACTCACTCAAATTTATGGCCTCTTTTTAAAAAATTATCTTTATAAATACCTATATAAACGCAACCTGGTCAACCCATTTAGTATTGCTCATATATGTGTGTTTATATATATGGTGTGTGTGTGTGTGTGTGTGTGTGTGTGTGTGTGTGTGTGTGTGTTTAAGTTGGACTGCTTGAAACTGAGTAATCAATTAAGGAGCTCATGTTTTGGGTAGGATGATTCTCCCTCTCTTAGTGGCTCTTAATTGTCTGTACATCTTTATCTAGGGGTGGAGCCTTGTGAGAGTCTGCCATCCACACTGGCATGTAACTGGTATTTTCACTATTTGGGTCTTGTTTAGGTAACCATATTGTTGAGAGATCATAGATGGAGCTTCCCTGTCTTGTATAGACAGTCTTAAAACTGACATCCTGGTCCTCTGATCTTACAGTCTTTCTGCTCTTTTGTGATGCTCTCTGAACCCTAGGTGTAGGTATTGTGTTGTAGTTGTATCACTTGGTGCTGGGTTCCCCAAGGTCTCTTGTCTTCTAAATTTGAATCAGTGTGGCTTTCTGTAATGGTCTCCATCTGCCACAAGAAGCTGCTTTTTTGATGAGAGGTGAGAGCTACACTTACCAGTAAGTATGAGGATAGATATTAAGACTATAGTCAGAAAGCTGCTGGATGCGGTGGCACATGCCTTTGGTTCTAGCACTCAGGAGGCAGAGGCAGGCAGGTTTCTGAGTTCAAGGCTGGACTACCCTACACAGAGAAACTCTGTCTCGGAAAAATAAACAAGAATATAGTCAGAGACTATGCTGTCTTGGAAAAGTAGCAGTAGTCGTCTCTCCTCTAGGTTCCATGGCTTCACCAGTCACGGGTCCCTGTCTAGCCTTACAGAATTAAGCATGCCTTTTCTCCTATTGTGCAGGCTTTAAGTCCAATTAAGTAGTAGTCGGCTACTGCCAGATAGATGCATCACCAATGCAGCTTTGGAGATGTTTTGCTTTGCTAGTCATTGTGGTTTGTAGGGCATCACAGCTGGATGGGACTATTGATTGCTTCTCTCCCTTGGCAGCTTCCTGTGGAGAGATGCCATGACCATGGCAACTCTTATTAAAACAAACAAAAAATGTTTAATTGGGGCGGACTTAACTTCAGAGATTTTGCCCTTATCATCACGGTGGACAGCATGGTGGTAGGAAACTTATGAGAGTGCTACTCCTGGATCCGCAGAGAGATGAAAGAGACATGAGCCACTAGGCCTGTCTTGAGCTTCTGAAATTCCAATGCCCATCCTAGTGACATATGTCTCCCAACACGGCCACACCTCCTAATAGTGCCACTCCCCATGAGCCTGTGAGGGCCATTTTCATTCAAACCACCACAGTGCCTACCAGTACTATGAGAGCTAATCTTCAAAATGGAGGCCTCTGGGTCAGATGCACTTTGATTACTCTGAGTTCTGTTAGAAGTGTGTACAATCCCAATCAAAAAATTCCAGGACAAGTCCTCACAGAAATTAAAAAAAAAAACCCTCACAATTCTTAAGGCTATAGAGAGTTAAAACTATCCTGAATAGTAAAAACACTCGCAGAGGTGTTACTACGCCTGATGTTATTTATACTATGGAGCCTTAGTAGTAAAGGCAGAATAATATTGCTTCAAAAACAGATACACTAATTAATAATATAGAGAACCGAGGGCTCTGATATAAGTTCACACACCTGTAGTAATGTTAAAAAAGAAAACCGACAAAAACATTGTAGGAAAAAAACTTTTGATGTATTATGGTGGGGAAAATGTAACAACATGTAGAATAAAACTTGATCTTCTATCTCATTCTGCACACGAATCAATCCCAAATGGATCAAAGATCTCCATGTTCAACTTTGAACCTTTAAACTTCTAAAAGAAAGAGGAAGAAGTAGATTTCAGGATAAAGAAACAAGACGGCTTTCTGAATAGGACTCTCATCACCCTCAAAGTCAGAGCAACCACTAACAAGTAGGACCTCCTGAAATTAAAGAGGCTCCCTGGTGCAAAAGGCAACTGTCATGCAGAAGAAGCCTACAGAATGGGGAAAAAGTCTTTGCCAGTTACACATCTGGCAGAGGATTCGTGTCTACAATATACAAAGAACTAAAGCACTGACCCCATGAAAACATAAGCTCAATTAAACAATGGGCTATGGAATTTAACAAAATTCTCAGAGGAGAGTAAAATGCCTAAAGAATATTTTTAAGTGTTCATCCTTGGTCCTCAGAGAAATAGAAATTAAAACTACTTTGAGGCTTCATCTTATACCAGTCAGAATTGTGAAAGAGAAGGTAACAGTGTCCTGGTGAGGTTGAGATGAGGGGGGAACTCTGATGTACCCTCAGTGGGGGTGCAAACTGGAGTAGCCACTGTGCAAATTAGTTGACAGTTCCTCAGAGTGCTACAAATAGATCTATCACATAACTCAAGTATACTAATTCTAGGCATATGTTTCATATACTGTATGTATTCATGTATTCATATATACACACATTTATGATATTACACATGTATATTTATACATATATGTACACGTACATATATGCTACATTATTTCACACTATAGAGACACGTGTTCATCTACATTCATAGCCACTCTATTTACTATAGCTAGAACATGAAAACATCCTCGCTATCCATCATCTGAGGATAGATAATGAAAACACAGCCCTTACATACTGTGGAATCTAACTCATCTGTAAAGAAATGTGAAATTATGGAATTTTCAGGAAAATTATGGTAGCTGGAAAATATTATACTGAGTTAGGTCACCAGACCTAACTTATATAGATTTTAGGGTCAAATATTTATGGGTTTTTTTTTTTTGTATTTAATTTGTCCTACCTATAAAATCCAGGAAGTCAGAAAGAAGCCATTGGTAGGGAGGGAGACAACAGAATACAGGAGACACAGAGGGAAAAGGAGACTAATGGGAAGGAAGGGTTAAGTGTGGATGGGAGTGCAGGGCAGAGACCAGATTGGCGAAGAGTAGTTACACTAAGGATGTTAAAAGGCCATATGGAATCCAACAGTTTCATCTGCTTTGTGTGTGAGTTACCACAAAGTGTTGTCCCAGAGACCCCCGGACCAATAAAAGCTATTGCTACTGCTCTTGGATGCTCAGTAGAACTTGATGGTAAGCCTGTTGCTGAAGAGTATGCACGCTGGCCACAAGACATAGAGAAATTATGTAAAATCTGACCAGAAATCTTCACTGCTTGCTAGCTTGCTTAGTAGTCCTGGAAGGTGCTGAGAAAGTTGTTGGAGAAAAAAAATTGGTAGCAGCCTTTTCATGCTGTGAACCCTCTGAGCAAATGTAGCAAGAAATGTCCATGAATTTTAGACTCACCAAGATAGGAAAGATGTTTCCTTCAAGGTTGCCAAATTCAAATAGCCAAAACATTGTGAATGTAACATTTTTATAATTCCTGATTGTTTTGTGGTTCTCCTTCCTGTATGTAGTTATTGTATTTATATGTAATGATATAAATGTATATGTAAAAAAGAAAAATAACAATAAAAAAAGAAATGCCCATGAGTATAATAGTACCATGAACGTTGTAGGAGCAATGAACCACTTCTGCTTTGGATTACTGCCTACTTAACAGGAAGAAAAAAAATTCCTGGTATTACAAGTCTGGGCAAGAACCCATGGCTAGCAAATTATAGGTCCTAGGGGGTAAACCTACTACTGTTATTTTACTAAATGGACCTACTATCAAACTGACCTCTAAATTTGAATCTCTATCCATAGGTTACTGCAAGCACTCAGTGCTTACCCGAGAAGCTTCCTTGTGTAACGGTAGCTAAGATAGAAACACAGTTTGTGGAGTGCTCAGCCATCAATGGGATATCTATATCACAACCTCTCCTCCATGTTCTGAGTCCGCCATGGACGAAGAGTGAGCAGACAGACAGTGAGAGACAGAGACTGAAGAACAGAAGGATTTGCTGGACATGACAGGTACACTGCCCGTTTGTACTCATGGTATGTCTGTGTTTGCCTGAGAAAGACCTGCGTGAAAATCAAGCAAGTTACCATCACAGCATGGCAAGGAAAGACATACATGCACTCCAACTCTTAGCTGACAATCTGTGGCCAGTGGTGGCTTCTAGGGAAGGAGGTTAGTTCTTTTTCAGAGTAGCTCCTGGTAGGCTGGTCACACTCCAGTGGGCAGTCTTACACACAGAAGGATACAGACAGCACAAATTTGATTAGACAGGTTTTTAAAAAAATAATTTATTTTTATTTTATGTGCATAGGTGTTTTGCCTGCATGTATGTCTATGTGAGAGTGTCAGATCTTGGGGTTACAGACAGTTAGTTGTAACCTGTCGTGTGGGTGCTGGTGACTGAACCCGGTCCTCTTGAAGAGCAGTCGGTGCTCTTAACCATTGAGCTGTCTTTCAAGCTCCCTGTTAGAAGGGTTTTTTTAAATTTTATTTTATTAATTTATTCTTGTTACATCTCTATGGTTATCCCATCCCTTGTATCCTCCCATTCTCCCCTCCCTCCCATTTTCCCCTTATTTCCCTCCCCTATGACTGTTCCTCAGAGGGATTACCTCGCCCTGTATATGCTCATAGGGTATCAAGTCTCTTCTCAGTGACCTGTTGTCCTTCCTCTGAGTGCCACTAGGTCTCCCCCGCCAGGGGACATAGTCAAATGTGAGGCACCAGAGTACATGAGAAAGTCATATCCCACTCTCCACTCAAATGTGGAGACTGTCCTGTCCATTGGCTAGATCTGGGTAAGGGTTTAAATTTTACCGCCTGTATTGTCCTTGGCTAGTGCCTTAGTTTGAGCGGGACCCCTTGGCCCAAATCTGCCTATAGAAACCTGTAGAAGGATTTTAAAATAAAAAACAAATAGGACATAGTTTTGAGGGGTTTGATAGTTGGGGTGGATCAGTAAGGACTTAATGGGAGACGTTTGTGGTGGATATGACCAAAATACATTGTATGAAATTCTAAATGTAGTAATAAAAGTATTTTTACATAAACAAAGTGAGAGCAATACAATATAGTAGCAAAAAGTGGGGACAATGCGGAAAAAATGAAAATAAGAACAGCAAATAAGAGAGATGGAAAAAAGCAAAGTTAAACAGCAAAGAAACAATTTTAATGAATGTGTTTGTGCAAATAAAAATGAAACCACAGGGGCTGGAGAGATGACTCAATAATTAAGAGCTCTTCCTGCTTTTGCAAAGAATAGGAATTCAATTCCCAGTGCCTACATGATGGCTCACAACAGCCTGAGAGTTCCCACTCCAGGGCATGCAGAGCCCTCTTCTGGCTCCTCATGCAGTGCACACACACAGGTACACAGACATTCACATATACATATAAAATACAAATAAATAAATCTTTAAAAATTAAAAACACCATCAAGAGACTAGAGAGATATGGCTTAGTGGGTGAAAGCTCTTACTGTTCTTGCAGAGGATTCAGGTTCATTTTCTAGGACCCATAATAGGTGACTCACAGCCACCTGTCAAATGCACATTAAATAAACAGATCTTTTAAAAATAAACACAACAAAATTTTAATACCATAAAGTAGAAACTTTATTAAAAAGTAAAACAACAAAACATAAGATCAAAAAATAAATAAAAATGGACTCATGGAGCATCCTTTCTTACGTTAGAAAATTGCACTTATTTTCACAGTGGGCCTGGAGTGTGAGGTGTGCTCAGCTAAACTTGGGCACATTTCTCTTTTCAGCTACTTTTGCTGGTATGGAGGCTGTATTGACAGATGTCTGGTGCTCACCATGGCTGTCTTCCGGTTCTCAGCACCCCTTCCTTCTCCACCAGGGTCCCTGTGACCAGTCTTTACTCTGCAGTCTTTGGTTTGGCAGAGTCTCCACACTCTTGAGATCCTCTAGGTTCTCAAGGACCTAGAAGGTGGGTCCAGGTCCAGCTGGAGATTGGCTTCCAACTGCGGTGGGAGTGGAGGAAGCAACTACAGCATCACCTTCCTCGGATGCCATAGGTTTTGATGAGTTGTGTTTTCATTGTCTTTTGATCATGGGAACTTTTAAGTTTCTTGGGTTTCTTTCAGTAATCCAGTTATTATTCATTAATACTGTTTAGTCTCCAGAGGTTTGTGCATTTTCTGTGGTTTTTCTTGTTATCCTTTGTTCCTTTACTTTTAACCTTTAACCCTTATTGTGGCCAGACAGAACATAGGAAGTTATTAAAATGTTCCTACATTTCATTTAGACTACCTTTGTGGCCTAATATGTGATCAGTTTCAGAAAACATTCAAGACTGCTGAGAGGAATGTGTATTCTGTAGTGTTTGACTGAAATGCTCATTAAATTTTTGTTAAGTCCATTTGATTTACAGTGTCAGTTATCTCCTGTATTTCTCAATTTGTTTTTGCATGTATGATCTATTGGTGACAGTATGGTATTGAAGTCACATACTATGACTATGCTATGCTGATCTGTGACATTAATTCTGGTAGTATTTGTTTTACAATATTGCGTATAATTGTGTTCAGTGCATACATGTTTTGAATGGCAACAGTCTATTGAGGGACTGTTCTCTTGATCTGTATGAAGTAAGCTTATTTCTTCTGATGTGTGTTGACTGAAGATATGAGAATAAGGATTCCATTTTATTGGAATAACTTTGCCCATCCTTCACCCTGTCTGTCTTTAGTTGTGAACCTGAAGGCAACAAAAAGATAGGTCCTACTTTTTAATCCTATCTGCTCATCAGTGTCTTTTGAGTAGACAGTTGAGTCCATTGATGGACATTCAGAGTTATTAATGAAAGATGTTTATTAATTCCTTCCTTTTTTCTGGTTTTGTGGTGTTTTCTTGGTCTTCATTTGCTTAACAGATGTCTTAGCATTTTTAATTTCTTTTTCTGCAGTTTCTTTGATGTGTTTAGCATTCTCTTCCATTTGAAAATTTCATTCCAATATTTTCTGTAGTGCAGGCATAGTAGCATAAATTGCTCTAGCCTGCTTTTTTCAATACAAAGTTTTTCTATCTTCTTACATCATGCAATATAGTAGTCTGGGATGGCAGTTGTAATCTTTCTGGACTTGAAATATACTCTTCCATGCCTTTCTCAGTTTGGAGTTTCCATTGGAAAATCAGTGGTTATTCTGATGGGTCTGCCTCTATATATCAGTGTATCTCCTCTCTTCAAACTTTCAATACATTTTGTTTTTTTTGTTGACTATTTAGTGTTTCCCCTATAATACGACATAATTAGTTTATTCTATAGTCTTGTTCGGTTTTCTGTATGTCTAGTGTTTTCTCATAATGCCAGCTTACTTGGATGTAGAATGCTATCTTACCACCACTACCACCATAACTATATTCTCTGTATATTTTGAAATATTGGATTTTGGAGAGAAGTGACACAGAGTCTAACTCCACAGCACTGATTGGCCTAGAGCTCACTGTGTATCCTAGAATGGTTTGGGATTTGGGACATTTCTGCCTGAGCCTCCAAGCATTAGACATGCACATGTGATCCAACATGCCTGAATTGAATGTCTGGCTTGGAGAATTATTTCTAACTAATTACTCATTTATTGGTATTGTATAAGTATACGTGCTCATGTGTATGTATAGATACCACAAGCATTTGAGTACTGACAGAGGCCAAAAGAGGATGCTGGTTTCCCTGGAGCTGGAGTTAAAGCCAGTTGTGAGCATATGATGAGGGTGTTGGGAACCACACTCTGATCCTCTGCAAGTGCTGTTAACCACATAGCCATCTCTCCAGCCCTGGAAAAAAATTTCAAATGAAAAAAGAAAAAAAGAAGAGTAGGCAAGTAGCGATAGCCTTATGTGACTTAGCGTGTACTGTCAAAACATCCTTTTGATTTATAATTAAGTATAATTTTAAAATGTCTCCCTTTCTAGAAACAGTGTGCATGTCTTCCGAATTTGAGAGTGTATTTTCTAAAGGCCTTTAATTTTCACTGCTAAACATTTCTTATTTACAATTACCACCAAGACGATTGCTTTTAGAAAAGTGGTACTATTTACCCCGAAAGTGGTACTTTCCTGAGAGCCCAGCCTCTGGTTGTGGTTCCTTTTCATTATTTTCACTCTTCCCACGTCTAGCCAGGTCTCAGACCTAGTTTGGAATTCTCTATTGACATCTGAACCTATTCTGAGAGAAGAGTTTTCAATTTAATCTTTACTCGTTGGGTGAATATTAACTTTTGAGAGGTTTTTTTTTTTAAACATTTAACCTTTATTTGTTGAGTGAAGCAAGAGAATATACATTTATCCACCCGTTTCTTTGTTTATTATGCCCTCGGTGCTGGTTCTGTTGCCTTTGAAGTGTTTGTTTTCCTAATCCTATGGGCTTTAGGTTTGTCGCTGTGACTGGCACAGCTTTGGGGTAGACCTGACTGGGGCAAGGAGGGAAAGAAGAAACTGCAGACAGACACACCTATAGAAAAGCTGGCATCTAGTGGGCGTCTTCTTTCATGAAGATACACAAGTAGTCTGTGTGTGTGTGTGTGTGTGTGTGTGTGTGTGTGTGTGTGTGTGTGAATGGAAGAGGCAGGTTTGCTGCATACAGCTGAGTGAGGAGGAAGGTTTAGCTAAACACAGTAGGACGTCGCTACAGGGGAGCAGAATCTCTAAACAGCCGGAAGGAGGAGGGAACGGGCTGTATTCTGCTCACCATCAGTGTCCACACGTATAACAGTGGAAGGCTTTCTTGCCACTTCTCTGGTCCTGACCTGGGACTCTTAGTGGTCCTGGACATAAATATGCTCATGTCGGTACACATTCACTCAGGACGTCATCTTCTCCGCAAGGTTTGTGGTTTGTGGAATGCGCTGTTTTTGTTTGTTTGTTTGTTTGTTTGTTTTTAACTTATGATACAGGTCTTGTTACTCGTGGCTTGCTTTACTCTATTCATTATTCTGTGTTATTTATTAATTTCATGTTCAGGTGGCCAGTCATATACTACTAGTGTCCTGGAGATTTTTCTCTTTCTGGTATATTTTTCTATTGGAGTTAGATCTTCCTCTTTCTGTTTAGAAGTTAGATGTTTCCCTGACAAGGTTTCTTACTTCCTTAGTTTTCTCAGTTTGGTTATGTTGCATTTTAAACTGATGGCTTGATATTTTTAACCTGTTCACACTACTGAATCTTTAAATAATAATAATAAACCATATTTTCTTTCTCCTTTAAACTTAAATTACATGTATGTTAGACCCTATTTCTTACCTGTTCATTTTTACAGCCATTAGCTTATATTTTGCGTATTTCATTCTTTCTGGGTACTATCTTTTGACCTTTGCAACCATTTTTATCTGTTGAGTGACTAATTGTGCTAGAGAAGTCAGTGAGTTCTTAGTTTGTTTCTGTGTGTTTCATTTGCTGATCTTACGTGTTCTTAGAGTTTTTGGTTCTTCAGCGATATTCTTAATATTGTCTTTTCTAAGATGAACAATCCTCTTGTTTTGCTAGAATTGAATACTTCTTGAGATATACCACTTTAAATACACAGACTGATTCCTAAATACCTGTCATGAAGGTTTAATTAGTTTCCTTATACTTCTTAGTGAGGGTTTTATCATTTTACTTTACTTTTTCATGAATAGAGGAAAAATTACATTATATAAAGAATGCTTTGCAAAACTCCAACATATACAATTTCTATCACCACATTTTCATAGTGCTTTTCTTTTAGATATTTCGATTTCTAGAGTACGTGATGTTTTCTAATATGCTGGACAATGTGCTTTCAATAGGACTTGTAAAGAAATATGAGGCTATTCTTTCTCCCAGAGGATTTATTTTTGTGTCTTCCAGATGTGTGAGGCCACCATGAGCTTAGGAAGCCTAATATGTTAAGAAACAGGATCACCTGAATTCATTCCTGTCTCTAAGCTGGGCTGAATCTGTAATATCAACCTTATTTTATCAGTTCATTCTTAATGTTAGATGTATCCATTTTATGTGTATGAGTGTTTTGCCCACATGCATGTATGTATGTGCACCATGTGCATGCCTGGTACCCCGGGAGGTTAGAAGAAGGCATCTTCTCTTTGCAACAGATGAAGACCATTACAGAAAACCACAACCAATAAAAACAGAGAGTTGTAGTGCTCAGTTTCAATAGTTACATCTGCAAAACACTTCTGTACCTGAGGCTCAGGGCACATTGAGGAACAGGGGCAGAAAAACTGTAAGAGCCAGAGATCAGGGAGTTTGCTGTAAGACAACGTCTCCTAGTAATGTCAAAAACTATATCCATCAAGTCTCACCAACGTGATTCCCTAAACATGAGCAGAACAAGAATGACACCAGTGAACAGATGTTAGCAGAGAAAAAGCCACAAGGCCTCATCCTTATTACAGGCAGCTAAGTGATGCTCCAAGAGGGAGAGATAGCCTTCTCCAGGGATGAGCATCCAACGGTCAGCCAATACTAAATGGTCAGTTCTGAAAACATGTATGTGAGTAACATTATACAGACTGAACTGGTTTTATTTAGGAATATGTATATGTATATATATACTTACACATACACACACACATACACATTGTGTGAGAATAATAATAATTAGTGGAAAAGAAGCCCATGAGTTTGAAAGAAAACAGGAAAGAGTATGTAGGACGGTTTGGAGGGAGGGAGGAAAGGGAAAGGAGAAATGATGTGATCATATTATTTTCTCACAATTAAAAGGAAAAGAAGGAAGGTGGCATCTTGTTTCACCTGCATTTGGAAATATAGATGGTTATGAGCTGTCATGTGGGTGACAAGAACAAAATCTGGGCCCTCCATAGAACACAAGGGCTCTTAACCACTAAGCATCTCTCCAGCTTCTCAGTTCATTCTTACATCTAAGACCAAGTTTTATGCTTCAAAGTAAAGTTTGGAGCATGAGACAGTGCCACCAAATTCAGATCTCTAGATCTGTGAGACATCTGGAAGTGTTAATTAACCTCAGGCCATCTCTTCCATCTTCAGAAAAAACCCCAAGAAAAACTTGCCTCCAAAGGCAATGCTGACTTTCTTTGGACTTCAACATTTCAAATACTATCCAGGACACAATCCAGGTCTCAAATAAGGATCCGGCAAAATAGCTCATTATTATCTCTCTATCTCTCTGATTTCCATACTCTATGAACTGCTTTTTAAATCATTTTTCAAGAGGAAGTTGGTTTTCATAAGTCAGTAGTCCATTGTTTATGTAATACTTACACATGTTTAAAACATATTAATTTTAAAATTCATTAAACCTCTTCTAGGTGTTATGTAATTCAAATTAAGGGGCATGGGGAGTGAGACAGTGATTAAGTGTGTATTTCTAGAAATGAACCACTCATGGATTCTTACAGTAAGTATTTCGAGCCTGTTTTCCTGTTGCATGAAAAATTTTAGAAGCAAAAAAAAAACAAAAACAAAAACAAAAACAAAAACAAACTTTTTTTCCTTTAGCGAGTTAAAATCTAGCATTCTTTCCACTTATTAGGTCTCCCCACTGCCACTGTTATTGGGATTAACAGCCTCTGAGGCTATTGAAGAGGACAAAGTCTACCCCTATGGTTGACTTTGGACCCATGAAAGTCTACAATAGTTTGAACCAAGCCTCTGGCCTCCCTAATTTACTCAGTGTCTATTTCTCCTCAAGTCCTCTAATTTTTATCATTTCTTTTTCAGATTTCTGTTCAGTTCAAGGGCTTTCTACACTACATCTGCCTGTTGTATAAATAAAAGCCCAGGTACACATTTGAGGTCCCCCAGATAGGCCCACTAGAAGGCAGCCCAGCAGGGAGAAGCCGAATCCAAATCAGTCATAACCCAAATTCTCTAATGGCAATTAGGGTTACCTATTCAGAGGGAGAAAGGACCAAGATAGGAGATAGAAATGGGCAAGTACTAGGAATAAGGGCCTTGACTGCTGCCTTTGGCCAGAACTGGAAACATCCTCTATTCTATCCTAAGAACAGAAGTTTTAGAAGCATTTGAGGTCTCTTTTCTGGTACCTAAGTGGTTTTAGCATCTCAACTCTGATGCATGACTATTTCAGAGATTGAAGGACTTGGAGGACATTGAAGATGGAACCCTGCCCCCACCTCCCATGATGGATTTTGACTCCCATCTGCTGTTTCCCTGATAACAATAGAAAGGTAAATATCACTTTCTCCAACCACTTTAGGATTTAAATGGCCATATTACACGGTGAAAGTATTAGGTCTTTGTTAAGGACCATTAAGAGAAAGCTATTCCTTCTGGTCAAAACCAGAGGTATCTAAATTCTACCTCAGGCTTTGTGTGGAGCCATTCTAAGCTTCCCAAAACAGTAACTCCTTTTTATTGTTTTTCCCATAAACCAGATGGGCTAATCAACCACCAGGAAAGTTGACTCACCAGAAGTTGTGCTAAGAAGACTAATTATGCCCTTACTGAGATTTATCATCCCAGGAAATTTCTTCGTGCAGGTGTTGACAAAACTTCCATCATCTGTACTGCAGAGCCTGCCGGTTTTCTCAGTTATCCAGGAAGCCTAACTTTCCCTTTTTCTAATGGGATTTCTCTATCTTCCTCTGAAGCACCCTTCCCCTCCCACCAGTAGTTTGCTTACCTCCATTGCAAAAGCCATGACATTCTCTCTTCCATCTTCCCCATCTCTCTCTCTTCTCGGCAGTTGCTGAGATTTATACTTTGCCTGTCTTGTTCTTTTTGTTTTAAGCTCTGATAAAATTATCTTTCAGCTTTCTTTTGAGTCTTTTTTAAAATTTTTTGATTAACAAGGCTAAGAACAACAAAGAGAGAATTCCTGATTTCCTGCTGTGATAGGACAAGACAGTGCAGAGATTCCTTCATCTTGTATTGTTGCTGAGGCCATTTTAGGTTTACCTAGATTTTGATCTCCTTGATGGGGAGGCTTATGGAAAATTACTCAACTCTATTCTAGGAACACGTGGTCAAGATTCTGCAGCTAACTTAGCTTCTGTTAAACTACCTACTTGAGCAAAACTTCCCCATTCAGCTAACTGCTTATCTTAGCTTCTGTTAAACCGCTTGCTTGTATAAAACTTTCCCCTGTAGCTGCCAAGTGAGATATCAGGATATGGATTCTGTCTTTAAAAAACTCTTACTCTAAATGTTCAGCATTATACTTAGGTCCCAAATGGCTGAGTGTAGTCCAGGCTGGATGGAATAATGTCTTTCAATTGGCCATAATTGCATTTGAGTGGTTGTCTCTGGTGGGCATCCAGTAACATTTTAGAGGCCCCAATGAGATCCTCAGAGACTGGATCACAATACTTAGGGGCCTTGGGACCCACAGGACTGGGGAAGAGAGCATCAGCTGAAGAGGACTCCTAGGAGTGCACACATTGAAATGTTCCAGGGCCTTGGGAAAATCATCTGACTGATCACTACTGAGATACCTCAAAATTCATCTGGTTTGAATACCACCGGGAGTAAGTTTGGTCTGTAGAAGGCCACCTGTTTAAGATACAAGAGGGGAGGTCAGTTAGATATGACCATAGATCCTGTGTCTGTTATCTATATGAGACTTCACCAGACTCCCGTGGTCTATTTAAATGTATGAATATACAGTGTTCATCCTTGGTTGTCTTTACTCTGTATCTTCTGTATGACTGCATCTGTCTGTGTGTCTCTTTGTGTTTCTATCAGTTCTGTTTTTTGGAGGAAGAAGAAATAGATCTAAAATGGAAGGTGGAATGAACTGTCCTGACAGTAGCCACTAACCCTGAGATAGTACACATCTTCTTGCAGGCTCATAAGCCTGTTGGGCCACCCAACAACATTGTGGTGCCCTCTTCTACCAGTGGCAATTGTGGCTGCACCAGCAGAGGCTGCTGCTGTAATCACCAGTTCCCTTGGCTTTCCCTGGAGTGAGATCCTCCTCACTTCTTGGCTTAAGACTTGTGCCCTCTTGTTGAGGGCCTAAATCCTTTTGGTGTATCCAGGTTACCTAGAGAAACTCCAAACCTCTGCTGCTTCTTTCAGCCCCACTGGAAGAGACTGACACTAGCCCCACCCCCCACAGAGCACTTGCTTACAATTTGTTCATCTAGTGGGAACCCTGTAACACTACTAAATCACCAAGTGCAGAGCCACCTTCTAAAAACTTCAGTGTCCCATATTTGACTACTTCCTTGTGGTGGGGAGGTGTGGTGGCACTCAAAGAAAGAATAAGCAGGCTACCAAGATGAGACTTGATAGCCTATGACCATATAGTTGGGGAGGAGGTCCCCCTCGGTCACAGACATAGGGGAAGGGAATAGGGTGTAAGTGGGAGGGAGGGAGGGAGGAACAGGAGGATACAAGGGATGGGATAATAACTGATATGTAATCTGAATAAATTAATTAAATAAATTTAAAAAAAGAACTTCAATGGTAGAGCCAAGTCTTTGTCTACCTGTACTTTTAGGCTACTAGCCTATTTGCTTTCTACAACTGCTTTCTAGAATTCTTCCTCCTGCCTCCAGGCTGTGGCATGTTTAATTCAGCCTTGATATTGTTACCTATTCTTAGAGTAACAAGATAGCTCAATTTAAAAAAAGATTTATTTATTTATTTATTATGTATAATAGTGTTTTGTATGCATGTACACCTGCAAGCCAGAAGAGGGCATCAAATCACATTATAGATGGGTGTGATCCACAATGTGGCTGCTGGGAATTGAACTCAGGACCTCAGGAAGAGCAGTCAGTGTTCTTAACCTCTGAGCCATCTCTCTAGCCCAAGGTAGCTCAATTTAAAAAAAAAAAAAAAAAAACAGATTCCCTCTCAAGATAGTGCCAGACTGCTGCACTCGAAGTCACAGGGATGACCAAATGAATTGTCTTAATCATTGTTCTATTACTGTGAAGAGACATGATGATCAAAGTAACTCTAATAAAAAAAATCTTATAACTGGGGTCTTGCTTACAGTTTTAGAGGCTTAGTCCATTATCACCACAGGAAGGAGCACGGATGTACACAGGCAGGTGAGGTGCTGCAGAAGTAGCTGAGGGTTCTATATCCTGCCTCACAGGCAGCAGGAAGACAGAGAGAATTGGGACTCGAGTGGGCTCTTCGATTCTTCAAATCCCTTCCCCAGTGACACAATACCTCCAACGAGGTCACACCTTCTAATCCTTCTCAAACAGTGGCCACTCTCTGATGACTAAACATTCAACTATATAAGCTTCTAGGGGGCATTCTTATTCAAAGCACCACAGGGATCCTTCTCCATCACTAGCCCACCTGCGGAGGAATTAAGGGGGTCAGCAAAACCTGAAACTGGATTGATGATTTCCAATAGCTGCCTGCTGTTGGTGGGCTTGCTGGTTGGTTTCCTTTCACCATGGCTGTCTAGCTTGCATTCTGAGCACAGCTTGCTGTCTCTGTCTGAGCCTTTCAGCCATTCAGCCAGCTCTGTGTTCTTCTTGGCTTCCTTCTTTCCCCTGAATCACCCTTCTTCCTCCAACCCCTACACTTTTCAGGTATCCCATCACCACCTTTGGGACTTTCTGAAGGTCTTCTTTTCTTTGACTTTGCCTCACTAGGAACAGGATGGTTGTTTCTAATCTACCATCTTGCCTAGAAGTCTAGCTGGCTGGCAAGCCGAAAATTCAAAGGGGAGAAATTGGACTCATCCTTTTCTCTTTATGCAAATGTTTGGCTTTCCTTTATCATCATATTGCTATGATTGGGGCAATCAGGAAATTCTTGGTCTTTCATCAAAATTCACTACTTCTTGGTTTCTAAAAATTACATTTCCTTACGTATTGTAGTGATAACTTTTTTCAGACTCGTACAGGAATTGTGTGCTGAAAGGGGTGATAGAGTGGTTACTCCAACAACTAGAACGTGTTGGTGAGGTTTGCCCTTGGCCAGACCCTGAGAAGCAACTCATGCTTTGGCAAGACTAAGGTAATGGACGCTCCCCCAGAAGCTATGAATTTCTAAACAGTGGGGCAAAGAATAAAGGCCCTGCCCTGTGGAGAGCAAAGGAGTGTCTGAGTGAGTGAAGTTCTGAGTGTGTTGTTGACATGGGGCTGGCCATACCAATGAACATAGCTTCAGTCCTGTGGAAAGCCAAAGCCTTCTCTCCAGGGTGAGGCTAAGAGGGTCTGCAAAGCCTTCCATTGGTTTAAGTGCAAGTGTTGATAGTGTGAGCAAAAGAAGCCCACCAAAGCTTACCAGCCCCACCACATCTGAAGACTGCTCCCCTACTCTGTCTCCTTGATCTAGCTGTACACATGAACCCTGCCTCCGAGTTTATCTGTATGCACTAACTCTACCTCCCTATTCAACTGTGTGCAATAAGACACACTGAGTTTCCTGTGTGCTACAGTTTCTCCATCCAAGAGCCAAGTACTCTGAACTCCAACTTCTCTGACTGTATGTTTGTCTTTTCTTCATTTCCTCTCTGCTCCAGTCAGATCCATCCCTGGAGCACACTAGACATGGCACTGCCCCTTAGAGATCTTGTGCAGAAGGGGACAGAGGTGCTTCTGTGGCCCAGGATATTTCAAAGGAGTTTGTTTAGATTTGGAAGAATGTTTGTTTTTATAACGTCCTGGGTTCTCCTTGAGTTAGATAGCAAGGCTTTGGGTAAGAAAACACAACTTCTAAGCCATAAAACCCCTGCTGGGCACACAAGCCCAAGTGGACACTTGCTCACCTTTCCATTCTGTAAGTGGGTAAATGACACCCTAAAACTGATTATTACAGTTGGAAGACAGAGGCCCCCATTTTTTCGAGATTTGACTTGTTGCATATTGCCTTAATTAAGGTAAGATTTGGGTTTGAAGTCCCCTTTTTTAGTGATCTCTGGTTTTGTTTTATGTTTGGTTTAGTTTAATTTCCCTTCTGCTGTTTAAAAATTAAGTTTATTTAAAAGCAAAGAATGTACTGTTTATTTAAGCAAATGTTATCTTTATGTAGAAAAGAGGCGGGTAAAATGCAGACCGCTTCCACCACTACTCCGGAGTAAGAGCTCTGTGGTGCCCTTTCTCTTTTGGGTGTGTTTTACTTCCAGCTGTGCTGCACACTTGGGTATGCTATGATACCTAAATGTTCATTAAGCAAACAGCTGCTTATCATCATCCATCCTTCATAAGATCCTATTGCAAACTTTCTTTTTAAAATCTTTAGCCACTGATTTTCTGTCCTCAGCGACTTCTCTTTGTATGTTTACTGGAGTTTTGTTTTTGTCTGGGCAAAGATTTTAAGCAGCGTGAGGAAGACATGTCCTCTGTGCTGTGTGCACTGGGGTAGCTTTTGTTTTCTTAATGCACTCAGAGCTCTCAGGCTCCTGAAATATTTTCTACTTGGCTTTAAGTTACCTTTTTGAAAATTTGATAGTCATTGGCAGAGAAGCAAATTGTAATTTTAATAGAGTCCAGGTTGTCAGTTCTTTTTTGTTAGGGATCATGCCTTTGATATTGTAGAAAGTCATTGTCAAATCACTGATCATGTAGAATTTCTCCTGTTATACCTATGAATTTTATTTTCTCTCTTAAATTTATTCCCATAACCAATTTCAGTTAACTGTTTGAAAAATGTGAGGCCTACACCCATATTAAGTATATTTATTAAAATGACAACTAAATATTGTATATGTTTATATTGTGCAACTTGACAAATTGAGGATGGTTAAATCAGGATAATTTTGAGATGGTGTCCCATAGTATAAATTACAGTAAGATTTATGGAGCACATGTAGGGCTTTGTTTCGGATATTCCCTATAGTGAAAGCTTTTAAAAATTTATCCTTTTAACAATTTTAAGTACGTTGTACACTTTTGTTAATAAAAGCATCAATTATTGTACAGTGGGTGTTTTCGAACTTCTCTCTCCTGTGTAATGGAAATGAAATCCTTCAGAAACTTCTCTGTAACCCAGCCCCTGGTATCTACCAAGCTACTCTCCACACTTGTTAATTACTTGTTTTTAAATTCTATATACAAACATGATCATAAGACAGTTGTCTTTCTCTGCTTATTTAAATTCATACAGTGTCTTTCAGGTTACAAATGACAGGGTTTTCTTATTTTTAAAAGTTAAATACTATTCTAAATCTATGCATACTCCATTTTTCATCAGCCACTTCTATCAACCTGTATGGGTTCCATATCTTGACCATTTAAAAATAGATTATTTTGATGCATGTTGCTGTCCAGTTATGTCAGCATCATTGTTGAAAATACTGTCTGGGATCCTTTGCTGAAGGTTAGTTATGTTTAGCGGGCATCCTTTTGGGCTTCTCCTCTGTTCTGTTATTGGTTTACTTGTCCTTTTCAACCACACTCTACTGCCTTGAATCCTGAAGTTTAGATGTAAGTTTTGAAATTGAGCACAGTTGTTCCCAACTCTGTTCTTCCTCAATATTATGATGATTATTCTGACCCTTTGCCCATCCTGGTTTTTTTAGAATCAATTTGCTGCTATCTACAAAATGAGTCAGTTGGGAATTTGATTGGGATTTGTATTGATTAGGGTATTGGTTAGGGTAGGAAGAACTTCTGCTTCATATCGAACCTTTCTATCCACAGACAGGAAACAGTTTCCTGTTTGTCTAGTACTTCTTTGACTTCTTTGATCAGAATCCTGTAGTTTTTCTTGCATAGAGATTTTACACATTTTGTTAAATTTATACACAAGCATTTTCATTTTGGAGAGTTACTAGTGTAACAACTGCTTTTCCTCTCAAGATTTATTTGTCCACCGTTGGTGTTTGGGAAAGCACTTGGCTTCGGATCATCAACTCTGTATCCTTTAGGCTTGGTATTTGTTCCAAGAGTTTATTCATCCTTTTGGATTGTCCTCATAATCATGTCAGCTTTGAGCAAAGACATTCTTTCAAATCTGCGTTCTTTTTTTGTTTTTTTTTCCTTTTTCTTTCCCTGCTACCCCCCGAGACAGGGTTTCTCTGTGTAGCCCTGGCTGTCCTGGAACTTGCTCTGTACATTAGACTGATCTCTAACTTACAGATCTACCTGCCTCTGCCTCCCGAGTGCTGGGATTAAAAATGTGTGTCACTACCACTCAGCTCCAGATTTACATACTTTTTAAAGCTTGTTTTTGTTTATTATTTAGCTGAGATTCCTAGCTTTATAATGACAAGCAGTCTTCTAGCTTTGTAATGATGAGCAGTCTGGTCTGGTAGAGGCACACTTGCCTTTTTTCTGGTCTCAGTGGGGGAAGATTCTAGTTTCTTAAGACTAAGTATATTAGTTATAGACATAGAAAGAGAAATCCTTTGTCAAATTGAGTAAATTCCTCTTTATTTCTAATTTATAGAGAGTTTTACATCATGGATGGACATGGAAACTTCTTTAACTTTTAATAAAGACAGGCTTAGGGAGTTCACAAGCTAGGAAGTCCACACATGACTGTATACACATTAATATTTCTTAGACCATTCATAGAACTGTGCACATTTTATTTTGAACATTTTCTCATCCTTAGATGTCCTGTTTTCATTAGCTACAGCCCATTTCCTACTCTCCTAGCCAGGATCAACCTCACTTCTACTTTCTGTTTCTATTGATTTGCTAACAACTACCTAAGCATTTGTCCTGAAAACAGCCCAGCTTCTAACAACACTTTGAACACCTGTCTTTACACACACAGCTGACTACAGTCTTCACCACTAAGCAAAGAAACCAAAATAGAGAGATGTGGAGCTTAGTCCCAATGGACAAGCTGCAAGACACACCTGCATCTGAGGTGCAGGGCACATTGAGGGAGAGGGACCAGGAAGACTGTAAGGCACAGGAGATCAGGGAGTTTGTTGCAAGATTGTGTCTCCTAGTGATGTCAGAAGTCAAAGTCAAAAGTGTCACTAGTACGATTGCATAAAGATGAGCTGAACATGGGGGACACCAATAGCCAGGCCATAAAGGATGAGGGAAAAAAAGCCCATGAGCTTCAAGCTTACACAACTATAGGAAACTGACGCATGCTGGGAGTGGGAGAAACAGTATTCCTCAGAGAAGAGCACACCAATTGGTTATGCAATACCAAATGGTCAGCCCTCAAACACACATATGAGAAACTTTATACACGTAATAGACAGGAATATATATGTATATACATATATATGCATATAATAAAATTAATAAAAAAAAGAAGCCATGGATTTGAAAGAGAGAAAGAAAGGGTATATAGGAGGCTTTGGAGGAAAGAAAGGAAGTGGAGACATGTAATTATAATCTCAAAAGAAGTAAAACTTTTTTCCTTTTTAAAAATTATTCTTACTAATTACATGTGTTGACATTATTTGAATGTATAAAGTGCATTCCAATTGCTCTCACCTCCCACTCTGTCAGTATCCCTCCTCCATATCCATCCCTCCCCTGCCTTAAAAGCCATTCTGTGATATCTTTCCAATGAAAAGAATGTAATGTTTATAGGTTTCATGATTTTTATACTAAGTCATTTGAATTTCTTTAGTCTGTGTTTATGTAGTAGCTTGTCTATCTCACTGATCATTTTAAATACTACTTCTTGGAACATCTTATTTTACTAAGTGCTTTTTAATATACATGGAATTAATTGTCAAAAACATTTCATTGTTGTTTACAAAGCAAGGAAATGCTTTATTTTTGGAGGAAAAAGCCATATTTGAGTTATGTAAGCTTTCTGGTCTTCAGAAAAATGTTAAGGGGAATCTTCATCTTTCTATGGTTGACATTGAAGTCCTCCATATATCACATTTATATATCCTTCATGTGAGGAGAGAGTAGCTGACAAGAGTGCTTAGGAACATAAACAGGGCTGTTTAGGAAGCTGATTATACTGTGTGCAGTCCTGTAGCCTGGGGTGAGACACCTAAACTTCTCCTAAGTAAAATAGGGATAGTCAGGGCTGCAACACAGTATTCCTGTAAGATCAATTGAGGATGAAAACTTACAAAGTGACTATGTATTATCTCTATCGTCTATCTACCCATCTATCTATCTATCTGCCTAGCTATCTACCTATCATCTGTCATCTACCCCCTACAGTTTGCCTCAACAAATCTTTGCTTTCCTTGCACTTCTATGCTTTTGTGTATTTCATGCCACACCAAGCCCTTCACTTTGTGAATGCTCTGTCCAAACAGGAGATTATAAGATATGCAGATTAATTAATCCTAGCACCAATATAGAACTACTTTATACATTCTCCTACTCTCTGAGCAGTGCAGCTGGCACACATGTGCACTCCTTCCGATTGTTTCTATCCTAAGGACAAAGTAGCTCTTATCAGTGAAAGTTAACCTTTTAAAATGAAACTTTTAAGGAGTAGAAAGACAGCTCAGCAGTTGAATGCTTATTGCTCTTGTAGAGGACCCAAATTTGGTTCCTAGCACCCATGTCTGGTGGTCACAGCTGTCTGTACCTGCAGCTCCAGGGGGGTGGAAAGCCTTACGCAGGCCTTCATTGTTACCAGGATGCACTTATTCTCACACAGACACAAGTATACACATAATTAAAAATTAAAAGTAAAATTAAAAAGTAACTTTTGGCATCTTTCTTTGATCTCAGTGTTTTAATGACTTTCTTTTTGAAGTGCCTTTTGGGGCTTGTCATATTTTCTAGCTTTCACTGGCTACGCGGTGATCTCTTTTCTTTCCACTTTTAGCATGTTTTCACACTGGACCCTATGCCTTTCCTTTGTTAGATTCTTGCTTCATCCTTATACAGCACGCCTTCTGGTACACTTTTCAGAACAGGCATACACAAAAACCCTGATGGTCTGCTAGCCTCAGCATTTCTGGTTTGAAACTCATATTTCCTGAATTTTGGGTTTTCTCTAGCATTCTCATAAGGGCCTTGCTATTTTGATTCCTGTTCACTTGTAAATAAAGATGGGTATCTCTCTCCATTCTGAAGATTTTATGATAGAGTTTGACTTCATTTTTAAATACTTTAAAAATTATTTTATGTGTATGGGTATCTTGCCTGCAAATAGGTCTGTGTCTCACGTGTGTGTCTGGTACCCACAGAGGTCAGGGGAGGGCATCAGGTCCCACGTATTGAAGTTATAGTTGGTGGTGAGACTCCACGAGAGTGCTGGGAATTGAACCTGGATTCTCCGGAAGAGCAGCCATTGCTCTTGTCTGCTAAGTCATCTCTCCAGCCTGAGACTTGATGTTTTTTAAGTCTGAGGAGTTCCTAAGAATGAGGTTTCCCCATAGTTATTTACATTATTTTCCTGGCTTTACTGACTTTCAATTGTTTTAGGCATACAAAGTCGTATTTTGATAGGCATGTACCGAGAGAGTAGATTCAGCTACTCACTGGCCTCTATGTTATGTGAGGAGGGTTCTGGAGACCCACACTCCTGGGAGATATTAGCGCACCATGCAACCCTGCCACTCAACACTGGATCTCTGGAATGTGTCCGTCTAGTGCAGGCGTGTGTTCACCAGCACCTCTCAGCTTCCTTCACTCCCACCCAGAGCTCGGCTTTATGTTATCCACTTCCTGACTTTGAGCTTGATATTAATAACTGCCCCTTCCCCAGTCACTGTCTGGTCCGGTCCTACTTCCGTGGTGGATTTTCCAGAAGAGAATGAGCCCTCTCTTCTTGCTTTCTTTTTCAGAGCTTCCTGTTTACAGAAAGCATCGCTCTGGTCTTTTCTCTGCTACGTGGGGACCTGACTGACTTCTGTGGATTGAGGTTCCATGGTCAGGCACGGAGTGGGACAGGGATGATTGTCTAGTTCAGAAAGGAAAGATTCTCAAGTGCACTGAGCCCCAGAAGCACGGCACGGTCGCCAGTGAGTTCTGCAGAGCAGTGCTTTCTTCTTGGTAAGCTTCACTCGTGTTTCTGCTTCCCTCCTGCCTCTGACCCTAAAATAAAGGAGATTCTTCTTGTCTTATGCTGCCTGTGACAGCCTCTATGGCAAGTAGCATAATCTGGGTGCTTGTATATAGAAATACATTTCCCCAAAGTCTAGAGGCTAGAAGTCGGAGATCAAGTGTTGAGCGTCTGTTTCGTCTGAGGCCTGCGGCTTATAGATTTATGTTCCTCTTCCTTCATACGGTCTTTGCTCCAGATTGTCCTTATTTTCTCGTAAGACCACCAGTTATGTTGGATGAGGACCTAATCTAATGACATCATTTTGATTTTATTGTCTCTTTAAGCCTCCCTATTTCCAAATACAGTCACATTCTGATATGTTAGGAGATTAACGTATGAGTTTTGCGGGGAGACAGCTCAGGTCATAGCAGGCTTTATTTGTTAGTTTCCTAGTGCCGCAGCTTGTACATATGGACTGGGTTGTTGTTTTTAACAAATCTCAAACGTTTGATTTTACCATTAAAGACTCAGAGCCAGATGCTGGGGTGAAAGCCTGCTAGGTCAGAGAGGCAGAGAAAACACCCATTTGACCTTCCTTCTCAGAGAATGTCCCCAAAGGACATGTTTCCATGTTGTCTCAAACCCCTCATATGGAATGTACCTCCCTTTTCTTCCTGTATGTGTCTCTATCTGTCCTTCTGACTTCCTCTTATTCTCTGTGGTTTTTTACTATGTTTACTCCCTATCCATTGGTTGGCTGCTTTGCCTCTTGACCTGTGGTTGACTTTATTTAATCCTGTTCTAGCAGAAAGCTCTTAGGTTAAAGGGATGTGTTAGGGCTGAGACATACCACTGCTTGAAACAGGTATTTCTAGTAAACAACTCAATCTATGGGTTCACAGCATGATAAAATATTCTGTAACACTAGATGCATTTCTAGCTGCATTTTCCTAGACTTTATCATCCTTAGAAGTCTTTTACTTTAAAAATGTACCAGAAAGACTTAACCACAGAGTTCTCATATACAAAGTTAGTTATATAAGCAGATATGGCATGAAAAACCATCCATTATAGCCTGGAGCACAATGCGAATTCAAACCTTTCACCCATAATCACATTACCAAAATTATATTACTAAAATGATTATGTTGTCAGTTATTCTGATGAATCCGTTTACATGTATGCAAAGAAATATGTCTCAGAATGATAGAAAGCCTCAAGTTCTCAAGTCACAGATATTAAAAGTTCCTGGAAAGAGTTAATAGAAGAATGAGAGAGTTGAGGCTATGTCTGGATTCTGTAGTCACAAAGCATGTACATCAAAAAGGGATTATCTCAGTGGGAGAGAGATGAGGGTGCCCTTCATCCTCAGAGGCTGACTGGCCAAGGCAAGGAACGGAACTGATTTGGTAAGCCTTTCTGGGGAGAGGATATTATTGTAGGCTCTCATGAGCATGCTTGTTAAACCCAGAACAGAGGTTGAAAGGTGTACAGTCTTTCATCTACAAAGAGAAAGGGGAGGAGGCACAAGACAATTGCAGTTGGGAGTAGAGGGGTCATGGAGGGGAAGAAGGGGGCACAAACTAGAGTAGATCAACGGGGGAAGGATCAACGGAGGGAAATGCCACCTTTCTTTTCTACAGGAACTTTGTGTATACAGGTATTATTCTGTAGGTGCTATCCCTATCCTGACTGACCACAGGAGATGGCGGATGTATTCCTGAAACGAGGCAGAGGCCAGCTTGGGAGGCCAACCCTTGTCTCTGCTCCTCTGTTGGTTTCTCCTCTATCCTGACCCATAGTCACCACCCTGCCTTAGAGCTTTACTTATTCAAAATCACTGCTGTCCCCGAACCAATTTTTAAAATTTTCTAACATTGTCTTCCAGATTGTTCTTGCAGGTAGCTTAAATGACTCTGCTTGCTCAGCCACCATGGACATCCTGGCAATGGGGAGACAAGGGTGCAGGCAGGCAACAGGTAATTAGTGAAGCATTTGTGAAGGTGCTCTTCTTCAACAATTTGACCCTTTCATTAGCACCTCAGCACTGGCTTTAAAAACACATTAATTAAATAGTCAGAAGTGTTACTTATTTTCTTCTTCACCATTTAAAGAATAGCCATCAATGGAGAACCCTATAAAATATTCTGCCTTTTTATTTACCTTTTACTTCTTTTATGCCCAGAAAATAAAATTCCTTTGATGCAAAAGAGTTATGAGGGGGAACTTTTGAAGTTCTTTTCCCACCTTTGCTGGAATTTTTAAACCTTTGAGATTGTGAACATAAAAAAAGATTATTGTGAAATCACCATCTGAATTCAGGACTAAGAAGTTTAGGGTTCTGCAGCTCCGGGGTGGAGGGAAGCAGGGCTTTTCCAACTCTGCTTCTGGCTTATTGCTATTGTTAGGGGAACTCCAGGATCTTACCTTTCTACAGTCCCCTTCTCTACCAAAGCAAATATCTGATTCTTCAAGTTCTGATTCCATAACAGGCAAAGCAGAATCAAAACAAAACAGAAAAGCCATGAGTATTATTTATCTTATTATATAAAGGTCCATCTCTGTCTGCTACTTGTACTCCTTCAAAGACCAAAAGCTCGGCTATGGCAGATTGTTTTATGTAGTCCAATGAGACTGCCTTGTGCTTTCTGCATGGTTTACCAGTGAACTGACCAAGCCCCACAGTTAAACAGCACTTACACAGGTAATGTTAATTTATTATGCATTCAGTGGATTATATACCACTATTTTCCAAGACAAACACGTCATGACAACAGCTGTGCCAACTGGAATAGATCATTGCAACTAGGCTTCTTGGTTGCTGATTTGTTAGTATTACTATGTTTCATAAGGGGGGCTTCATGGTTTTTCAGAATAGAAAAGAAAGCTGTGAAGCATAAGTTACAGTAGTTTGGTCAAATCATGTGTTATACAAAAGGTCAAAGTTCAATACACTGATGTCAAACATTGGTGTAAATCAATTGAATTATTGTTCTACTCTCAGTAACAATTACAAGGATAGGCTTAAACAACCAAACTGTATCTCTAAGCAAAGTTAATTTTAGTGTTTGGGTTTTGCCCTAGTTTTATGTAAATATTACACAAGAGTTAAAAGTACTAAACTGGTCTAACTGACCTCTTGGGTGTTCCATAAATATACCTGGTGGTATACTAACATGGTCAGAGGGATTAAAGGGACAATATACTCTTCCTTGTTTCCCCAAGTTCAGCTAGGTTTCAGGGGACTGTGAGGCATCTTAAAATGTTGTATAATTGTAAAGAACCACCCATTTTTTTCTTTGTGGTGTGTGTGTGGCGAGGTGGGAAGAGCAGGTATGGAGACCCCATCCAGTGAGTTCTCACCAGTATCTAGTCTAGGAAGAGGAGTTTTAATAGAGAGGATATTTTTCCTCCATGTTTCTAAGAAAGCCATGGTCAAGCAAGGCCTTTGACATCTCTTCATATAAATAGAATGACTGTAAAAGGAAGGCTAGAGGAGCCACAGGTGCTTCTCAAGCTCAGGTGATTCCTAAGGACCACATTCTCAACTGGCCTTGACAAAAGGAATAAAAATGAATGATTTTGGCTACCTGCTTGGTTTTGAACACAAAACAGGGCAGTGTAACCAAAGAATAAAAAGATGGCTATGTTTCTTTAACAGTGTGAGGGATCACAATCCCTAGATAAAAGATGTAAATACTTATGAGATACTGTTTAGACAACTGTTTCTCATTAGTGATGTTCTTGGTAAGACACAGGATATCAAGACATTGGCTCAATTAATCACTGGTGCCTATCTGAGTCAACCAAGAGATGGGCCCATAATTGCTTAAGCCTAACAAACAAGTGATAGTTAAATTCCTCGCCCCGCCCCCAGCTTTGTGAGAGGGACCTCACATTGTGGTGATAGCCACTCTAACAGCTATCTAAGTGCTGGAAATCACATATTGATTTCTTTCTTTTTTTTTTTTTTCCGGTTTTTTGAGACAGGGTTTCTCTGTGTAGCCTTGGCTTTCCTGGACTCTCTTTGTAGACCAGGTTGGTCTCGAACTCACAGCGATCCACCTGCCTCTGCCTCCCGAGTGCTGGGATTAAAGGCGTGCGCCATCACGCCCGACTCCACATATTGATTTCATTACTCTGGAGACCAGCCTTGGAACAATTGCTTCTGTGTGAGACATTTCTGGCAATGGTCACCATACTGTGGAATATATTGTAGTGACCTCTAGATTTCTCCTCTTCATGCCTTCTACTCCACTGCTCCTATAGATGGAGCCCAAGATGCACTGCTTGTCAGAATTTTACCAATGCATGCTTGGCTGACTACAGGAACCTACCTCATAAACCTTCATTCCCTACAGGCCTTCTTGGACCAACAATCTCTAGACCTTGCCTTCTCCCGGCATTAATTAACTTGCCCCTCCCCTAACAGTTTCCAGACACTCAGTCTGTCTTTAAGAGGAAAATGAAGGAGAAGGACATAGGAAGATAAGGAAAATGAAAATGGCCTCCCAGAAATAGAAGGTTCTGGATCCCAGAAGACATTTTGAGGAGAAACAGCAGGAAAGTACAGGAGTGGCCATCTAAACAGGAACATTAGGGGAAGGAGGAAGAACCAGAGGCCCTATAAAATCCCAAGCCAGCATCTGTCTAGTAGATTCCTAGCCCTAGGGCTCCTCCCATCTCACAGGAATAAAGCAGTTACTTTCCTTTTCTCCGTGGCTTGGTTTTCTGCCTTCCTGAGTTCAAACGTCTTTGTCTATGGCAGGTAATGATCTCAGTCAGGTCATGGTCCCTGACTTCTAGCACCCCGCTGCATATATAAAGATTACTAATTCTTACTTGGTAATTTTGCATTCTTCCACCTTGCTGAAAATGTTTATCAGGCCTGTTGTCTGGTTGAGACTTTATAGTCTCTGTGTGTCGAATCACATCTGGAAATATAGCTACTTTAACTTTTCCCTTGTTATTTGTATCCCCTTTATTTCCTTTTCTTGTCTTGTAGGCAAGACTTCGAGGACTCCTTTGTCCACCAACTCAAGATGTAACCCAATCTTGGCATTGGAAGTTTTACTTGGTGACATAAAATGTCTAGTTGGGGGTCACCACATAATGTGGTGATGCCACCTAAATTGCTTTATGATATGTGCGTATTTTAGGAAGCTCCTACAGTAGTAGATTTCCATATGGATTCTCCAAAGTCCTTTAATGCTAGGTAGTTGTCCCTTTCCATATTTCTACTTTACCCTAGGCCATCTCCTTATTTAACTCTTCTATTGTAGTTTCACTTTTCTCATTCTGTAACACTATATTCTATTTCTAGTTCCTTGGGAGATGCTCTCCTCACCCTTGATCTCTTACTAAGCACATAAACATCTGTGGTTATTCAGATTGTATCACACATATCCAAAGTTTAAATGCTAATACGCACATATAAGACAAAACATGCAATATTTGTCTTTTTGGATTTGGCTTATCTCACCCAGGAACATCTGCCTGCCTCTGCCTCCCAAGTGCTAGGGTTAAAGGCATGTACCAGCACACCTGGCCTTTGATAATGTTTTCAATGATTGTGCATAAAATATTCTTATGATAGATATATGAAACCATCTTCAGCAGTCTCCTCACCTCTTAATGGCTATACCAGCTCATGAAAACATTGCACAGACACAGAAACTTTAGCTTGAGTTTTAAAGTGGGCAGTGGCTGTGGAAGCAGGGCAGTGGAAGCTGGTCTTGTGTTGTCTTGTTTTCTCACCAAAAGTTCAAATCATCTGAAGAACTCTATTGGAACCCACTGGACAAGTGTGTCAAGTATTTTTTAAAGTAATGCCACAGGTTTGATTTTTTTCCATTTGCTTCAACATTTTTTTCTAAAATAATTATTTTGAGGTCCTCCACATACCCATTTTTTATAACATTGATACTATCTCCATAGCACTTTTGACTGATGTCTATGATGCTCCAATTCTTCTCTGGTCACCAGTACTGTATTTATTTCTCCTGTGAGAATCACCTTAAGGGTTTTCTATGACTATTTGCAGAAAAATCCATCATGTGAGGTGCAAATTTCAGATTAATGGTGCTTCTGGAAGCATGGACTTTTCACAGGCCCCATAAATGCCATGTATTCCCTCACAGATCAGTGTGATGAGAGCATACATGCCAGTCTCAGGAAGCTCCCCACCCATAAGGCATCTTTTCAAATATCTGGCTTCTACTTTTTCAATTTTCTACACCACCAAGAAGTACTTGTCCCAATTCTGCACTAGGAAATATGTAACAACTATCTTGCATGGGGAAAGCCCTCATTTACTGCGCTTGCCTATTTCACTGTTTTTAAACTTCAGATAAACTCAAGCTATGAATGATGTCAGTGAGTGTAGGTGAGGCAGAGAGTTCTGCGCCTGGATAATATGTGGCATTTCTGCTATGCACACATAATAGAGGTAAGAACCCCCTACAGTCATCTCACTGTAAGCTTATGTAATTCAACTCTTAATGGCTGGATTTAAGCGCTATCTCATCGGATTCTTGAAAATGAAACCTTTGGTTCTTGTGAACTTCCTGTAACCTGATAATAAAGATACAGGATAACTTTTCTACATATCAGATGACAAACTGAAGCAGAGATGGTAGATTGGTTTAACTTGGATGTTAACTCTTATGAATTGTTGGTACTTTGGATGGATGTATTGAGAAGAATTGGAAGTTTTGTTTGTAGAGGGTCTATTGTAATTTTGTTGTGTGTGTGCATACATAATCACATAGTTTCTTCATGTACATATATTACTGAGGACTATTGGGAGGGGAAGAGGACAGGAAAAGCAGGAGAGGGTAATAGGTGCTTATGGTTGAAGTACTTTCATTATTTTGTACAATGATTTCATGCCAAAAAGTTTTAAAATGGAAATTATGTTAGATTTATTTTGAATACTTATGTACCTTTCTAGATGCATTTTCCCATTTAAACAGTAGAGGAGCATAAGATAATAGGAGGTTTATTTGCATCTCTTCCCAGATCAAATACAGTCCTGAATTCTTCCTAGGTATCCGAACCACTTCCCTGGCCCTATCTTTGGTACTGCCAATGGGACCCTCCATTGCATTGCTGATTCTGCCCCCTACATCCCCTCCCCACTGAAGCTCTGGAGCTCCCAGTGACAGACTAGAGGCTGTGGCGCAGGATCCAGCTGACACTGGGTTTCTCTGGCCCTTGATTCCACAGTCTGTCTCACTGGCCATAGTGTTCTGTTCATATTCAGCCTTATGATGTCTGCAGTGCATCCTGTTTTGTTCTCCAAACTAAAATCCCTTGCATGCTTCAGCTAGCAACGCCTTGTCAGTTCAGTCTGTGTCTTGGGGAGTCATTCTTTCTCTTTCTGTTCAGATGAGACCTCTTGTGCTCCTTTCTTTTGATAAATCCCTCAGTTGTAGGGAGACACTGGTGACTGCTCTTAGATCGCACTAGCTATTCTTCCTGACTGCCTGCAGAGTGCTTGTCCGTTGCTTTGCCTTTACTGTAACAAACACAGACAACCACCTTATTAAAAGGGAAGGTTTGTTTGGAATCTTGGTTTTGCAGCTTTCAGCCTATGATCTCTTGGATCAGTTGTTTCTGAGCCCGTGGCAGACAGCACATTAAGACAGCGAATTCACGTAGAGCAAAGACACTCACAGCACACCCAGGCACTGAACAAAAGGCTGAGAGGATTCTCTACCTGGCTTCTTCATATAAGGGTTCCAACTCTTCTTAGCAGCACCAGGGGATGAACTAAGCCTCTAACATCAGGGCATTTGGAGGACATTCCAGATACAAACTGTAGCCGATCCCTTGTGACAGTTCTGTCACCTTCAACCCATAGCTGTTCTCCATAAGATAGATCCAAATGCGAATGCAGAATAAAAATTAATAATGCATAATGTAATTCTCTCAACTCTTAGAAGATAGTTTTTCCCCTTGTAAGGGAATGGCCCTCCCGTAGCTCTTTTGTACTTGAAAGAAAGGTGTTGGCATTTTCATAACTTGAGGCTCAATGGTTTCCATTTATTACGCCAGCTCTTGCCTTTAAAAATAACAAATTATCTCATACCAGTCTGTAAAAAACTGTCCTTCACCTTGAACCCATCTGAAATTTGTTTAATGTATTTCTAATGAGAAATGAAGCAAAGACAAAAAGGCAAAAAAAAACCAAAAAAAAAACCACAAAAAAAACCCAAAAAAAACCAAACTCAAAAACAAAACAACAAAAAACAAAAACCAAACCAATGAACACACAAAAAAACAAACCCAAACCACAAACCAACCAAACAACACAAACCAAACCAACCAACCAACCAACCAACAAACAAACACGCAAAACAGAAAACAAAAAAACCCCAAAACCAACCAACTAAACAAACAAAAACAAACAAAAACAAACAAAACAACAACAACAACAACAACAACAACATAACAACAGCAACAACAACAGGTGTTAAAATTGTTGCTGCTGCATAAAAGAATCTCTCACAGCTTTATATTTTGGTTTTTTTCTTTTCAATTTAAAACATTATTGAATTTATGTTTTTTGGTCTGTGGAGCCTTACCTTTGCCTGTGATAGTTTGTGCCCACGTAATGTGTATATTTTGAGAGCAGAGGTAAAGATAAAGGTGGGCAGGTCACCACAGTCACAATAATAAAAGTAATTCTTTAAAACAGTGGAAAGTAGAGGGCCTTTAAAACACAGTTTGGTAAGCATGGGCAGATGCAAGATGGTCAGTTCCAGTCAAACACTTGTGCTTTTAACTGAGACCTAAGAGCTCGCTCAGCCTTTGAGGTGCTGGGGGTGGGGAGTGGGTAACATGATATAAAGTTTCCTAAAGAAACCAAGAACAAAGGTAAAGGAGAAGGAATGTGCCTCCCAAACATGGTGCACAGGAAGTGCCCCAATGAGACGGTATGGGAGAAACGGCTCCTTTTCTACACTGTTTATTTGAAGCATGTTTTTTCTTAGATATCCTTCTGAGTGCTGTTTTCATTATCCTCATTAGAGATTATAAGAACATTTACTTAGTTGAAATTCTTGACTTTAATTCCCTCAAGACTCATCAAATTCTGGATTCATGTGAAAGGGTAAAAGAACACTGTAAAGAAAATTTTTCTTTACTAAATCAGTAAGCATTATTTTTAAAAGTGTGCTTGCAAAGAAAAGGTCTTTTTGCAGTGGTAACACTTCATATTTTAGAAGAAAATGTGCATTTAATTAAAATTCCATTTGACAATCATAGTATATTATTTAAATACCAAATGATTATTAAAATCACATTTAATTGTGGCCTGAAAAATATAACAGATATATACCCATGAAACAGCTGCTAAACATCACCCAAATTTCCTTGATTGCTTTTTTCTTTCTTTCTTTTTCCTTCTCAAGCATTTCCATCTCGGTTATAGCCAACTTGGCCTAAAAACGTTTCTTACACATATATGCACCTACACATACAGAAATCTCCTTAATATTATAACAAAAGATTTTTGTTAAAATGGACAATATAGTGAACATGACCTATGATTTGAGAGTAACACAGAATAAACTCTGAATTGTCTATGCATGTATGGTGTGACATAAAAACCCACCTGCAGGTGCAGGAGTGTGTTTCAGTGAAGATGGACAGAAATAGAGATGTGCAAGTCGGAAGCGAATGAGGATATAGTTGCTACAACTGCACTCTTCTGTGAGAACAAACAGCATTGAGATTGTCATTACCAACCATAGCAATTTATGTCACATCCACCCTCTAGGAGGAAGCAGTTTTGAACAGCCAAAGGTTTCAGTTGAGTTCATCACTGCAAACCTTTCGTTCAGGGATTGCAAACGAGGCACCACCATATTTGTAGGCATTACGACATGGAGAACAGTAGTTACACTGTTTCATTCTTCCTTCCATTTTAGAGTATATGTCACTAACTCCATAGTTCTCTGAATGCCACTATGTTTTACTCTACAGCCTGAAAGTCTTGAAAGGAAAACAGACCCCATCTCTTGCGTTTTTATTACACCTGGTTTTTCCCCTCCCAAGAAGTCAACAATTCTACTGCTACTTTTTTTCTACCTCCTATGACCTCCCCCAACCAGGTCTTTGTTCATTAACATCTAGACAAACCATTTAAAATAATTCACGCTCATAAACAATTTGCAAGGCGTTAGCTGCAGTTTTAAATGCATCTCCCCCTCCCTCGCTGCCTTCTCACCCTGCTTCCTCCCTCCTTCCTCTTCTTTCTCTGTCTCAGGTTGTTTTTTGCTTGTAGGAGAAACCAAAACCAAACCCAAACCCAAACCAAAATAAAACAAAACACCCCAGGATGTCTGGGTGAGAGTGTGACATCAGCACAAGTGTCTAATTCCTTTCCTTCCAGATCCCCATTAAAATGACTGCTAGACATAAAAATGAGAGGGGGGGCGGAGGGAGGGAGGGAAGGAAAGAAAGAGAGAGAGAGAGGGAATATGGTGCCAGTGCTGACACTTGGGAAGGTGTGCACCAAATCTCCAAGAAATTCTGTTAGATGAGCATGAATTGAAGGAAAAGGCCAACTCATGACTCACCCTGCGTGGGAGAGGAGCCGTGTACAGGCGAAGTGGCAGAAACACATGCCAAAATCTGCTAATAGCACGTAGGTTAAAAGAACAAGGGCTGTAGGCAAGGTTAGACCATCTGGAGTCGGGAACATCTGGGTTGCTTCAGTGTGTTAGAAAAGCACTGTATCCAGGGTGGGGGGTAGCAGATCGAGAGTAATGGGGCTCACTTACTGCACAGCCAGGGGAAGGGAGCTCTGCAGGAGGACGGGGACAGGAACAGGGCACCCATGGGAAGGATGGGTGGTTTTTGTGCTCCTCAGTTTATTTCCTAAGGATGCTTCCTTTTAAGTATGATCAGGCCCAGGCTACGGGCAGTTTTATGATTACCGGATTAAAACATTTCACAGATTAGCAGTTTGCACTTGCAGAGAGAGCTGCTCTGTCCTCCCATCCTCAACAATGTTGAGCCTTAACAGAAGATAAAGATGACAACTCACAGTTGTGTGTCTTAGCAAGTTGATTCATCTCTCTTTTAACATGCTCTGGGCGTTTGCATCGATTTTTTATTTTGAGCAATCTTCCTTTGCCACTATTTATTTACTTCTATTTATGGCCCCTATATTTCATTTTGATTTGTTAGATTTTTTTTACGTAAGAGGGGAAGTAAGGCCTGTAAGAAATATGTAATTCCGGTTCTTATCGTCAGAGTTTAAGGGAAAATGTGACTTCCAAGGACTGCTTGTAGGAATGCCAGTAGGGCCAGTGAACCGAAAGCATGCAAACTCCCCTTATTTTTTGTTTGGTCTCTCCTCATCTCTCTCTGATTGTTTCAGAAGATGCCTCCATTTTACAAGGTTTACAGTTTCGGTGAGAGCTTTTGAATAGATGGATATTGGCCAACTTGTGTGACCCTCAAAGCTGATCCCCTTGCCTGTGAAAGGGGGTCAAATTTTCTTTTAGGGAATAGCTCTGAAAGAGTAGGTGATAATCTTAACCTCTACAAATACTTTAATTCGCTTCCTCTTTTAATTACCCCCAGAGGCCTGGCAGGATGTTACAAGATGCGTACTAAGAGACTACTGTGTAATTTTTAAGAGACAGAGCTGTATTGTCCTAAGCAATGAGAGCAAGGGAGCAGGGAGCACAGGGCCTCCCGACAGAGAACGTTCTGGCAGCGAGAAAGCAGAGGTAAACATATTCTGTTTACAGCTTTGCTTGCTTAAGGAGACTTGAATTCCAGAGCCCACACAACCAATTCCGTCCACAGGAAAAGGGGACCCTGTGGATCCGCAGGGCACTTGCGCAGACAACTTTTGCAGCCCAGCTCTTCCCAAAGCAGCAGTCACACAATGTGGTCATGGAGGGCACTCCTGAAGCCTGTAACTTTGCACCTCCAGCGGTCCCGCTGCCATTTAGTCCTGGATGGCTTCTTAAAGAGGGAGAGCGGATTGGTCCTGTGACTTCATTATGAGAAATGAAAAGAAAGTTCCTGTTTAGGCAGCCTGGCCGGCTTCTTCTATAGCTGCAGTGCTAGGGCCTGAGGAGGGGTAATGCCTCCAGTGGTTCCTTCATCCTGTTTGAAGACCCTAATGAAATGGGCAGCTTTCAGAGCGCTGGCAGCCTGCAGTTCTCTACAGCTGAATTCCACTCTCTAATGAGTGCCCTTAAATCTGCCATCAGATGACTTTATTGACTCTCAGATCATAATTAACCAACACCCTCTTTTGCAGTTATTTTTCACAGCACCCCCGCCCCCACTCCCATTCTGTGTGTGAATGTCTGGAACCAGTCCAAGTGAGAGATTTCAACAGATATTAAGTGGCTAGACACCAACCAGGGATTATCTTTCTTGTCATTCCTGGAGGAAGTGTGTGCATGCCTTTGTGTGTGTGTGTGTGTGTGTGTGTGTGTGTGTGTGTGTGTGTGTGTAGATTCAGTGTGGAACTATTAGTGTGCATATGCACATGCACAGACAGACAGACACACATACACACACACACACACACACACACAGAGCTTAGAGTTCTTTCCAGAACCACTTGGTTCTGGTCTTGAAAGGAGGCAAGCAGCCCTTCACTGCCTAATTGACACTGTTTGTGATGTTTTTATTACTTTTCAATTAGGGGAGGTGATACAACATTCAGTTAGCAGAAAGTCTTGACTTCATTAGAACCACATGCTGGTTAATGTTGTGGACGAAGACTAAATCAGTTGCCACCTTTTCCTTTTCCTTGGCAGATGGAGATAAAACTGTGATAAATGGGCAATTAGACAAAGGACTCGTTGTTTTTCTGAGGAGATGTGTTCTCTGCAGCTCCCTGTCATTTAAATTTGATTTCTAGACTACCCCATGCTCTGCCTGAGCTTCCTTTTGACCCAGAAGCAGTGTGCGTACTCTCACACTGCAGTCTGCATGCCTTTGTCCCGTGCTACTTGCAATATGCAACAGATAGATTTAAATCCTTCACCTTGCATTTATAGGATACAGAGGACTCAATTAATTAGTGGGGTGACCTTTACTGGTCAGAGCTGTGAGTCTTGTTTTCCTGAGGGAACGTTTGTGACCCAGAGGAAATTAAGATCAGTTCAACGTGAGGGCTAATTGCCCAGTGTCACTTAGAGGTGGGCAACACTCTTCCTCTCAATTCGAGTTTCTGCTGTGCAGTCCTTATTTCCAGGGATGGTGGCACATCCTGCCTGGCCCTGTGGGGAGCTGCAGAGCACTTTCACTTCTCTCAGCCTCTGTGTTCTGAGCAGCAGACAATGATTATACCTTGACTATTCCCTAGAGACCAGAGGGTTTTAATATACACAAAATTTTCTCCATCTTTCCCCCTAGTCCATGTGACCCTTGCTGGCCTGGACTTTCTATGTAGACCAGGCTGGCCTTAAACTGCCAGAGACCCACCTATCTCTGCCTCCCTTGTGCTGGAATTAATTGAGTGTGCCATTATGCCCAGCAATTATTTTCTTTTTTAAAATATTTGAGGGTACATATCTTGGAAATGAGACCCAAGTTAAACTTCAAAGGGCATTTGTGTTTTATATTTACCTTATACACTTAGTCTCTAAAGTGTAATTTCATCTAACATCTGTAGTGTACCCTATATTTTGACTGAGAACTGATACATGCAATCAAATCTTTAGGTTTTTTTGTTTTGTTTTGTTTTTAAACATGTGACATCATGTCTGTACTCAAAAACTCTTGGGTTTTGGAGAAATTTAGATTCTGAAATTTTGGATTGTGTATGCTCAACTTGTACCACCTCCCCACCCCCCCGCCCCCGCTTAGGCAAGGTCTCTGTCTGTCTGTCTGTCTGTCTCTCTCTCTCTCTCTGTTTCTCTCTGTGTCTCTGTCTCTGTCTCTCCATAGATTCAGTGTGGAGATATTAGTGAAGTGTTCACACTCACTAGAAAGGAAAGTGATTCTAAGCAATATTTTGCACAGCAGTGAAATATTAAGTGATAGAGCTAAGGAAGGACATCAGAGCTGCAACATGCATTTTATCCACACACTGCACACTAGCAGTTCCTAAGAAACTGAAAGAGGAAAAGGACCTCAGGCCCCAGTTGTGCATCATGGCTGTGTCAGCTGGTCAGGGCCTTGGGCCTGGCTGACACACATGCAGTCCTGGCCACTGCCACTCTGGTTTGGATTATCTTAGACAGCTTCTCCCAGCAACCTCCACTTTAAATTTGAAGCACACCTTGAGGGGACTCGTGTCGAAGTTCAAAGGAGTCTGTTAACTGATTAAAAAGACCTGGTGGCACTCAGAGGAAGGACAGCAGGCTACCAAGAAGAGACTTGATATCCTATGAGCATATACAGGGGGAGGAGGTCCCCCTCAGTCACAGTCATAGGGGAGGGGAGTAGGGAGAAAATGGGAGGGAGGGAGGAATGGGAGGATACAAGGGAGGGGATAACCATTGAGATGTAATATGAATAAATTAATAAAATAAAATTTAAAAATGTCTTTCCCAGTCCAAGGACCCCTCTGTTCTCTCTCTAAACAAGCTATTGGCCAGAAGCAGAGGGCATCTGAGAGGCAATGGGCAGGCCATTGCAGGCATGGGGCAGGGACAAGGTGGGAAATGTATGTAAATTGGCTGAGCTCAGAGATCATCAGCTCCTTTGCTTGGTCACGGCTAGCACCTGACACCAGACATTGACATTGATGGAGAAACTGCTTAATGGCTATCATTTGAATGATTATTATTTAAGTTATAGATCAGAATGTGACTGCCTAGAGTCTTGGTTCACAGCATCTCCTGGGATAGACGTTACAGCCACCAGTAACTCCTGGGCCTGAAAGCAGTAAGCTAAAGTCTGTCAGGGATAATTGAACATAGTAGCTGGAGGCGCCGCTAAAAAATCAGACTGTCCTTTTGGGATGACAGAAGAATAAAGCCAGATCCTGCAGGGATGCTATGAAGAGAAACTTTGTGTCTGCCAAAACGGTCCTGTGTACCGTCCTTTGCCAACCAAAACTGAAGAAGCCTAGAGGAAAGAAATTACTATACAGCCATGTGGCTTTGCAGACATCGCCGAGATACGGGGTGCAGGTCTTGGGAACCATAGCACCTTTGCGAGTCTTATCTTGCCTTCCATAGAATGGGGAAGTGATGCTTCTTTTTGAGATTTTCTAGGTGTGAGAAAATAGCTGTGGGGTTCATTGGGTCAATGAGAGCACGGTGAGGGCACAGTATAAGACAGTGTTAGTGATGTTGATATTGGTGCTATTAACTGATACCATGTTATGGTAAGAAGAAAATGGTAAGAACCCCATAGAGTCTTCACATCATCCTGCTAGTTAGTATCCTTAGGCTTGTGTCAAGGGGTGGAGACTCATGGAAGACGGTTTCCATATGTAGTCAACGGGGACACAAACCGCCAGGATTCAGGTCCAAGTGCTGCCACAGTTTATGTTGCTTCCAATAGAGGGCAGCCCTTTATGAAGGCTTACAGAGCACAGCCTTTCAACCAGAGGGTGATTTGTGCCACTAGGGCCCAGCGGGTAGGGTGGCTGGCAGCACTGAGCACCTCTCTTTTGGCTAAAGCCTCTCTGTAGTCTGTGCATGCTGCTTTGTAAGCAGGTCCTCTTCCTCAGATTCCTCCAACTGTTTTTTTTTTTCCTTTCTTCTCTCCCTCTTTTCCTCACTCTCTTCTCTGAACTTTTGAACAGGGTCTCACTATGTTATAGCCTGGGCTGGCCGCAAATTGATTTTCCTGCCGGTACCTCTTCGAAGGCTCAGACTACAGGCATGTAGCCCCCAAAACTTGGTTAATATTTATCCTTAAAAATTCATTATTTTATTTTATGTGTAGTGGTGTTTGCCTGCAAGTCTCTGCATTACGTGAGTGTCTCGTGCCCATGGAGGCATGAAGAGGGAGTTGTGTCCCTTGGAAGTGGAGTTACAGGCAGTTGTGAGCTGCCGTGTGAGTGCTGGGAATGGAATCCAGGCTCTCTAGAAGGCAGCCAGAATCTCCACAGTGCTAATTCTTATCTTTTTTTAAGTGATTGAACTAGACTTATCTACAGTTCATGGGGCTAGCAGATCTTTTTGAATTACAAAACTCTCCATGGCGATTTCCTTACTGGCACTTCTGGCTTGGAGTCAGTTGTTTAAAGTCCTATCCTTTCACTAGACTGTAAGATCCTCAAGGGTCATAGTCACTGCTCCACTTCTTGCCTAACACAAACTCTGCCCGGAGAAATAACTCAATGAATATTTGTTGAAGTAAGGGTTTGTTCCTAGGTTCATAGAGAGAAATGACACAGTTAAACGTTGCTGTCAAACACGTTTAATTAAAAATGAGACCAATAGCCATCATTCCAAGCTTTCTGTGATTCTCATGTTTAAGAGAAGCATATAGCATTTTGTGTGTGGGCGTGTGTGTGTAGAGCAAACAAAACTAAAACCAAAACAGTGAAAAACCTCTTTTTGCCTCATTCTGATCTCAATTTCTAGAGCTAGCTGTCAGGATTAGTCTAGTGGAATGTTCTGTACTCATGGCATGCTCCAGAGTTGTTCTGTCTAACATGCAAAGCCTACTAGCTGCTCATAGCCACTGAACACTAGGACTGTGGCTACTGTGTTGAAAAATGAATCTGTTAATATAGTTTGAGTTTAATGACCTTAGGCTTACATATAGATGATCATTGGCTACGTGAACTTGTATTTTTTTTCCTGCTCACTCAAATCTTTGTTAAATGCCATTAAAAAGAATTTTTGAAAACATATTTTATTTATATTGGTTGAGAAAGAATACTTGGGAACTATGAGCGCCAGGAGCAGGATGGTTTCTTTTCTCCCCAGGGCTTGTCTGAGATGCTCTATCATGGTCTTGTCATCTCCTTTTGGGCCCACAGAGGACATGATGCAAAAGATGTACATGAGCAGGTGTGACACTGGAAGTAGGTTCGTGACAATTGGCCTCTGACCCTTCAGTTCCTTTTTTTCTTTTCAAATTCTGCACACAAAGAAATAGTCAGGTGGCAGAAGAATTTCCTTACTCTGAATGCTGTTAACTGCAAAGGATCTCTAGGAAGATTATGGAGTTCTTTAGTTCTTTTTTTAAGTAGTTATTTAAAAGTACCAGGGAAAGTGCTAATAATCTGCTTTAAGCATTAGTCATGCTGACAACAGAGAAATGGGCTGCAGGATGGTTCTACCAGCTTACTCCTGATGAGTCCTCTGTTCCATTCATAAGCCCCGGCAAGGTTTTTAGAACCATTTTCCTTTTTATGATAACACTGAGAAAATTGCTAGACCAATATGTACTAAATTTTAGCCATTAAAAAAGTGTATTGTAGCAGAGAGAGAAGAGAGTGTGGTTTGTCAGTGCAGGAGGGGAAGGCCCGCGTGACCAGATGTGGTCCTATCCTTTAAGGAATGGGCCAAAAATCTGTATGCCACTGTTTTAGCCCTGGAGTTTGAGACCCTTTTTCACATGAATTGTCTTTCCCCACTGGTCATACCAATTGGCAGATTACTCAGTTGTTTTACCAACCTTGTTGTGAGCAGTCCCAGTCCTGGTCTCAGTGGACCTTAAGCAAGACAGGATTCTAATGAGAGCCTAGAGACACACATTGCCATAAGAAAATCTGAGGACTAGATATAACAGGGCACTTACCAGTTCCTGCCCAAATCTAGCTGTTAGACTAGGAACTGGTCTAACTAAAACTAAACAGTTACTAGTTTTTCGGAGTTTTGTTTGCTTGTTTGTTTGTTTGTTGGATCCAAACTTTTAACCTTCACCCCCATAAACCAACTGGGGGCACATGAATTAAACATTTCCTCAGAAACTGAATTACTCTCTATTTCAAGTTGAAATCATGTAGAATTGCTTTCACTTTATCACAATAGCAAATGGTCCCAAATCAACAGTGGACTTCTTTTGAATCTCATCAGAAAGAGAGGGAGACACAGAGAGGATGTGAATTAAGTTTGCATCTCAGTGGATGAGTCAATGTCCCCCAAGTAACCTGGGGAAGACAGAGTTCTTTCTCAGTCTTGGGGCAGTGACCCTCCAGATCAGGACCTTGTGGCAGCATAGGGTCTTGTTAGTCTGACTTTGGTCCTTTTTTTAAAATTTATTTTATTAATTTATTCTTGTTACATCTCTATGGTTATCCCATCCCTTGTATCCTCTCGTTATCCCCTCCCTCCCATTTTCCCCTTATTCCCCTCCCCTATGACTGTTCCTGAGATGGATTACCTCCCCCTGTATATGCTCATAGGGTATCAAGTCTCTTCTCAGTGACCTGCTGTCCTTCCTCTGAGTGCCACTAGGTCTCCCCCTCCAGGGGACATACTGACTTTGGCCTTGGCACATGAACATTACAGAGGACACAGAATCGCATGTTCAGGACCCACTGTTGAATCAGAAGCTGCATTTTAACAAGATTCCTTTTTAAAAAGAGAAACACATTTAATGTTGTGTATGCCTGAGTGTGTGTTTACGCAGCACATCTGTGCCTTCCCTGAGGAAGACATTGGATTCTTGCAGCTGGAGTTATAGATGGTTGTGAGCTCCCTGTGGGTTTTAGGCCCCAAACCCAGATCTTCTGAAAGGGCAGTAGTGCTCTTAACTGCTGAGACGCCTATCCGACACTACACAGGTGGTTTTCATGCATTAAAATCTGGTGAGCATTGGCTCAGGGCATCTGAATTTTATCTTCTAAGGATATCCTGATACCCAAATCCCATTTGGCCTCTAAGGTCCTTGATTACAGACTGTATCTTGCAATCTCTCTGATGGAAATCAGTTTTCCTTTCTGAGCACCTACAATGACTGGCATTTACAAAGCATCCCATTTCTTTGCATTTCTCAAAGCTTTTCCGCCCAGAGACCTGGTGAAATGCTGCCATTTTGCTCTAGGAAGGCAGGTGGCTTTTTGTGTTTGAGATAAAGATTTGCTGTAAGTTGATTACCATCTATGACTCTGGAAAACTAAGTGGAAACATCTGTTCTAAGGTCACAATGAATTCAGTTGACTCTCAGATCCCTGAAATCCACACAATATGGCCAGAGCCTCCTTGTTTGAGGTTGCCCTTATGAAGTGTCTTCACTAAGTTAGCAGTGAGAATTACTCATGTCCCCAGTGCTGGGAACAATCTCAGAGGACATGTGAAGATGTGGAGGACTGCACAGTTCTGATATGGAATGTGGTACAGTAGAAGATTTATGCTGTCTCTGGGTTTGAATTCTCTTTTCCGGTTTTCTGGGAAAATACATCTGCTGATCTCTTAGAAATTGTTTTCATTTCCAGTGGCCAATGTTTAGAATTGGATGGCCTGCGTGAGGGCTCTGGTCATAAGAATTTCCTCAGTTACTCGGCACCTGCCCGAGCCTTCAGAACCCTGTCTTCGCAGCCATGGGCGTTGATGATCACCTCCAGCTTGACGAACAGCGCCGATGGACAGGTACAGTATTTGGTCTAAAATGTCACCAGGTGTGACATTGGAGCTCAGGATGTGTCTGTTGATGACAATGCCACCAGCACTCTAATATGGATATTTTCGAACTTTTTAACAATTACTGCTTTAAGCCCTAGTCAAAATGAGTCCTAGAAACTGAACAAACCTGTGATAAGGAAAAAAATGTTGCTTAGGGGACCTTTATCTAGAAACAACAAAACAAGTGCTCCTCCTAAAAAGTCAAACCACCTTAGACTGAAAGGGATTAAAAAAAAAAAAAAAAACATCTGCAGGGCAAGAGCATATTTCCGGTATTGATTACTGGAAAGTGATAGCAGAATATGGACCAGATATATTGGATGTGAAGACTCTCTATGTATTATTCTGCTCAACTGCAATTTTAGACATTTTGATCACTTACTATATACACAACACTGAAGTCTTACAATATGCTGTGCCTAAGGGAATGCTACAAAGACGGCAGGTCTCCAAATGAGAACATCACTATCAGGAGTAAACCGACGGGCCTTTGAGGCATAAGCTGAGATATGAATGACATTACAGCACTCTTGCTGCCAGATTGGTCACCCGAATTTTGCACTTCAGTTTTCAAAAATTGTATCATGTGTCTGTGTGTTTGCAGCACAATTGTTGCAGAGGCCAGAAGAGAGGGACAGATCCCAGGGAGCCACCTGATGTGGGTGCTAAGAACTGAACCTGGGCCTTCTGTGAGAAAAGCATGTGCTTTTCACAGGAGCTGTCTCTCCGAGCCTTGCACTTCAATTCTAATGGGTAGTCTTTATGAAGACAGCCTGTGTGTGCATGCATGCACGTGTGTGTGTGTGTGTGCGTGTGCGTGTGTGTGTGAGAAAGAGAGAGAGAGAGAGAGAGAGAGAGAGAGAGAGACTGTAGTTCTCTTTGTTCTCTTTTTATGTTCATTTGTCTGTCTGAATACATGTATGCAGTGCCCATGAAAGCCAGAGGTGAGCATCAGATCCCCTGGCTAGAATTATAGGTAGTCATGACCTCCTGATGCAGGGATGCAGGGAACCCAACTCTGGTCCTCTGGAAGAGCAGAAATTACTTTTAACTGATGAGCCTAGTAGTTCTCAACCTTCCTAATGCTGCAACCCTTTAATACAGTTCCTCATGTTGTGGTGATCCCAACTGTAAATATTTCATTGTTACTTTGTAACTATAATTTTGCTACTGTTATGAATCATAATGTAAATAGTTTTGGAGATAGAGGTTTGCCAAAGGGGTCAGGATCCATAGGTTAAAAAAAAAAAATCCCTGTAGCCAGGTGTGGTAGGGCAGGCCTTTAATCTCAGCACTTGGGAGGCAGAGGCAGGTGGATTGCTGTGAGTTCAAGGCCAGCCTGGTCTACAAAGTGAGTCCAGGACCACCAAGGCTTCACAGAGAAACCCTGTCTCAAAAACAAAACAAAACAAAACAAAACTAAACTAAACTAAACTAAACTAAACAAACACCACCACCACCACCACCACCAATAACAACAAAAACCCTGTAAGGTGAGCCATTTCTACAGCCCCTATTATATCTTTTTCTTTTTCCTTATTCTTCTCTCACAAAGTACATCTTAACAACAATCCTCTCCTTATCCCAGTCCTCTCCCCCGTCCCCTCCCCGCAGATCCACTGCTGTTTCATTTTCCTTTCAGAAAAGAGCAGGCCTCCCAGGGATATCACCCAAACACGGCCTAACAAGATGCAGGACAGCTAGGCACAAACCCTCATATCAAGGCTGGATGAGGCAACCCTGAGGGAGGAAAAGGTCCCACAAGCAGGCAAAAGTGTCTGCATGTATGCAGAGGACCCAGTGCAGACCCACGCAGGCTCTGTGCAGGGACCCAGTGCAGACTCACGCAGGCTCTGTGCAGGGACCCAGTATAGACCCATGCAGGCTCTGTGCAAGGACCCAGTGCAGACCCATGCAGGCTCTGTGCAGAGGACCCAGTACAGACCCACGCAGGCTCTGTGCAGGGACCCAGTACAGACCCACACAGGCTCTGTTCAGGGACCCAGTACAGACCCATGCAGGCTCTGTGCAGAGGACCCAGTACAGACCCATGCAGGCTCTGTGCAGGGACCCAGTACAGACCCATGCAGGCTCTGTGCAAGGACCCAGTGCAGACCCATGCAGGCTCTGTGACTGCTGCTTCAGTCTCTGTGAGCCGTTATGAGCCCTGTTAGTTGATTCTGTGAACCTTGTTCTTGTGGTGTCCTTAACCCCTCTGGCTCCTGCAATAGCTCCTTCCCCTCCTCTGTGGGGGTTTTCAGACCTCTGCCTAATTGTTGACTGTGGGTCTCTACATTTGCTCCCATCAGCTGCTGGGGGAAACCACTCCGATTGGGCTAGGCCCCGATCCTATTAGTATAGCAAATATTGCTAGGAATAATAGGATTGACTTCCCCATGCCCACCCTGGTCAGTCATGTTTGGTTCTACCCTAGAGCTCTGAGCTTCTGTCTCGTTCCTAGATATTCGGGCAGAGTCAGGCATGGGGTCCCTCTCATGGCTTGGGGCTCAAGTTAGGCCAGTCATTGATGACCACTCCCACAAGCTTGGAGCCAGTGCCTCTTGCAGCCAGGAGAAGTTGTGGGGCAAAGATTTTGTGGCTGGGTTGGTGTCCCAGTGCCACCACTGGAAGTCTTGCCCGGTTACAGAAGATGGCTGGTCCAGGCTCCATATCTTCCATTACTAGGAGTCCTTACTAGGGTTATCCTTGTAGATTCTAGGATGTTTCTACCACACTAGGTTTCCCCATCACCCCCTAAGTGCTCACCTATTGTTTTCTTTCCTTGTATTCTCTCTCTCAACCACTTCCTCCCAACCTGCTCGCTCCTGCTCCCATCCCCACCCCCAGTCTACATGAAAGCAAACTCTATTCTATTTCTCCTCCCCAGTGAGATCCATTGGTCCCACCTAGAGCCCTCCTTGTTAATTTAGCCTCTCTGGGTCTGAGGATTGTAATGTTATTATTCTTTATCGCTTATATCCACTTATAATAAGTACTTATCATGGGTTTTTTTTTGGGGGGGGAGGTCTGGTTTGCCTTGCTCAGGATGAGATTTTTTTTTTCTAGCTCCATTTGTTTGCCTGCAAATTTCATGATGTCATTTTTCCCCTAACAATTAAGTAGTGCTCCATTGTTTAAGGATACCATTAACTCACATTTCTTCATCTCTACTATATTTTTTGAAAAGTGGGAAACATTGCATTATAATCCTTATGTACACCTCTATGTAAACAGTTTGAAACACATATTTCTGTGAAGAACACTTTTTCCAACTAAATTTTATGTGAAAATTTTAGAATTGCTACTGGTTAGGTTCCCTGAACTTAGCTGTCTTTCTCCATGGGCTTCCTTCTCCATATTCCAGTCCATGGCTTTCAGACAGCCTTCCTTGGACTTTGAGTACTATGTTGGTAGCTTATGGGCCTTGCTGGAGGACCCATGTTAGCTCATGCTTGCTCAGATAGTCATGACTGCCATTGTCATGTTTCTGGTAGTATCAACTCTAGGTCTGCCCTCTCACATCTCTCTTGGATGCTAAACCCTGCCTGCTGGGCTGGACATGTTCCAAGCATCAGCAGCTGGGCCACTCTGCCTGCCACCTGTCCACTGCCACCAAAGGAAAGGACTGGGTTTCTGGTCCTGGCCCTTCCCCACTCCTCCTGTCCTCAAGCTCCTTGGTTCCCTCAGTTAATTGAGTCATGCCTGGCCATATTCCAAGACACAACTTGGGAGGAGGATGAAGTTGCATTTATTTTGCAGGAGATGGTTCTGTGACCAGCCTTTCTTTATCCACCATCCCAAGATGCCTTCTGAAACTTCAAAATAACTTAACAGACTCAAACACATCACCACTGTTTCCTCCTCTCCTGTCATTCCCTTTTGGTCACTTTGTTTCGTTTTAAACACTCTTTTCCTCCTCCAAATGTGATTATGCAATAATCAAGAAGTCTCATTTTATAGATAAGGTTGGAATCTAAAAGCTCTCTGCCATTGCTCTCCATTTGAGTTTTTTTTTTTTTTGACGGATTTCAATTCTTAGATTAATCTTGTCCACGCAAAGAAATAGTTATTTTTATCAGATGAGAGATGTCCAAGTAGAGACTTCCCCCCCTAACTCTAGGTATACATTATGTAATTATTAACAACCTTTTTGGGTCTGCGCAGTTCTTTTCATTCCACAGATTCCCAAAGCACGTTTACAAGCTTAACTTGGATTAAATATCCCCATTACCTCATCCATCCCTGAAATGGAGCAATCTCGGGGGGAAAGTGCAGCAGCTGCTTAACAATGTACAGACATACTGTGCTACAAGGCAAATGCCGGAGGCTCGGGGCTGTTTTATTTTACATGGCAAGCGCTGCAGGTCAGGAGTCTGGAGTGGGGCATTGCCTGGGAGCACTGCCATACTTAAATGAGAACTTTATAGCATCTTGAAATAATAAAGTGTCTCACCCAAAGCCTACATCTCAGCCAAACAACCCTTTGGGAGCTAGTAGACCAGGAAGGGAAAAGATTGGACAAAATGACTCTGGGCTTGGTGGTGAACACCCCTAATCCCAGCACTCAGGAGGCTGAGGCAGGAGGATTATGAGTTCAAGGCCAGACTGGACTAGGCAGAGAAACATTGTTTCAAAGGGGGAAATAAGATGTTTCTAGGAACTGGTTTACAAGGGTAACATTTTTTGTAAAATGCCCTGGATATTGATAATTCAAACCCACGAGCTTTGTTCATAGGCTTTGAGAGCTGCGGCGTTTCTCTGTCCCGCCACCTCTGCTCCGTACCCCACCACTCCGCCTCGTCCTTGAGACACTGGACTTGGTGTAAGGGTTCACGGCAATCTCCTGTCCTCCAGCTCTGGGTTCACAGGGCAGTGACACTGAGAGTTTTATTTCCGCCGTAGTAGTGTTTCTCCACCAAAGTTTGTGAGGGACAACCTCTTAGGGACAAGAAAGGCTCTTCTTGTATTACTTACACGGCCCCCCTTACCTATTAAACCTAAGAGAGGTAAGAGGTAGGCAGTGTGGTTAGTTCCAGGACTATCATATTCCCTAAACACCCGTCTACCCAAAGTGGGCTTTGTACAGAAGCCATTCGGTAGTCTTTCTCAAATACTATTTAAGTGTGGTGTCTCCTAGGCCCTGATGGTTTGTGAACAAGAAATTAGTAAAGAATGCTATACCTGATATCTGTGAAGTGCAGCAATTTAATTATGGCACCTAATCTTTCTGGCGTGTTCCTTAGTCTAAGGTATTTTATTGATGAAATTTGTGTCTATGTTTATCAGACAGACTGTTCTATAATTTTCTCTTTCCTCCTCCTTCTACTTCTCTCTGTCTCTGTCTCTCACTCTGTTTGTCTGTCTGTCTGTCTGTCTGTCTGTCTGTCTGTCTGTCTTTGTCTTTATCATACCAATATTGGCAAAAAGAGTTTAAAAGCAAGAAAAGGATACATAGTGAGGATAACCCCCCTTCCTTTCATGGTTCTTTTGTGATAAAACATCAAGACCAAGGCAACTTTTATAAGAAACAATTACATTAGGCTCATGATTCGAGAGGATTAAAAGCCTATTATGGTCTGGAGGTGAGGCATCAAGCCACACAGCAGAAGACTAGGAGGCTGAGAGCTCACATCTCACCCACAAACCACAAGCAGCAAAGTGAGAGCATACGAGGATTGGGGCCTGGCTTTCGAACCTCAAAGCCTTCCCCAGTGACACACTCTTCCTATGTCTCCCCGGACAGCACCACCAACTGGGAGCTAAGAGTTCAAATGCCCAAAACTATAGGGGACATTTGTCACTCAAGCTTCCACGGTGTCTGACTGCCATTTGTTGAAAGAACAGCATTTGCTCCAGTGTACATTTTAGTGTCTTTGTTGAGTATTAAATGGCTGTAGTTATGTGTGTTCATTTTTGGGTCTTTGATTTTTTTCCCCACTGGCCTACACATCTGTTTTTGTGCCAGTACCATTTTGTTTTATTGCTATGGCTCTGTAATAGCAATTCCTCCAGCATTGTTCTGCTCAGAATTGTTTTGGTTATCCTGACTCTTTTGTGGTTCTGTATAAATTTTATGATAGTTTTTATTTGCTTGTTTGTTTCTTTGAAGAATGAGATGGAGATTGATATTACATTAAGTCTGTAGATGGCTTTTAATAGAATGGCCACTTTCACAATTTTGATTCTACCAATTCTTGAGCATGAGATGTCTTTATCTTTCTTCAGAGGTTTAAATTTTTTATTGTCAAGTTCTTTCCCATTTTAGATTTATCCCTAGATTCTTTTGAGGCTAGTATGAATGGGAGTATGTTTATGATTTCTTTCTCTTCCTTTTACTGGCATATAGGAAAACTATTATTTTTGCCAAGTTGACTCTATATCCTGCCACATTGCTGAAAATTATTTTGTCATTTCTAGACATTTTCTGGTAATTATTTTGTAACCTCATGTCAATTTTGATGTCATCTGCAAATAATCTTGACTTCTTCTTCTCCTTGTTGTATCTATTTAAATTCCTTATTTTGCCTTGTTGTTCCAGCTAGTGTTCCAGGCATAATATTCAAAAGGAGTATAGACAGTGAACAGCCCTGTCTCATCCCTGATTTCAATAGAGTTCTATCAGGCTTTGTTCATTTAGGATGATATTGGCTATGGATTTCTCATATGTAGCTTTTATTATGTTAAGGTATTTTCCCTCCAGTTCTATTCTTTGTAGGACTTTTATCATGAAGGCATGTTGGATTTTATCAAAAGGCTTTTTTCTGAATCTATTGAGATGATCTTGTGATTTTTGTTGTTAAGTCCATTTATGTAATTTATTACATTTACTGAGTTGCGTATGTTGAACCATCCTTTCATCTTTGGGATAAAGCCAACTGAGTCCCAGTGGATAATCTTTTTGTTGTGTGACTATTCAGTTTGCAAGGGTTTTATTGTACATTTCTGTATGTATGTTCATTACGAATATTGGCCTGTAGTTTTCTTTTTTGTTTTGTATTTATCTGGTTTTGGTATTAGAGTGACACTGGACTCATAGATGGATTTTGGGACTGCTCCTTCTGTTCCTACTTTTTGAATAATAAAAAAAAGTGTTGGCTATAGATTTTTTTCTAAAACTCTCATAGGATTCTGCTGTTAATCCTTCTGGCCCTGGGCCATTTTTAGTTAGAAGGCCTTTTATGACTATTCAGTCTCTGAATTGTTATGGTTTAATTTTGGTGATTTGTCTGAATCTAGAATTAGTCCAGTTTTATTTATTTTTTTTTAACTTAGTGGTGTAAAGGTTTCTAAAGTATTCCCTTATAATATTCTGAATTTATTTGATATCTATTGTAATGATTCTCTGTTCATTTCTAATTCTGTTAATTTGGGTCCTTTCTTTCTTCCTTTTGGTTAGTTGGGACAAAGGTTTGCCAATCTTGTTAATCTTCTCAAAGAACCAGATTTTCAGATTCCTTGATTGTTTGTATTGTTTCTTTGTTTTCTGTTTTTATTTCATTAACTTCGCTTTGGTTTTTCCTTTTTTCATCAACTGTCTTTGGGTTTGGTTTGTGCTTGTTTTTCAAAATTCTTGAGTTTTATCATCAGGTCATTTTTTTTGTGTGTGTGTGCTTTTAATTTATTTTAAGTACAGGCACTTGGGGACATAAACTTTTATCTTACAACTGCTTTTACTGTATCCCAGAAGTTTTGTTGTATTTTCATTTTTCACTTAGTTTTAGCAACATTTCTATTTCTTTGGTGGTGAGCTATCTGTCCTTCAGTAGTGAGTTGTTTAATCTCCACCAATTTACATACTTACTAAGGCCTTGTTGCTGCTGTCAGTTATAAGTTTTATTGCATTGTAGTTAGAAAGG
>OU015746.1:49994670-50017128 GCA_907169655.1 Acomys percivali | reverse complement strand
TCCATTTCACTGAGGTTTATAGGTTTGTTTAAATTGTGTATTTCATGTTAATTTAACTTTGCTAGGTCACATATATCAAGAAATTCATCTACTTCCTTTAGTTCTTCCAGGTTAGTGGATGTCTTTGTGTGTGGTTTTTGTTTTGTTTTGTTTTGTTTGTCTGTTTTTTGTTTTTTCACTAATTTTATTAATTTGAGCCTTTGCTCTGTCTTTGTCTAAATTTGATAAAGTTTTGTTAATCTTGTTGTTCTTTTCCCAAATATATTTTTTCTACTCCATTGATTTCAGTCTTGAGTTTTCATACTTTTTCCCACCTCCTATTATTGGATATTATTTCTTTTAAGTTTTGTAGAACTTTTTAAGTTATTAGTATGATGTTCCTCCACTTTTTGATGTAGTTACTTCTTTCTATGAACTTGCCTCTGAGAATTGCCTTCAGTTTATCCTGCAGGTTTGGGTATGTTATGTTTTCATTTTTATCCACTTCGAATTTTCATGTTAGTTTCTGTCTTGACCCAGTATTTATTCAGTAGTGCGTTTTCAGCTTCCATGAGTTTGTACACTTTCTACCGTTTGTATTGCTGTTGATATTCAGCGTTAGTCCATAGTGTTCAGGTAGACCATAGCATAGTACTTTTTTTTCAGCTTTTTTTCTCTTTTTTAAATTTATTTTATTAATTTATTCTTGTTACATCTCTATGGTTATCCCATCCCTTGTATCCTTCCATTCTTCCCTCCCTCCCATTTTCTCCTTATTCCCCTCCCCTATGACTGTTCCTGAGAGGGATTACCTCCCCCTGTATATGCTCATAGGGCATAGTACTTTTAAAAAATATATGTTGGAACTTGCCTTGTGTTTTAAAATGTGGTCAATTTTGGAGAAAGTTTCATATGCTGCTGAGAAAAAAATATTTGTTAGCATTTGAGTGGAATGTTTGATAGCTGTCTTTTAGATCCCTTTCATTGATTATTTAACCCCAGAATTTCTCTGTTTATTTTGCATGACTTGACTATGGAAACAGTCACTTACTGTCACTGTTTTAGGGTTAATGTGCAATTTTAATAGTAGTAGTGTCTTGCTTTTGAACTTTGGTGCCTGTGTGTTAGGTATGTATTTGCTTATAACTGTCATATCATCATAGTGGATTTTTTGTTAGTGAGGATGTAGTGTCCCTCCCTGTGTCTTCTGCTTGGCCTTTGTTTGGAGTCTGTTTCATCAGATGCTAAAGCAGAAGCACCTCCTTGCTACTTGGTTCCATTTGCATGTGAGAGCTTTGCATTCTTTAATCATAAGGCATCAATTCAAGGTAGGGCACCCCTGCCCATGGTTTTGATGATCTGTTTGGGGTTATTTATTCCTTTAGGTGTAGTTGACTTTATGTTTAGGCTTTCCTTCAAGAGCCTTTTGTAGAGCTGGATTGGTGGACAGAAACTGCTTAAGTTTGCTTTTATCCTGAGACAGTTCTCTCTCCCCATAGGTGGTGATTAGTAGTTCTTCTGGGTAGTCATCTGGGCTAGTTCTGAAGCCTCTCAAAGATGTTGAACATTCATTCAGGCCCTTCTGGCTTTCAGAGTCTCCACTGGCGAGTCAAGTGTTATTTTAATGGCTGTGCTTTCATATGTGACATGGCTTTTCCCCCTTGCAGCCCTTAATATGCGTGGGTTTTTTTTTTTTTGCACATTTAATGTTTTGCTTATGTGTTGTGTGGAGGTTCATTTCTGGTTCTGTCTATGCCTCTTGTACCTAGATAGGCATCTTTTTCTATCTATCTTTCTATCTATCTTTCTTTCTTTCTTTTTAAGACTTGGCAATTTTTCTTCTATAACTTTGTTAAGAATATTTTCTGTATCTTAGACTTATGTTTCTTTTCCTTCTTCTATATCTATTATTCATAGATTTGGTCTTTTCATAGTGTCTCATGTTTCTTGGATGGTTTTAGATTTAACTTTTCTTTTGACTATCCAATTTTTCAACTTTCCTTTTTTAAGTTGTGTACTTTACATCTCTATCATAGCACCCTCTCTCCTCTCTTCCTGGTCCCACACTCCCTCTTTCTTCCCTCTTCCCTACTCATTGAAAAAGAGAGCCCTCCCCCGTGGCTGCTTATCAGGGACTAACTTGACTATTAGACCCTCACTCTCCCACCAAGACTCACAGGCTCTTAGCCTGCCACACAAGGTACTGTGCATCCAGCAGCTATGGTTGGAAGACCCAGACCATACTCTACCTTCAAGATTTGCCAGGGTCTACCAACTGCCCCATGGGACCTTCTAGGACTTTTCTCCTTTTACTGCAGCATAATTATCTTATTCAAATTCCAAAATAAAAACTCTGGACTTTTAATTTCAATTCATTATTCATATAATATTCATTCTGATTGTTGCTGGGTATGGTTCTGCATGTCAATCCCAGCTTTTGGGATGTTAAAAGAAGAGGATTGTGAGTTTGAGGCTATCTTGGGCTACCTATCAAAACCTTGCCCCCAAAATAAATAAATGAACAAACACATAAAGAAAAAACAATGTTAGCTTAAAGTTCATACTATACTTTGGACATTCTTTTTCCAGAGTAAAAAATTTATCTTTTATGTCTTTTATTTTCCAGTATTTTATAGAGATATATACTTGAGAAACATTTTCCTTTCAAATTGTTTCAAGGTAAGACAATGATGTATAAAATAATAAATGACAAGTGACATTTAACCTCTGGCTTGCAGCAAGCCAGGAAATCCACAGTCCTTGGACGTGCTGGAGACCTAACTCTACAAAAGGCAGCTTCTGCCTCACTTTGTCTGGATATTGCTATGCTTATGAGCTACTTCTTTGCTTATCTGACCTGTCATTTTCTTATATATTACCAATGCCAATAAGTACATTTGAAAAAGGTTATTCAGAAGAAATAAATAATACAGAAGCTTTTGATCAAAAAGGGAAAATATAGATGCTGTTCAAAGGACATAAAAAGGCAAAATAAAGATGGGCACAGTGGCACATGCCTGTAATCCCAGTACTCAGTGAGGCAGAGGCAGATGGAGCTCTGTGAGTTTGAGGCCAGCCTGGTCTACAAAAAAGCAAGTCCAGGACAGCCAAGGCTACACAGAGAATGCCTATCTTGAAAAACAAACAAACAAACAAATGTAGAATAAATCTCAATTGTACTAGAATTCAGTAATGCTAAGTAAAATGCTTGGCTGTTGTAATAATTAATTTTATGATGACTTAGCTAGATGACTGTACTTAATGATTGGCCAAATGACTATGTAGATTTTGCCATTAAGTAATTATTACATACAAGTGAAATTTAAGTCAGTAAACTTTGTCAGGCATGGTGGTGCATACCTAGAGCCCTAGCACTTGGGTGGTAGAGGCAGACAAACCAGTAGTTCAAGGTTATCCTTAGCTATATAACAAATTCAAGGAAAGCTTGAATTATATGGAACCCTGTTTCAAATAATATAAAGTAGTAGACTTTGAGTAAGGCAGATTATCCCCTCTGTTGGTAAGATTTTCAGCATGATGACAAAGTATAGCTAATTAAGGAAAAGTTATTTTGGCTGATGGTTTTAGAGATTTCAGTTCATGGCTTCTTGGCCCCAGAGTTCTGGGCAGATCAAAAGTAGAGTACATGGCAAAGAAATACATCCTACAATAATCTGATCACCCCATGGCAGCCAGGAAGTGAATAAAAGAGAGAAGGAACTGGGCTCTCAAGACCTACTTCAAGGACATGCTCCAATGGCCTGATTTCCATCTGCCTGTGCCTTACTGAAAACTCCCTCACTTCCCAGACTGGTGACAAAGCCTTCAAGTCATAGCTTCTGGGGTTATGTAAGGTGAAAAGGATAACATTCCATCTCTGGTTCCCAAGAGTCCAAGTCCATTTCACAACACACATCTTTCAGAGTCTGCAGAAGCTGAACAGTTGCAGCATTGCAGAAACATCCAGTGTTCTTTGAGGCTGGAGGTAAATGTATAGCTGTGAGGCCCTGCTCAACTAAAAGACCAATTATATACTTCCAGCACACGACGTCAGGGGGAAACATTCCATTATCAAAGGAAGAAATATGAAAAAAACAGGAAGCAACTGGACAAAAGAAACGTCCAAATCCAGCAGGGCAGACCTCAGTTCTGTAGCTCTGTGCTATGTATCTGGTGCATCATGGTGGGCTGTGGGTCTCTGAGTCCTCGGGAATCCCCTATGTGAGAGCTTTCCTGGCTTCCACTCAAATGACATTTCTTTTGGAATAGCTGTGCTGGCTGCTGCAGATTTTCTTGGCAGATGCTGCATGCTTCCGGTATCTGTAACCTCCTGGGTCTCCAGTGAAGTTTGGTCTTCATTCTTAGAACTTTATGCTTGCATGACCTTGTTCGGCACTGTTTTCAGGGATTCTAATCCTGAAAGAGATTGCTTGGTCTTCCAGTATTTCTTCTGAAATCTCTAAGTAAGATTCTATGACCGAACTGCTCTTTCATCAGCAGGAATGAAGAAACAAAACCATGCAGTCCGGGCCAAGAATTGCCAACAGCTTGAGTAGCAGTGAATCATTCTTGAATCACAGCTGCAAACATCCTCTAGGTGACACAAGAGCTGTGTGTGGGGACAGGATTCTGGAGGAGAGAATTCTCCAAAGGCACTCTGCAAGGAGATATCTTTTTAATCCAGTGCATTGAGTTTTTGGAAGGGGGAATTCTGTTGCTCTGAGATGCTGTCAACACTCTTTCACATTGTCCTGGTCCAAAGTATTTGGTTTCTTTTTAATGGTGTTAATCCGATTAGTAGCTTTAGTTTTCATGGAAACAATTTTAGATATATCCTCCATTTCTTTGGCAAAACTGAACATTTTTCAATTATTTTCATTCTGATTTTTGCTCCCAAATCTTACTGTAAACTGAGCAGAACCCAGCCATCAATATTCATACCTGATGGTTATGTTGCCTTAAAACTTTATCTGGTGCATCAGATGAACCAGTGCATCATCTTTAAGCTCAACCTCACACAAACTGTTAGAACGCAAGAAAAAGAATATGACAAACCAACCAACCAAATACCAAACTCTTTTTTAAAAAAAGGTTTATTTATTTATTATAATGCATATAGTACTCTTGGCTGCACATACACCTGCAGGCCAGATGAGGGCATGAGATCACATTATAGATGTTTGTGAGCCACCATGTGGTTGCTAGGAATTGAACTCAGGATTTTCAGAGGAGAAGTCAATGGTCTTAACCTCTTAGCCATCTCTCTAGACCCCTAAATACTTTTAAAAGCTACAGCATAAAGAGGATGGCTTCTTACTTCCATTCCCAGTAGTTCCTACCAGCAAACTGTTTTCTAGGTCTACACTAGAATTTCCCACTAAGCTCCACTTACAGCATTCTAGGCCTTTCTTGGTCTGTATTTCTAAACATTTGCAGCCTGTCCAGCAAGTCTTCCAAAGGCTTCTAAACCACACCGTTACTAATAGTTGCAGCCATGATGTCCCAACATTTTAAAGTACCAATTCTTTACTGCTTTTTTTCTTGTTTGTTTGTTTTCTTTTTAATGACTGTAACAAAATACTTGACAAAAACAATTATAAGAGGAAAGGGATAGTTTGGTTCATGATGTCAGGGACTTCAGTGACTTCTGGGCCTGGGGTGCAGTGGAGCCTCATGGCATGAAGCATACAGCAGAGATCTTTTCACCCCAGAAATGAGGGCTGGGCAGGGAGAGGAGATAAGAGAGACCATGGAAAGAGCTTGGTCCTAATGTCCCCAGTGACATAACCTCTTTCTACAGGGTCCCATCTCATGAAAGTTTTCCTCCCTCTCAGTTGTGTCATGGAGTAGGACACTTTCAACATACAAGGTTTTGGAGGACATTCCAAGTTCAAAGCACATAATGTTTTCCAATATGAGTTCAGTTAATTGTAGTCACTGAAGGTCCAAGAGATGATCTTCAGACATGAGTTGCTTTATGACTTTTCCTGGGTCTGTGGCCTCCTATGAACATTTCATCCCTGCCATTCCTACGGTTTCAGGCTTATCATATAAGATAAATTTCTTTCTCCATATGCATGTACCTCTTCCACTCATATCCTCTCTCTTGCCCTCCAGGTATGATAAAAGACCCTGTGCACATGTGGTCTGAGAGTTTACATGGACAAACAAATACAAATACTATGAGTGAACACTAGAAAATAAGTGCAGAAGGAGGATAATTTTGCCCATCTGAAAATTGTAATGTACATTATAAATGTATGCTTCATGGCTTCCAGGAGGGGATCAGCTTTGTTCCAGGATATACTTCTTTGTCATAATACATCAAGTTCCCAGAACTATAGGCTGAGAAACAACCATGGACTGCAACTTATAAAACCATAAGCTAATTTGGAGGTCAGGGACAAGTGTCCACATGGTGGAGAGGGAGGCTTTAGAAAGAGACGGGAAACCCAAAATGGAAGAAAAAGCATAGTTAGCATTTGGCCTGTATTTGAAAGAAAGAAACAGAAAAAAAAAGTTGTGTCTGTCTGACTTAGGCCTCAGAAAAGTAGGCAGACCAGTGAGAATTTTTGGGGACACCACAGGGACCATGCTGGCTGTTAGAAAATCTAGGAATGAAAAGTACAGTATCTCTTTAAAGGAAAAATTATTCCATGGGTTTTTTTTTTACCATGACTTAAGGTGTGCCCATCTTCCTAGGGTTGTTCTGTGGCCACTTGATTGATTCTGCTCAATTGAAATGTTAGGTCTTCTCCACACAGGCTAGAGATTCTATTTTCTTGACCAGGAAAAGTTTTTTCTTGGGTTTTCTTTTTATTGCTGTACTAACACTTTATATGAGAGAAATAGCTCTTGAAGGTAGTTTTATGAACAGAAAGATATTTTAGCTTAAGTTATAGAAGGACTTGCATTATTTTCATTTTCCAAATAGTATTCAGTCTCATAGGAAGAGTGTGATTCAAGATTCCATTCCAATGAAAGAGAAACACACACACACACACACACACACACACACACATACACACACACACACACACAAAGGGAGGGAGGGATGGAGGAAGAGAGAGAGAGAGAGAGAGGAGATTAGCAGCTGAATGTATCATAGTTGTTAGTACTACTTCATTTTGTAGAACCTAGGGCTCTTTATGGGCTATGGCTAAATCTTATGTTTCTTCATTTTCAGGTGTTAGTGATTATTGCTAATTCTATTAAAATGTTTATTCATTTGACAGTCGAAGGAACCCACCTGGCAGAGGTGATTGGCATGGTGTCCGGTAAGAACTGCTGTGCTGTGGGAAAAAGGACTCAGTGTGTGGGCTGAGTCTCAAGATGCTAAACGGACTCAGCACATGGTTTGGGCCCTGAGACACTCACTGAATTAAGTGCGTGGTTTGGGTCCTGAGACCCTAACTGGACTCAGGATGAGGTTTTGGTTTGGCTCCAAACACGCTAACTGTACACAGCACCTGGGTTGGGTCTCATGACGCTAACTGGACTCAGTGCGCAGTCTGGGTTTGGGTCCAGAGGTGCTAACTGGATGCAACAAGCAGTCTGGGTCCTGAGACACTACCAGGAACCACAGACCAGTGGAGCATCAGAGCTCTGGGTCTAGGGAAATCTAGGGGACACAGAAAGTGGAATGGTCCTCAGACCCCCTCCACCCAACCCGCGCCAGTCCCTGCAGAATCCTGGTGTCACATGGAGGTCCAGAAGGCTGAGGACACTTTGTCTAGACTCAGGGCACATCCTGAGACCCAGGACTCCTCTAGGACCCACAGTAAAGGGGAGCTGAGGATCACTGGCAGGCAGAGACCCACACTGTGGTCTGGCCTACTGCCATCCAGACCAGTGAGGCATCAGAGCTCCCGGCCGAAGGCAATCATGAGAAAATGGAAAAATCTGTCCTCAAACTCCCTCCACCTGACACCAGAAGCTACTTCCCAAAAACACAGATGGCAAGATGACTAAAGGCCAGTGTAAAATCATAAACAAACAATCAAACAAACAAAAAACCTGACACAATATGTTGTCTCCAGATCCCAGCTATCCCAAAGAAAGCAACCCAGAGAACTAAAACACAACTGAAATACAAGGAAATGACCTCAAATCTTTAGCAAAGATGATGATATTGGAGGAAACAAATAAAATTCATAATCAAATGCAGGAAGACACAGCCGAAGAGGTGGAAGACATAAAGGAGGCCTATAGAGAGAGACTGGAAAAAATTTCAGGAAAATACAAACAACCATATGAAGGAAATCGATAAAACTGTTCAAGATCTGAAGGCCTATAAAGAGGCAATGGAAGAAACTAAGGCATATACAAACAATCATATGAAAGAAATGAATAAAAGAGTTCAAGATCTGAAGATGAAAATGGATACAATGATAAATACACAGACAGAAGAAAAACGGTAATGAGAGAGCTAAAAGAGGAAGGTGAGCAAAACAGAATCCAAGAGATGGAGGAATGATGTCAGGTCTAGAAGACAAAGTCAAAGATCTTGAAGCAACCATTAAAGAAAACGCTAAATCTGGAACATTGCTGACACAAAACATCCAAAACATCAAGAACATCATGAAAAAAAGAAACCTGAGGATAATAGGCATTGAGGAAAGAGAAGATGCCAGACTCCAAGGCTCAGAAAATACTTTCAACAAAATCACAGAAGAAAAATTCCCCAATTTAAGGAAGGAGATGCTTATAAACATACAAGAGGCCTACAGAACACCAAATAGAATAGACCAGAAAAGAAAAACTTCTCATAACATAATAATCAAAACACAAAATAAACAGAACAAAGAAAAATATTAAAATCTGCAAGGGAAAAGGGCCAAGTAACATTTAATGGCAAACCTATCATAATCACATGTGACTTCTTAGCAGAGACCATAAAAGTCTAAAGGGCCTGGACAGAAGTCCTACAAACCCTAAGAGACCATAGATGTCAGGCCAGACTACTATATCCAGTGAAACTATCAATAACCATTGATGTATAAAACAAAATAGTCTATGACAAAAACAATTTCACACAGTCCCTAGGCACAAATTCAGCTTTACAGAAGTTACTAGAAGGAAAACTCCACCCCAAAGGGATATGCTACAGCAAAAATTACACAGAAAATAGAAAGCTACACCATCACAAAACCACAACCACACAAACTCTCTACTGGAACCAACATCAAAATTAAGACTCTTAACAGTAAATGGTCATTAATATCTCTCAACATCAATTGTCTCAATTCTCCAACAAAAAGACACAGACTAACACAAGACTCAATATTCTTCTGCATTCAAGAAACACATCTCACCCACAAGGACAGACATTACCTCAGGGTAAAAGGCTGGAAAAATATTCCAAGCAAACGGTCACAAGAAGCAAGCGAGTGTGGGTATTTTAATATCTAACAAAATAGAATTTCAACCAAAATTAATCAAAAGGGACGAGGAAGGGACACTTCATACTCATCAAAGGTAAGGTCCACCAAGATGACATCACAATTCTGAACATCTATGCTCCTAATACAAGGGCACCAACATTTGTAAAAGAACTATTAACAAAGTTTAAACCACACATAGATCCCCACACAATAATAATGGGAGACTTCAACACCCCACTCTCACTCAAGGATAGGTCCTTGAATCAAAAACTAAGCCTGGAAATAACTTCATTAACCAATGTCATGAATCATGTGAATCTAACAGATATTTACAGAACTTTTCACCCAAACACAAAGGAATATAACTTCTTCTCAGCACCCCATGAAACCTTCTCCAAAATTGATCATATAGTTGCTCACAAAGCAAGCCTCAACAGATACAAGAAGATTGAAATAATACCTTGTGTCCTATCAGATCACCATGGTCTAATGCTGAACTTAAACAACAGAAATAACCAAAAGCCTACACACCCATGGAAATTAAACAACTCTCTACTTAATGACACCTGGGTCAGAGACGAAATAAAGAAAGAAATTGATTTCCCAAAATTCAATGAAAATGAAGGAACAACATACCCAAATATGTGGGGTACATTGAAAGCAGTGCTAAGAGGAAAATTCATAGCACTAAGTGCCTTTATAAAAAAAATTGGAACCATCCCACATAAGCAACTTAATGACAACACTGGAATCCCTAGGGTAAAAAATTAAGCAGAAACACCCTAGAGGAGTAGATGTCTGGAAATAATCAAACTCAGAGAAGAAATCAATAAATTAGAAACAAAGAGAACAATCCAAAGAATCAACAAAACCAGGAGCTGGTTCTTTGAAAAAAATCATCAAGATAGACAAACCGTTAGCCAAATTAACTAAAAGGTACAGAGACACTAACCAAATCAACGAAATCAGAAATGAAAAAAGAGACATAACAACAGACACTGAAGAAATACAAAGAATCATAAGATCATACTTCAAAGACATATTTGCCACAAAATTTGAAAATCTAAGGGAAATAGACAATTTTCTTGATCAATTTCATTTGCCAAAATTGAATCAAGAACAGATAAACAAGCTAAATAGTCCCAATTCCCCTACTGAAATTGAAGCAATCACTGATAGTCTCCCAACTAAAAAAAAAGCCCAGCGCCAGAAGGCTTCATTGCAGAATTCTACCAGACCTTCAAGGATGAGCTAATACTGATACTCTTCAAGCTACTCCAACAGATAGAAATGGATGGAACAGTACCATAATGATTATATGAGGCCACAGTCACTTTCATACCTAAACCTCACAAACACCCAACAAAGAAAGAGAACTTCAGACCAATTTCTCTTATGAACATTGATGAAAAAATACTCAATAAACTACTCACAAACCGAATATAAGAACATGTCAAAGATAGCATTCACCATGACCAGGTCGGCTTCATTCTAGGCATGCAGGGATGGTTTAATATACAGAAATCCATCAATGTAATCCACCATATAAACAAACTGAAAGTAAAAAAAAAAAAAAAAACATGATCACCTCCTTAGATGCAGAGAAAGCATTTGATAAAATCCAACACCCATTCATATTCAAGGTTTTAGAGAGATCAGGGATACAAGGTACATACCTCAACATAATAAAGGCTATATAGAGCAAGCCAGTTGCCAACATCAAATTAAATGGAGAGATATTCAAGGAAATTCCTCTAAAATCGGGGACCAGGCAAGGCTATCCACTTTATCCATATCTTTTCTTTCTTTTTTTCTTTTTTTTATTAATTTATTCATATTACATCTCAATTGTTAGCCCATCCCTTGTATCCTCCCTTTCTTTCCTCCTTCCCGCTTCCCCCTCTACTCCCTTCCCCTATGTCTGTGACTGAGGGGGAACTCCTCCCCCTGTATAGGCTCATAGGGTATCAAGTCTCTTCTTGGTGACTTATTATCCTTCCTCTGAGTGCCACCAGGCCTCCCCATCCAAGGGACATGGTCCAATATGGGGCACCAGAGTTTGTGTGAAAGTCAGATCCCCTTCTCCACTTAACGGTGGAGAATGTCCTGTCCATCGTCTAGACTGGGTGGGGGTTTGAAGTTTACTGCTATATTTTCCTTGGCTGGTGCCATAGTTTGAGGAGGACTCCAGGGCCCAGACCCGCCTGTATTTTTCCAGGACCCTCTGGATCCTTCTATTTCCTCATTCTCCCAGGCTTCTCACCCCTAAAGTCTCAAAAGGATTTTCTCCCCTCTGACCCACTTTCTTGGTAGGTAAAGTTTATCAAGGGGGCGTACCCCTTGGCCTAGTGTCTCGATATAAGTGAGTATATACCATTTGACTCTTTTTGCTTCTGGATGAAGTCACTCATTATGATCATTTCTAGTTCAATCCATTTGTCCACAAATTTCGGAAATTCCTTGTTTTTAATAACTGTGTAGTATTCCATATTGTAAATATACCACAGTTTTTTTATCCATTCTTCTACTGAGGGACACGTAGGTTGTTTCCATGTTCTGGCTATTATGAATAAGGCAGCTATGAACATGGTTGAGCATATGTCCCTGTTGTGTGGTAGTGCATCTTCTGGGTATATTCCAAGGAGTGGAATAGCTGGGTCTTGAGGAAACCCTATTCCCATTTTTCTGAGAAAGCGCCAGATAGATTTCCAAAGTGGTTGTACTAGTTTGCATTCCTACCAGCAATGAAGGAGTGTTCCTCTCTCTCCACATCCTCGCCAGCATGTGGTGTCAGTAGAATTATTGATCTTAGCCATTCTGATGGGTGTAAGATGGAATCTCAGTGTCGTTTTGATTTGTATTTCCCTGATGACTAAGGAGGTCGAGCATTTCTTTAAGTGTTTCTCCACCATTTGATATTCCTCTGTTGAGAATTCTCTGTTTAGTTCTGTGCCCCATTTCTTTATTGGGTTATTTGGTTTGGTAGTGTTTAATTTCTTGAGTTCTTTATATATTTTGGAAATTAGACCTTTGTCATATGAAGGGTTGGTGAAGATCTTTTCCCAGTCTGTAGACTGTCTCTTTGTTCTCTTGACAGTGTCACCTGCCTTACAGAAGCTTCTCAGCCTCAAGAGGTACCATTTATTAATTGATGATGCTAAGGCCTGGGCTGTTGGTGTTCTGTTCAGGAAGTTGTCTCCTGTACCTATGTGTTCCAGACTCTTCCCCACTTTTTCTTCTAATTGGGTTAATGTCTCTGGTTTTAGGTTGAGGTCTTTAATCCACTTGGACTTGATTTTTGTGCATGGTGACAAATAGGGGTCTAATTGCATTTTTCTACATGTAGACATCCAGGTAGACCAGCACCATTTGTTGAAGATGCTGTCGTTTTTCCATTGAATGGATTTGGCTTCTTTGTCAAAAATCAAGTGACCAAATGTGTGCGGATTCATCTCTGGGTCTTCAGTTCGATTCCATTGATCCACTAGCCTATTGCTCTGCCAGTACCATGCTGTTTTGATTACTGTTGCGCTATAGTACAGCTTAAGATCAGGTATGGAGATTCCTCCAGATGATTTTTTATTGTATAGGATTGTTTTTGCTATTCTGGGCTTTTTGTTTCTCCATATGAAGTTGAGAATTGTTCTTTCAATATCTTCAAAATATTTTGTAGGTATTCTGATAGGGATTGCATTGAATCTGTAGATTGCTTTTGGTAAAATGGCCGTTTTTACTATGTAAATTCTCCCGATCCACAAACAAGGTAGATCCCACCATCTTCGGATGTCATTTTCAATCTCTTTCTTCAGAGATTTAAAGTTTTTTTCAAATAAGTCCTTCACTTGCTTGGTTAGGGTTATTCCTAGGTATTTTATATTGCTTGTGGCTATCGTGAAGGGAGTAATTTTCCTAATTTCTTCCTCTGCCTGTTTATCATTTGTATATAGGAAAGCTACTAACTTTTTTTAGTTTATTTTGTATCCTGCCAATTTGCTGAAAGTGTTTATCAGCTGTAGGAGTTCTCTGGTGGAATTTTGGGGGTCACTTATATACACTATCATATCATCTGCAAATAGGGATAATTTGACTTCTTCCTTTACCATTTGGATCCCCTTGATCTTCTTTTGATGTCTTATTGCTCTGGCTAGAACTTCAAGAACTATATTGAAGAGGTATGGGGAAAGTGGGCAGCCTTGTCTGGTCCCCGATTTTAGAGGGATTTCCTTGAGTATCTCTCCATTTAATTTAATGTTGGCTATTGGTTTGCTGTATATAGCCTTTATGATGTTTAGAAAAGTGCCTTGTATTCCTGATCTCTCCAGAACTTTAAACATAAATGGGTGTTGGATTTTGTCAAATGCTTTTTCTGCATCTAAAGAGATGATCATGTGTTTTTTCTCTTTCAGTTTGTTTATATGGTGGATTAGATTGATGGATTTTCGTATGTTAAACCATCCCTGCATGCCTGGAATGAATCCTACCTGGTCATGGTGAATGATGTCTTTGATAAGCTGTTGTATTCGCTTTGCGAGTATTTTGTTAAGTATTTTTGCATCAATGTTCACAAGAGAAATTGGTCTGAAATTCTCTTTTTTTGTTGCATTTTAGTGGGGTTTAGGTATCAATGTGACTGTGGCCTCATAGAAAGAATTTGGTAATATTCCATCCATTTCTATCTTTCAGAATAGCTTGAATAGTATCGGTATTAGTTCCTCTATGAAGGACTGGTAGAATTCTGCGCTGAAACCATCTGGCCCTGGGCTTTTTTTGGTTGGGAGACTATCAATGGTTGCTTCTATTTCTATAGGAGAAATAGGGCTATTTAATTTGTTTATCTGGTCTTGATTCAATTTTGGCAAATGGAATCGGTCGAGAAAATTGTCCATTTCCCTTAGATTTTCAAATTTTGTGGCATAAATGCCTTTAAAGTAGGTTCTTATGATTCTTTGTATTTCTTCGGTGTCTGTTGTTATGTCTGCCTTTTCATTTCTGATTTTGTTTATTTGGATAGTGTTTCTCTGTCTTTTAGTTAGATTGGCTAACGGTTTGTCTATCTTGTTAATTTTCTCAAAGAACCTCTCTTGGTTTTGTTGATTCTTTGGATTGTTCTCTTTGTTTCTAATTTATTGATTTCAACCCTGAGTTTGATTATTTATAGGCGTCTACTCCTCTTGGATGTTTCTGCTTCTTTTTTTTCTAAAGCTTCCAGATGTGTTGTTAAGTTGTTTATGTGGGATGTTTCCATTTTCTTTTTAAAGGCGCCTAGTGCTATGAATTTTCCTCTTAGCACTGCTTTCACTGTGTCCCACAAATTTGGATATGTTGTTCCATCATTTTCATTGAATTTCAGGAAGTCTTTTATTTCTCCCCTTATTTCTTCCATGACCCATGTGTCATTAAGGAGAAAGTTGTTTAGTTTCCATGTGTTAGTATGCCTTTTGTTATTTCTGTTGTTGTTGTTGAAGTCCAGCCTTAGACCATGGTGATCTGATAAGATACAAGGTATTATTTCAATCTTCTTGTATTTGTTGAGGTTTGTTTCGTGACCCACTATGTGATCAATTTTGGAGAACATTCCATGGGGTGCTGAGAAAAAGGTATACTCCTTTGCATTTGGGTGAAAAGTTCTGTAGATATCTGTTAGATCCATATGATTCATGACATTGGTTAATGAAGTTATTTCCCAGCTTAGTTTTTGATTCAATGACCTATCCTTGAGTGAAAGTGGGGTGTTGAAGTCTCCCACTATTAATGTGTGGGTATCGATGAGAGGTTCAAGCTTTGTTAATAACTCTTTTACAAATGTGGGAGCCCTTGTATTAGGAGCATAGATGTTCAAAATTGTGATGTTTTCTTGATTGACTTTACCTTTGATGAGAACGAAGTGTCCGTCCTCATCCCTTTTGATAAATTTTGGTTGAAAGTCTATTTTCTTAGATATTAGAATGGCTAACCCAGCTTGTTTCTTGTGACCATTTGCTTGGTATATTTTTCCCCAACCTTTCACTCTGAGACAATGTCCTTGTGGTTGAGATGTGTTTCTTGAATGCAGAAGAATGTTGGGTCATGTTTATGCATCCAGTCAGTTAGTCTGTGTCTTTTTATTAGAGAATTGAGACCATTGACGTTGAGAGATATTAATGTCCAGTGATTGCTAAGTCCCTTCATTTTTGGTATTTGTAACAGTCGAGATTTTGTGAGGTTGTGATTTTGCGATGGTATAGTTACCTATTTCCTATGTAGTTTTGGTTGTAGTTTGACCCTTTGGGGTGGAGTTTTCCTTGTAGTAACTTCTGTAAAGCTGGATTTGTTTGAATTTGTTTTTGTCATGGAATATCTTGTTTTCTCCGTCAATGGTTATTGATAATTTCACTGGGTAAAGTATTCTTGCCTAGTATCTGTGTTCTTTTAGGGTTTGCAGAACCTCTGTTCAGGCCCTTCTGGCTTTCATGGTCTGTTCTGAGAAGTCAGGAGTAATTCTGATAGGTTTGCCTTCATATGTTACTTGGCCTTTTTCTCTTGCTGCTTTTAATATTTTTTCTTTGTTCTGTATGTTTTGTGTTGTTATTATTATGTGGCGGGAAGATTTTCTTTTCAGGTCTATTCTATTTGGTGTTCTGTAGGCCTCTTGTATGCTCGTATGCATCTCCTTCAAATTGGGGAAATTTTCTTCTATTATTCGATTAAAGATATTCTCTGGGGTGTGGAGTCAGTTGCCTTCTCTTTCCTCTATCCCTATCATTCTCAAGTCGTCTTTTCATGTTGTCTTTTATTTCACGGATGCTCTGTGCCAGGAAATTTTCAGATTTAGCATTGTCCTGGACGGATGTTTCCAGTTCTGCGATTGTATCTTCAAGTCCCGATATCCGCTCTTCCATTTCTTGCAATCTGTTAGATAAGGCCACCTCTGAGATGCTTGCTTTCTTTTCTGAAGCTTCTCGATCACGTTTTTCTTCCGTGTGTTCTTTTATGATAGCTTCCATTTTTATCTTCAGGTCTTGAACTGTTTTAATGATTTCCTTCATCTGGATATTTGTATTTTTCTGATGTTCTTCAAATGCCTCTTTACATGGCTCTTTTAAGTCTTCAGCCCTCTTGTTTGCCTCCTCCTGCATTTGTTTACAGATTTTATTTGTTTCTTCCATTATCATCTTACTTACTAAGGACTTGAGGTAGTTTTCTTCTATATCAATTGTTGGGTTCTCCATGTTGTTTTCATTGGTATTGCTGGGATCTGGTGATGCCATCCTGTTTTGGTTTTTGTTAGCATTCTTTCGTTGTCCCCTTGTCATTTTGGTGACTCTGATGTTGGGAGGTGGTTTGTAGTGACCTTCCCTGTTTGGGAGTGGATAGTTGATGTCTGATTATAGGTAGGGTGCCCTTACCTGTGGGGATCAGGGAATATTTCCCTGGACCAGGCAGGTGATTCAGGTTCTACTCCTGAAGATTTTTCTCAACACCTTAGGCACCAGGCTGAGTCATGCAAAGTAGGTTTCTGTTTGGGCCTTTTCACCTTATTGCTGTAATTCAGATCAGCAGTTTTGGGATCTAGAGTAAGGTCAGCACACAAGCTCTCTGGTTGTGTAGGTTGATCCCAGCTGCCTGTCTTTCCTGTTGCTTTGTAGCCAAGACCCCAGGTGTATCAGATCTTCTGGGTTTTAGCTGTCTTTTAGCTCTGCCTCTATACTCTGTAGGAGAGTCCAGCCTCTCCCATGAATTTGGGAGTTCTTGCTGGGTCTGCAGGACCTGACCCAGCTAGGATCTGCCTGTTGGAAATTATAGGATCAGTGCCTGGTGGGCCTGAGACAGTATGGTTTCAGGCCACTGGCAATATCCAAGGAAGCAGCAGTTTCCACTCCCCTATATGCCCGGACACTCCCAGGTTAGTTTCGGTCGGCAGATAGACCCTGCAAGTTGACCCATGGCTCCCTATATTATGGGAGGTCCTGTCATGGGCTCGCAAGAATGGACCCAGCTAAGTTCTGTTGTTTAGGGAGTGCTGGGTCAGTGCTGGCAGCTGGCAACAATGGTGATTCAAGCCACTGGTGGGAGTCCCCTGTATCTTCTCTTTCCTCCAGTGAAAGCCCGAATGTTCCCAAGTCACTTTAGGTCAGCAGATAGACCCTGCAAGTCGACCCTAGGCTCCCTATATTATAGGAGGTCCTGTCGCGGGCCCGCAAGAATGGACCCAGCTAGGTTCTGTTGTTTAGGGAGTGCCAGGTCAGTGCCAGCAGCCCGGGAGGGCAGCTGGCAACAATGGCGATTCAGGCCACTGGCAGGTGTCCCCTGTATCTTCTCTTTCTGCCAGTGAAAGCCCGAATGCTCCCAAGTCACTTTAGGTCAGCAGATAGACCCTGCAAGTCAACCCCAGGCTCCCTATATTATAGGAGGTCCTGTCGCGGGCCCGCAAGAATGGACCCAACTAGGTTCTGTTGTTTAGGGAGTGCCGGGTCAGTGCCGGCAGCCCAGGAGGGCAGCTGGCGACAATGGCGATTCAGGCCGCTGGCGGGAGTCCCCTGTATCTTCTAGCCCAAATGCTCCCGGGCTAGGCAGGTGACCTCCGCAGTTTGACGTGGTGTGGATGGAGAGGTTCAATGGTGGTTTCACCCTATTTGCTGAGACTCCTCAGGCTGGGGGCTCCAGAGAATCCCCTCCCCAAATGGCGAGTTTGGGTTTTATGTGTCCGCTGTAGCTTGGTTGTGGATTCCGTTTCAGGGTTTGGGGAGTGCGTTTAGCTCCTCCAGGCTGTTGCTTGTCCCGGGGTTAGACCCCCTGGTGGTCTGTGGTGTTTGGGGCCCCACTCACCTACAGTTCTCAAAATCCTGCAATCTGTGGCTCCATTCATGTCCCTGGTCTCCTCAGAGTAGATCAGCTATGGTGCCTACTGGTCGACGCCATCTTGGAACCCCCTGTGTTCTATCCATATCTTTTCAATATAGTTTTCGAAGTTCTAGCCAGAGCAATAAGACAACAAAAGGAGATCAAGAGTATCCAAATGGGAAAGGAGGAATTCAAATTATCCCTATTTGTAGATGATATGATAGTGTGCATCAGTGACCCCGACAATTCCACCGGAGAACTCCTATAGCTAATAAACACCTTCAGCAAATTGGCTGGATACAAAATTAACTCAAAAAAGTCAGTAGCCTTCCTATATACAAAGGACATCCGTGCAGAGGAAGAAATTAGGGAAACTACACCCTTCACAATAGCCACAAGCAATATAACATATCTAGGAGTAATTCTAACCAAATAGGTGAAGGACTTGTTTGAAAAAAATTCAAATCTCTGAAAAAAGAGATTGAAGATGACATCAGAAGATGGAAAGATCTCCCTTGTTTATTGGTTGGGAGAATTGACATAGTAAAAATGGCCATCTTACCAAAAGCAATTTACAGATTCAATGCAATCCCTATAAAAATACCTACCCAATTTTTTAAAGACATTGAAAGATAAATTTTTAACTTCATGTGGAAAAAACCCAGAACAGCTAAAACAATCCTTTACAAGAAAAGATCTTCTAGAGGACTCTCCATACCTGATCTCAAGCTGTACTATAGAGCAACAGTAATTAAAACAGGATGGTACTGGCACAGCAGTAGGGTGGTTGACCAATGGAATCGAATCAAAGACAAGAAATGAATCCACACACTTATGGGCACTTGATTTTTGACAAAGAAGCCAAATCTATTCAATGGAAAAAGGATAGCATCTTTAACAAAAGGTGCTGGTCTAACTGGATATCTACATGTAGAAAAATGCAATTAGATCTATATTTATCACCATGCACAAAACTCAGTCTGAATGGATTAAAGATCTCAACATAAAACCAGAGACACTAAATCAGTTACAAGGTAAAGTGAGGAAGAGTCTGGAACACATTGGCACAGGAGACAACTTCCTAAATAGAACACCAACAGACCAGGCCTTAACATCAACACTCAATAAATGGGACCTCATGAGGCTGAGAAACTTCTATAAAGCAGAAGACACTGTCAACAGAACAAAGTAACAACCCACAGCCTGGGAAAAGATCTTCATCAACCCTACATCTGACAAAGGGCTAATACACAAAATATATAAAGAACTCAAGAAACTAAGCACCACTAAACCCAATAACCCAATTAAGAAATTGGGCTCAGAACTAAACAGAGAATTCTCAACAGAGGAATATCGAATGGCTGAGAAACACTTAAAGAAATGCTCAATGTCTTTAGTCATCAGAGAAATGCAAATCACAACTCTGAGATTCCATCTTACACCCATCAGAATAGCTAAGATCAAAAACTCAAGGGACAACACATAGTGGAGAGGATGTGGAGAAAGGGAAACACTCCTTCATTGCTGGTGGGAATGTAGTCTAGTGCAGCCACTTTGGAAAGCTATCTGGCGCTATCTCAGAAAACTGGGAATAGGGCTTCCCCAAGATGCAGCTTTTCCACTCTTTGGAATATACCCAGAAGATGCTCCAGCATACAATAAGGACCTATGCTCAGCCATGTTTATAGCAGCCTTATTCATAATAGCCAGATCATGGAAACAGCCTAAATGTCCCTCAGTAGAAGAATGGATAAAGAAACTGAGGTACATTTACACTATGGAATACTATTCAGCTATTAAAAACAAGGAAATCTCAAAATTTGTGGACTAATGGATGGAACTAGAAATGATCATACTGAGTGAGTTAACCCAAAAGCAGAAAGACTCAAATGATATATATTCACTTATAATTGGACACTAGCCCAAGGGGCATGTCCCATGAAAGACCTCACTTATCAGGAAATTGGGATAGATGAGGGGACATCCTATTGGGACTCTAGGTGAGAGAATTATGGGAGAATGGGGAAATAGAAGGATCCAGAGGGTCCTAGAAACCTACAAGAAGAACATTATGATGGGCAGGTCTGGGCCCAGGGTTCCTGCTCAAACTACTGCACCTACCAAGGACAATACATGAAGTACACATCGAACCCCTACTCAGATCTAGCCAATGGACAGGACATTCTCCACAATTGAATGGAGAGTGGGGAATGACTGTTACATGATCTCTGGTACCCCATATTTGACACGTCCCTTGATGGGGAGGCCTGTTGGCACTCAGGGGAAGGATACCAGGCTACTAAGATGAGACTTGATAGCCTATGATCATATAGAGGGGAAGGGGTCCCTGTCAGTCACAGACATAGGCGATGGGAATAGGGTGTTAGTGGGAAGGAGGGAGGAATGGGAGGATACAAGGGATGGGATAACAATTGAAATGTAATCTGAATAAATAAAATAAATAATAACTAAAAATATATAATTAATAATGATAATAAATCTTAAAAAAATTTTTTAAAGCAAAAAAAAAAAAAAAAGCTGCAGAGTAATCACAAAATGTCAATGGTCCAGGTCTGCCCTCAGTGCTTTTTATTTAGCTGGTTCTTCTCTGTGCCTTAGACATTTTTGATAAGGCTCCCAAGTGACACTAACAGGTGGCTAGGGAAGAAAATCTCTGCATTTTTAATTTTTAAATTAGTTGTGAAGACACAGCTCACCCAATGATGGTTGATTCTATTGATGTCAGTGTGATACTGCGCTGTGGTTTTACAAGAGGTTACCACTGGGAAAAATGGTTAAATGGAGCATTAAATAGGGTTTCTAGGCTTCCTATCTTAGTGCTTTTGAATATGCAATTATTTTAAAATAAAGCAAGATTAACTCAGTGGAAAAATGTTTATTTAATTAATGTGTATGGTGTTTCGTCTGCATATATGCCTGTGCAACAGGTGCATGTCTTGTACCAGCAGCAGCCAGAAGACAGCATTGGATTTCCTGGGACTGGAGTTAAAAACAGTTGCAATATATGTTGTGGATGCTGAGAGCCAAACCCAAGTCATCTTTGTAGACCCCAGTGATTCATTTTTGCCAACCATATTCATATCTATAGATCTCATATCTATAAATGGTCATCTACTTAGAGAGACCTCTCTGGTGTGCATGATACAGGCCAGGAAATACAAGCTCTGCTCAAGAAGTAAACAAAGACAACCAAGATATCCGAGAAAGTCAAAGAGGAGATAGAAGAGCACTCTGAGGGAAGAAGAGGACCAATCTTGAGGTAAGATGTACCTGACAAGCTATGCAATTGCTGCCAGTCCATCACTGGGAGGAAGTGCATGTTTGAGGGTAGCTCTCCACCAAGACAGGAGAAGGCTTAGCTTCCCAAACATACTGCCACACTCTTCAGAGTCCAGGCCACTCAGCCAATGGCATCACGGTCTCTGGGTCTCGAAGGTGCACATAGGAGGCTGTGAGGTCATGTGAATATGGCTGACTGTAATGCGTGGACTAGTTCAAATTCCTTAAGTTGGAGGAGTCATTCTCAAATCCAAGTATCACCAGAATCTTCCGGATGGTTTCAGGCACTGATTCCTCCCTTTTCTGCTTCAGCAAGTCTAGGGTAGTACTCAAGAGTCTGCATTTCTGAAGCTGACTCTCACAGCCAGACTTCAGGTTGAGCACGGGGAGTCCTATGGCGGGGGATAGAAGGATCCAAAGAGACAGGAGCCCCACAAGAAGACCAACAGAGCCAACAAATCTGGGCCCAGCATGGCCCAAGAAGTTGATGCACCAAACAAGGACCATGCATAGAGAGGACTTAACCCCCCCATGCCCACCTCAGATGTAGCCAATAGGCAGCTCAGTCTCCATATATGTCACCTATTAAGGGAGGCAGGGGCTGTCTCTTCCATGGACTCTGTTGCCTGCACTTTGATAGCTTCCCTGTGGCTGGGCAGCCTTGCCAAGCCAAGGCAGTCCTGATGAGAGTTGATAGACTGGGGCCAGTTGGTAGGGAGAAGGGCTCCCCCTCTCTGAGGACTAGGGGAAGGGAATAGGGGGGAGGAGGAGGGGAGAAGGGGAGAAAGAGGGGGAGGAAGGGGGAGGGGTGAACCAGGAGGAAATGAGTGAGGGAACTACAAGTGGGATGTAAAGTGAATAAATTAAAAAAATAAATTTAAATATAAAAGAGTGTGCATTTCTTTTGTTTCTTTCTTGTTTGTGTCCTCTCTCTCTCTCTCTCTCTCTCTCTCTCTCTCTCTCTCTCTCTCTCTCT
>OU015746.1:49974385-49994660 GCA_907169655.1 Acomys percivali | reverse complement strand
TCTCTCTCTCTCTCTCTCTCTCTCTCTCTCTCTCTCTCTCTCTCTCTTCCTCCCACTTTCTCTACACAGGGTCTCACCGTGTAGCTCTAGGTGTCCTGGAACTCACTCTGTAGACCACTCACAGAGATCTACCTGTCCCTGCTCCTCAGAGTGTTGAGAGTAAAGACATGTGCTACCAGCCCCCCTCCTCCAAGAGTCTGTATTTGTAACAAGTTCTCAGGTGTTGGCTCTGCTGGGCCAGGACTACATTGTCAGATCCCACTGGTTTTTATATTTAAAAAATGTAGCTTTAGCTAATAAGTTAGGTATGACCTTGAGTGTGCATGTGCCCTGGGATGAAAGCTGTTTACCTTCCCAGGTCTTCACTTCTGTGCAAGACAGAACTCATGGTAAGGAACTATGTCACCCTTCTCAGATCCTTGGAAACAGGGTGGCTGCTCCTCACTCATGCTAGCCTATTTTGCTCTTAACTGCAGCTTATGTTATAGGGATGGAGCTTGGTACCTAGAGCCTTGTTCACTCTTTGTTGCCTTAGCATCCATCCTTCAGTTTTCACCAACCCTACATGCACCACTGGACTCCAGCATTGCCTCTTTTGTTATTACTTGGTCCCTATCACTATAGAACAATGAGCAGCCTTCAGGACCTCAAACTTTCAGGCAAAAATGAGGGTGAGAAATTCCAAGTAAGATTCCCCCATCTACCTGACCAGAACAGCTCTACCCAGAGCCCTACACAACAGAATCCTCTAAGAGTGTGAACAAGGCAGTGTGTGTGTGTGTGTGTGTGTGTGTGTGTGTGTGTGTGTGTGTGTGTCTCAATTCTGTCTCAAGGTTATGATTAGATTCAATTCCCTATAGCCAATGAACAAGCACATCCCTGGCCCACTAGAAGTGGGACCTGGGAGAATCCCCTTCTGAGGCTCTGAGGCCCAGCGGGCCTAGGGGCTAGGGTTTCATGGGAGGCTCCAGTATAAACAATCTGCCATCACTCAGCAATTACGCCATGGCTTTATTCTCTCTCCTGGTTCTACTCTCTTACTGAATCTGGATCTAGTTTGGACTAGTAGATTTTTCCATCCCTGTTTTCCATATAGCACCTTTTTACTCACCTCTGCCTGTCAGGTTGGAAGGTGGACTAGAGGTATGTACATCCTACAACATCTGAGATGGTAGCAAATACCTAGCTGCCAGGCCATAATCTGGGATTACTGAGTCAGGGACAGAAACCTGTCGGCCCAGGTAATTTGCACATTATATTTTAGGATATCTATACCAGAGTATTAGCTTGTGGGGATAACTGTACGTTGTTAACCAGCATATCTTCACTATGAACCACAAAGTATGCAGGAGGCATCATACCATTGATTAGGTACTAGAGAAAGTGAGTAAATAGACAGTTGCAGGCATAGGGGCATGATGCTTGTGATTTAGTGGGTTGAGCAGGGTGAGGTGTATGTGTGTGTGTGTGTGTGTGTGTGTGTGTGTGTGTGTGTGTGTGTACGCATGCGCATGGACTTAATGTTCTTCAGCTTTGGTATAAATAGACTGTTGTTTTTGTCTAGAGAATGATCACTAGAGGGTATGACTAAGCTTTTTGGGTATTTTTAGACTTATTTTTAGTTTTTATGTGTGTGAGTATTTTGCCTACATACATGTATACATCATGGAGGCCAGAAGAGGGCATCAGATTCTCTGGAACTGGAGTTGCAGATGGTTGAGAATTGCCATGCGGGTGCTTGGAATTGAACTGGGTCCTTTGTATTCTCACCAGCTAAGACTTATGGGAATAGCAGGTATTTTCTGGTTTTCCAGTTCTACCTGGGGCATCTGGTAGCAGACAGAACATCTGTGCTTGTGCTGTTCCATAGTTAGTCTTTTTTCCTCCTCTGTATAGCTACAACATTCTAAGAGCAAAGAGGGTGTCCTTGCATATGGCCATTGCAAACACAAGTGCATGCTTGTTGAAAGAATGAATGAACGTAGGTAGCAGTTAGTGGTTTTAGTGGCAGAGCCAAGGTAGCTGAAGCAGGTAACAAGCACAGGCAGCTAACTTTGGAGGCCCAGTGTTGACTCGCCTCCTCCCTGACTCCTCAAACATCTGTTTCAGAAGGCTCCAGAGTGCACTTTTGAAAGTCTCCCTCACAGTAGCTCCCATTTTGCTAACACGCATTGCTGTCCTCTTGAGCCCAGCTCAGGATGGCCAAGTGTGAACATATTGGGTTAAGCTGTTTTCACAAGCATGCTATGTGCCTGAAAAAGTCTGTGGTTGGGTAGATTGAAATAATATTTGAAATCCACACAAACCAACTTCTGTTTAATTTGCTTATTGCACTTTATAATATGCTGAACTCAGGAAGACTTCTGATGTTCCAAGTCACTGTGAGGCTTTATGGTTAACTAAATACCCAGAGTGCGTGCTTTACCTTGTAGTGAGAGTTGAGTCTAAACAGAGGAAGACTTAATGAGATTATTATAATAGCTGTTTGTGTCTTAAGATTGCAAAAATTCTACTTCAATAAAGCAGTATAAGGAACACATTAAATTATGTCACAACAGTGCTACAGCAGGCACAGTATTGGAGGCAGTCCACTGATAATGATGGATAGTTTCTACAATTTGCACTTTTTTTTTTAGCAAAACGAGAGTCTGTTTTGCTTGTTAAAATGCATAGTGATTTACAATAGTCAAAACTACATTTGGCAGCAAGCTATTCTGAAGACAAGATAGGTAGGAAATATTTTCTTGATTAGATAATGGTTGGTTGAAATTCTTTCCAGCTTTGTGAAACAAAAGTTAGCAAGTGAACGCATATCAGATGATGCATCAATTTTCCATAAGCAGGAGCCTGCAACCTACTTTATTGAAAAACCTTTATATGGAGCTAGATTTAATCTCTCAATTTCAGAAGCAGTGCCATGAAATAAGATGTTTGCATGCAAAATCTTCAGATTTCCATTGGAAATTTAAAACAAAGAAGTACGCCATTCCCTTGGGGATAGCACCTATCTTGGATTCATTTTTTCTCTGATGTTCTTGCATAGTTTTATCAGTAGCTTCAGGGAAGTGAAACAGTGTGCCTCCTTCAGAACAAAGACTTGGAGAATTGAAGAAAAAAGGAAGATAATATATTAAAAGCATTTTCTCTACTGTTCTATTTTGCAACTGATTTCTTACGGAGTAATCATGGTTTCAAATAATTTATAGCCTAAATAATTTTAACATTGAATATGGCAGCTGTGTATTAGCTAAATTTGTTTTATTTTCTGCCTAAGCCACCCATGGAAATCTTCCTTAATGTAGGTAGACTTTAACTATACAAAACTGAAAAAAAATGATGAACTTAAGAGACAATTATGTATTTCATACAAACATAGCAAGCAAGTAACACTACCAAAAGAAAGAGAAGAGGAGCTTTGCCAGTGCCTTCATGTTCAGTTGGTAACCCACTCCCCAGAAAATGTCAAGTGCCTGGAAATGAAGAACTGATGAAGATGAGGCAGTCCTAGAGTGAGGTCCTGTAGTGTCCTCGAATGTAACTGGTGTTCTATCTCTTCCAGCTGTGCATTTGTGGCTAATTGGACAATTTTGTCAGTTTCTGTAACAAGACAGCTATTTCCTACCCTTTAAAGCAGCACTTCACTGATTTCTGTTTTCCATTGTCAAGCTTTCAAAAGTTTTACCTACTTTTTAGGATTAAAATTACAGGAGTGTCAAGGTTTATATTGTTTCCATAGAGCCATTTCTCTCTACATTTTAATTTGTGTTTTAATATGTGATTTTAGGTAATGTCAGCATAAATTTCCAAGACATTTTAGTCAAACAACCAGTTTTTTTTCTTGAAGACACAATGTGAGGATCTGCCTAGATAGTTTTCACAAAATACTGTTTCTCATCCAAGGGAACTGTGGGCTCCAGGGGAAGTTGCCTCTGTCAGATTAGGCTCCAGTGTTGAAATTTTCCATCTAGAATACAGAACATAATTCTGGATCATTATGAGATAATATCAAAAGTAACATTGGAACTGTATAGACCTCCCTTCTAAAAGTGGAACCGTTTCAGTATGTAAAACAATGCTGGGACATCTTGAAACATTTTCATTATGCAAAGCTATGTGATTTCTAACAACAATGTTCAGTTTTAGAAACTTACAAGGTATCAAGTAATTCTGTAAAATATTAAAAAAAATCAAAGGAACTATTTTAGGCAAGGCACATAGATCATTTCAAAGTTACATATATCTGAGAATTCTGCCTACTATTTGCAGAAAGAATGACAGAATTAGATAGAAAATTTACAATCCTAACGAGAAACTGGATTTAGTAAACCACAAAACTTGCATGCTGAAGCCATCAAGTGCATGTCCATGGGGCCCTTTATAATGATTGATAGCAACGTGGCTGCATTGCTATCTTCTGCCTCAATCCCACTGGGTAGCATCACCCAGAAGGGAATGCTCGTTATATATTAATGGCAAAAGTTAAGATGAAGTCTAATCAGATGTCTCCTGATTATCGCCTCAGAGTGAACGCAGGAAGCCAAAGAACATGTTGAATGATACCACAGGGTCAGTGCCTACCACTTCTGGAAGGGCAGTACAACTAATCACTGGTTATTTTAGGAAATGCATTTAAATAGATAGTATAAAAGAAAATGAGCGAGAGAACACTGATGGAAAGTAAAAGAAACCTTAGAGATTCATAAGCTAAATGCATGATGCTGAACTTTCTGAGGTGTGATTTAAATAAACTGGCGGTGTGATGCTTTTAGTATAATCATGAGCATGGACATCTAAACTGTCAGGTGATGCTGAGAAACGCTTCATTTTGCTAAATGATGCTACTGAAGTGTGATTATTTCATGAGTACGTATTCTATTAGGGGAATGATATCAATATGTGATTGTTAAAAATACTCTCGTTATCTTCCACAAAAGCATGTAATGGAAGATGAAATGACATTGTCAAAATGCTCATAACTTTTCATTACGGTTTGTATATCTCTCCTCTCTCCATTTGAGAGTGAGTCTAAGTCCCTGGCACACAGTTCACAAGACACCAACTAAGCCAAAACAAACATTAATTGTGTTTAATGTCTTGACATTTTTTTTTTCTCTTCTGTAAGGGAAATATCTTAAGTGTTCTTTCTTTGCTGAGGACTGTGTGCATTTTGGTGCCCCTGCTGCTCCTGAATGTCTTGATTTATAGTCCAATGTACAATATAAGACACCACTTAGAATCTTACTCCACACAGCCAACCCAAGACCACAGCTCCATCTTTATTACCCGAGCAAGACTAAACGCAGCATGACCATTACAACTGGCTCCAGCAGTCATGAAAGCCGGTCTCTGTTCATGGCTGTGGGCTCATGACTGGGAGTGTTTCCATTTCTGGAAATCACATCAGTCAAAGCAGGAAAGCAAGAGTCAGAAATTGGGACTCTGGATCCAGAGGGACAGGGTTTCTAACTTTGCCACTGTTGCTGACAGTCAGATTGCTTTGTACAGTGTGAGCAGTCACCGTGCTGCAGTTTCTGTGCAAACAACAGGACCATGTTTAGCTTAGAGATGGACATAAGACAAAACAAAAAAGCACAGAATGTGTTCAACTATGATATCATCTGTTTCATTAGCTTGATGTTCTTCTGAATTCATTTTATTTTCCTTTCAAACTCATGTCTTCTTATGGTCACATGTGTTCTATTTGCACTGTTATTTCTTCAATTTCTTTCTTAAGTGTCTTAAATGTTTTATTGCATAAGTCTTTCCCTGGTGTGGTTCATGTTACTCCAAGATATATTTTTGAGGCTATTGTAAAAGTACTGATTGCCTGATTTCTTCCTCAGTATGTTTGTCATTTGTATATAGGAAAGCTATTCATTTTTACATGTAAATTTTGTGTGTTTTGACTATGCTGAAAGTATTTATCATCTGTATAAGTTTTCTGGTGGACTCTTTAGGGTCTTTTATATATAAAATAGTATCTGCAAACAAAAATACTTTGACTTCTTACCATCCAATCTCTATCCCTTTCATGTCAGCTAGTTTATGGCTCTAGCTAAGACTTCAAGCTAAGAATCCAAGAGTTTTGGATAAGTGGGCATCTTTGTCTTGTTCTTGATTTTAGTAGAAATGCTTTGAGTATCTCCTCATTTAAGATGATGCAGGTTGTAGACTTGCAATATATTGCCTTTCTTGTGTTTATACGTGACCTCAACCTAAAACCAGAGACATTAACCCAATTAGAGGAAAAAGTGGGGAAAGGTCTTTAACACATTAGGTACAGGAGACAACTTCCTGAACAGAACACCAACAGCTCAGGCCTTAACGTCAACAATTAATAAATGGGACCTCATGAGGCTGAGAAGCTTCTGTAAGGCAGGTGACACTGTCAAGAGAACAAAGCGACAGCCTACAGACTGGGAAAAGATCTTCACCAACCCTCCATCTGACAAAGGTCTAATATCCAAAATATATAAAGAACTCAAGAATTTAAACACTACCAAACCAAATAACCCAATAGAGAAATGGGGCTCAGAACTAAACAGAGAATTCTCAACAGAGGAAAATCAAATGGCGGAGAAACACTTAAAGAAATGCTCAACCTCCTTAATCATCAGAGAAATGCAAATCAAAATTACACTGAGATTCCATCTTACACCCATCAGAATGGCTAAGATCAATAACTCAACTGACACCACATGCTGGCAAGGATGTAGAGAGAGAGGAACACTCCTTCATTGCTGGTGGGAATGCAAACTAGTACAATCACTTTGGAAATCTATCTGGCGCTTTCTCAGAAAAATGGGAATAGGGCTTCCTCAAGACCTAGCTATTCCACTCCTTGGAATATACCCAGAAGATGCACTATCACACAACAGGGACATATGCTCAAACATGTTCATAGCTGCCTTATTCATAATAGCCAGAACATGGAAACAGCCTACGTGTCCCTCACGTAGAAGAATGGATAAAGAAATTGTGATATATTTACACTATGGAATACTACTCAGCTATTAAAAACAAGGAATTTCTAAAATTTGTGGACAAATGGATTAAACTAGAAATGATCATAATGAGTGACTTCACCCAGAAGCAAAAAGAGTCAAATGGTATATACTCACTTATATCAAGACATTAGTCCAAGGGGTACGCCCCCATGAAAAACTTTACCTACCAGGAAAGTGGGTCAGAGGAGAGGACATACTATTGAGACTTTAGGGGTGAGAAGCCTGGGAGAATGAGGAAATAGAAGGATCCAGAGGGTCCTGGAAAACTACAGGCGGGTCTGGGCCCTGGGGTCCTCCTCAAACTATGGCACCAGCCAAGGAAAATATAGGCAGTAAACTTCGAACCCCTACCCAGTCTAGCCGATGGACAGGACACTCTCCACCGTTAAGTGGAGAAGGGGATCTGACTTTCATACAAACTCTGGTGCCCCATATTGGACCATGTCCCTTGGATGGGGAGGCCTGGTGGCTCTCAGAGGAAAGATAATAGGTCACCAAGAAGAGACTCGATACCCTAGGAGCATATACAGGGGTAGGAAGTCCCCCTCAGTCACAGACATAGGGGAAGGGAGTAGGGGGGGAAGTGGGAGGGAGGAAAGAAAGGGAGGATACAAGGACGGGCTAACAATTGAGATGTAATATGAATAAATTAATAAAAAAATTTAAAAAAAAGAATCAAAGAAACAAAGAGCTGGTTCTTTAAGAAAATTAACAAGATAGACAAACTCTTAGCCAAACTAACTAAACAGTATCCAAATCAACAAAAGCAGAAAAGAAAAGGGAGATATAAAAAGAGATATGGAGGAAATTCAAAGGTCTTACTTCATAAGCGTATATGCCGCAAAATTTGAAAATCTAAATGATATGGACAATTTTCTTGATAGATTCCACATGCTGAGGTTGAATCAAGATCAGGTAAACAGTTTAAACAGTCCAATAGCCCTTAAGGAAATAGAAACAGTCATCAAAAGTCTCGCAACCAAAAAGAGCCCAGGGCCAGATGTATTCATTGCAGAATTCTACCAGCTCTTGAAAGAAGAGCTAATACCAATACTCTTCAAACTATTCCACAAAATAGAAACGGAAAGAACATTATCAAACTCATTCTGTGAAGCCACAGTAACCTTGATACCTAAACAGCACAAAAACACAACAAAGAAAAAGAATTTCATACAAATTTCCTTTACGTATATTGATACAAAAATACTTGACAAAATACTCATAAACTGAATTCTAGAACACATCAAAAATACCATCCACCATGATCAAGAATGCTTCATGCCATGCATGCAGGGGTGGTTCAATGTATGGAAATCCATCAATGTAATACACCGTATAACAAACTGAAAAAAAAAAACCCACATGATTATATCCTTAGATGCCAAAAAAAGCATTTGACAAAATTCAACACCAATTCATGTTAAAAGTCTTAGAGAGATCAGGCACCTACCTAAACACAGTGAAGGCAATATACAGCAAACCTATAGTCAACAGCAAATTAAATCAACTCCAGTGAAATCAGGGGCAAGAATAGACTGTCCACTCTCTCTGTTTCTCTTCAATGTAGTACTTGAAGTCCTACCTAGAGCAATAAGACAACTAAAGGAGATCAATTGGTTACAAATTGGAAAGGAAGAAGTCAAAGTATTAGTATTCATGGATGATATGGTGCTATACATAAGTGATCCCAAAAAATTCTACTAAGGAATGCCTACAGCTGGTAAACACCTTCAGCAAAGTAGATGTATACAAAATCAACTAAAAAAATTAGTAGCCCTCCTGTATACAAAACAAATGGGCTGAGAAAGAAATTAGAGGAACAACATCCTTCACAATAGCCACAAAACACATCTTGGTGTAACTCTATACAAGCAAGTGAAAGACTTGTATAAAAAAACCTTCAAGTCTTTGAAGAAAGAAATTGGAGAAGTAATCAGAAGATGGAAAGATCTACTATGCTCATGGATAGGTAGGATTGACACAATAAAAATGGCCCTCTTAACAAAAGCAATCTATAGATTTAATGCAATTCCAATAAAAATGACAACACAATTCTTTCAGACCTTGAAAGAACAATTTTTAACTTCATTTGAAATAACAAACAAACACTCTGAATTGCTAAGGCAATTCTGTACAATAAAAGATCTTCTGTATCCCTTCTCCATCCATGATCTTAAGCAGTACTATAGAGCAACAGTAATAAAAACTGCATGGTACTGGCATAGAAACAGACTGGAGCATAAATGAAATTGAATCTAAGTCCTAGAAATAAACCCACTCACCTATGGACACTTGATCTTTAACAAAGAAGCCAAATCCATACAATGGTAAAAAAAAAAAAAAAAAAAAAAAAAAAAAAGCATCTTCAACAAATGGTGCTGGTCTAAATGGATGTCAACATGTAGAAAAGAGCAAATAGATCCATATTTATCACCCTGCATAAAACTCAAGTCCAAGTGGGTTAAAGATCTCAATATAAAATCAGACACACTAAATGTATTAGAAGGAAAAGTAGGAAAGAGCCTTGAACTCTCTGGCACAAGAGACAATTTCCTGAACAGAACACCAATATCTCACGCTTTAAGATCAACAATTAATAAATGGGACCACATGAAACTGACAGCTTCTGTGACACAAAGGATACTCTCAACACAACAAAATGACAACCAATTGATTGGGAAAAGATCTTCCGCAACCCTACATCGGAAAGAGGGCTAATATCCAAAATATTTAAAGAACTCAAGAAATTAAGCATCAGCGAGCCAAATAATCCAATTAAAATGGGGTACACAGCTAAACAAAGAATTCTGAACAGAGAAATACTGAATGGCTGAGAAACACCTAAAAAATGCTCATTGTCCTTAGTCATCAGGGAAATGCAAATCAAAACATCTCTGAGATTCCATCTTACACCCATCAGAATGTCTAAGAGCAAAACTTCAAGTGACAGCACATGCTGGTGAGGATGTGGGGAAAGGGGAACACTTCTTTAGTGCTAGTGGGAGTGTCCAACCTCTTTGGAAATCAATCTGGTAATTTCTCAGAAAATTGGCAATAATGATAGCTCAAGATCCAGCTATACCACTCCTGGGCATATACCTGAAAGATGCTCCACCATAAAACAAAGACTTTGCTCAACTATGTTCACAGTAGCTTTATTCCTAATAGGCAGAAACTGGAAACAATCTAGAAATCCCTCAACTGAAGAACGGATGAAGAAACTGTGGTACATTTACACAATGGAATACTACTCAGCTATTAAAAACAAAGAAATCTTGAAATCTGTAGGCAAATGGATGGGAATAGAAAGATAATCATGAGTGAGGTAATCCAGATTCAGAAAGACAAACATGGTATTCAGTCACTTTTATCTGGATATTAGCCATATAAGACAGGCTAACCATACTACAGTCCACAAACCTAAAGAAGCCAAGTAACAAGGAGGACCCTAGGGTGGATGTTTAATTCTCATTCAGAAGGGCAGATAAAGAGACACTAGAAGTGCTTGAAGGGAAGGAACAGGATGGGAGTCTACCATATAGGTCCTCTGAGAGACTGCACCCAGCAGGGGATTGAAGCAGATGCTGAGACTCACAGACAAACTTTTAGGCCGAGTACAGGGAGACCTATGGAAGATTTGGGGACAGAAGGACCTGGAGGAAACTGGAGCTCCACAAGGATAACAGCAGAGCCAACAAGTCTGGGCCCAAGGACCTTCAGAGAATGATGCACCAACCAATGACAATGCATTGCTCAGATGTAGTTGATCGGTAGCACAGTCTCCATGTGAGTTCCATCATATGGGAACTATGGGCTGACATGGGCTCTGTTGCTCACTCATCGATCACTTCCTCCTGGAGGGATGGCCTTGCAGGCAGTCCAGATGAGACTTGATAGGCTTGTGTCAGGTGTTAGTGGAAGGGGGCTCCCCCTTTCTGAGGATTAGGGAAGGGGGGGAGGGAGGAAGAGTGAAAGAGGTGGGACAGGGAAGAGATGAGGGGAGACACCTACAATTGGTATGTAAAATGAATAAATTAAAAATAAACAAATTAAAAAGGCATTTTAATGCTTTCATCGTTTTTTCCCCTTGTTTTTAGTTTATAATTCAGAGTTAGGCCTTTTAATGGTGTCCCCAAATTCTACCATGATCTATTCATCTTGAAATGAAACCTCCTCAGTGACCTTGACTGAAAGATCCAATTCTACCTTGTCTTCCAGTTTTGACTGTTTGACATGATGTATTCTGGTGGTGAGACCTGCTGAGGCTTTTCTTTGGCTTATAGTGTTTTTCATTTCCAGTGCAATTTCTATTTCAGTTTTCTTAAACACTTCTGACTCTATGTGCATGTTTTGGATAGGCTTCCTTATTTTATTTGTCTTTCATCTTTCTCTCTCTCTTTTTGAGTTTCTTTGATCATGGTTATAATTGTTCTTTTGAATTCTTTGACTTGGGAGTTTTTCCCAGTCATTTTCATTAGGAGGCACTATTATAAGATTGGTATTTTTCAAGGTGACGTGTTATTTTAGTTTGTGTGTGTGTGTGTGTGTGTGTGTGTGTGTGTGTTGTTTTTATTTCTGCATTGGAATGTGCACATCTGGAGTCTACTCATAGAAATTATTTGAAACTATAAGGTAACATAACAAGATTTCTTAATGTAATAGCCACATTAAAAATGGAGATATGGTCCCCTCACCTCCCTGCTTCTCAGCTACCTCATCAAAAGCCCCTGCCTTGTGCTAGCACTCCCTGAAACCCACCCCAAAACTCTAGGAAGGTGATGTAGACTTCTTCTCCTGGCAGTCTATTTGTCATACTACCCACTGCCTTTGTAGTACCGGAACAATGCAGATTCCACCCTGGATCCCACGTTGGTTGCTCGGACCTATTTCCTTGTATGATTGTCTGCTAGTCACTACATTCACCACCTCACCTGCAGCAGAACAGGGTCTCCCCTAGAAACCCAAATAGGCTTCCTGGACCCCCCCTTTAACCTACCTATCATATACCCAATACTCCAAGGAGCAGTACCACTTTGAATCTGACGGGAACTTAAGTAGCAGTACCATGTGGTGCCCAATCCAGAAATCCAGCCCCTGCTATCCAAGGACAACCAACAGAACCAAGAGAGCTCTTTACAATTTTTTGACGGTTTCTAGGAAGAATCTTCTCAGCCTACAGAAAGTTAATTCTTGGCTTAGAAGTTGCAACTATCCCTAGCAAGCTGAAACCACCTCCAATACCATTGTTTTTTCACAGGAACAAAGAGTGCCTCCAAGACTCAACACCAAGCACACTTCATGTGGTCCACAATCTGAGAAATTGGGATAAACCAAATAAGTATTCAAACAACCACTCATCAAACATGAGAACTGATATCCAAACAACAACAACAACAACAACAACAACAACAACAACGACATTACCAGTGAATTACTCCAAATATCTAGGTCCCATCTCAAAAATTAGCACTAAACAAATAACTAATTCAACATGTCTCCGCCAGAAATCATTACCCCAATTGCAATGAATGTTCCCTGATAAAAGCAATTTAGCTGGCTGGGCATGGTGGCACACGCCTTTAATCCCAGCACTTGGGAGTCAGAGGCAGGTGGATCTCTGTGAATTTGAGGCCATCCTGGTCTGCAAAGTGAGTCCAGGACAGCCAAGGCTACACAGAGAAACTCTGTCTCAAAAAAAAATTGAAAAAGCAACTTAGCTAAGACACAAGACAATAATTTCAAAATAGCACTTATAAATATGCTCAGGAACTCAGAAAGACAAGAACAAAGCCTTGAATGTAGACAGTAAAAATGTAAGTAGTTGAATTAAATAATGAAAATAATCCAAGATATCAGAACAAAATTTTGAAAAGAGATAGAATCTCTGAAGAAAAGCCAAAGTGAAATAAAACTCCAAATGAAAACCTCAGGAAGTCAAACAGAAAGCTCAGAGGAAAGTCATCAATAGATTGGATAAAGTAGAAAACAGAATATCCTGCTCTTGAACACAAGGTAAAGAAAACAGATCACTCAGTCAAAGAAAATATTAAATTTGACAAAAACCCAAGAATAAAGCATCTAGGAAATCTGGGTCACTATAAAAAAACCCAAACCTACCAATTCTAGGAACAGAAGAAAAGAACTCAGGTAAAAGGTAAAGAAAATATTCTTAACAAAATCACAGAAAATTTCCCAATCTCAGGATATGTCTATCAAGTTGCTAGAGACATACAGAACACCAAGAAGACAGGACCAGAAAAGAAACTCCTCATGACACATAAAATCAAAACAAGAAATGTACAGAACAAAGAAAGGATACTGAAATCCGCAAGAAGTAAAGGCCAAATCACTTATAAACGTAGGAGCCTCAGCATAAGACCCAATTTTTCAATAGAAACCTTGAAATCCAGAAGGGCCAGGAACAATGTCCTAAAAGTTATAAAAGCCCAAGATTCCAGCAGTCAAAACTGAAGAGGAAAAAAAAATGTTTCATTATAAAAGACAGATTTAAAGAGTTTATGCCTATATATCCAGTTCTACAGAGAATACTAGAAAGAATGCTTTTCTCTGAATAGAATATTTAACTGCTCAAGAAGGCACAAGGCATTTATAATCCCAAAATATATAGCTAAAACATGTCTGAGAAAACACTACCAAGAACAAAATAGCAGGAAATATTAGATATTATTCAGTGATATCTTTCAATATTATTCAGCAATAATTTCAGTTGCCAATAAGAAGACATTCACTAATAAGTTGGATCAGAAAACAGGGTTCATATTATAGCTGCCTCCAAGAAACACTCCTTGTCGCCAATGACAACGATTTCTCACACATCACCTTAAGGTACAAGTGTGAGAAAGGTATTTCAAACAAATGGAGTAGGAACAAACTGGCATAAATATGTTAATATCTGACTAAATAGACTTCAAAATTCACCAGACAAGATAGTGAAGGACATTTCATACTCATTAAAAGAAAAATCCAGCAAGAAGATATTACAATTCTAAACATTTATGCAACAAGGCTAGATGCACCTAACTTCATAAAAGAAACACTATCAGATCCAAAACCACAGACTGACCCCAACAAAATGTACTGGGTAACTTCAATACTACACTCTTGCCAATATTCTGATCTTCTAGAGAAAAACAAAAAAAATCTAGAGGTAAATGAAATAATAATTTAAATAAAGCACTAAAGAATATCCATTTTTTTCAGAAGCCCACAGATCCTTCTATAAATTTACCAGCATGTTAAGACACAAAGAAAGCCTCAACAAATATAGAAAAAATTTGAAGTAACACCTTGTATACTATCTTACCGCGAAGATATAAAGTTGAGTATCAACAAAAATAGAAGTGACAGAAATTACACAAACAAATGGAAGTAACACAACACATTATTGAAAAGTATTTAGCAATAAATGCCTACATAAAACTGGAGGGATCTCAAATTAATAACTTAATTATATATCTAAAGGTTTAGAACAAACAAGAACAACACACAAAAATAACAGACAGAAGAAGTAATAAATATTAAGGATGAAATTGATGAAGTAGAATTAAAAATAGAAGTTAACAAAATCTAAATGAAAATATTATGAAGATTATTGTAATGAAAAGTTGATTTTTCACCCCTACCCAGATCTAGCCAGTGGACAGGACATTCTCCACAGTTGAGTGAAGAGTGGGGACTGACTTTCACATGAACTCTGGTGCCCCATATTTGACCTCATCCCCTGGATAGGGAGGCCTGGCAGCACTCAGAGGAAGGATAGCAGGCTACCAAGAAGAGACATGATACCCTATGAGCATATACATGGGGAGGAAGTCCCCTCAATCATAGTATAGAGGAGGGGAGTAAGAGGATAATGGGAGGGAGGAAGGAATGGGAGGACACAAGGGATGGGATAACAATTGAGATGTAATATGAATAAATTAATAAAATATATTAAAAAATAAAGTTATATTTACTACAACATAAAAAGAAAGAAAAGTTGATTTTTGGCAAAGATAAAATAGATTGACAAGTCTTTAGCCAAATTAACCAAAAGAGAGAGAAGGAGATCCATACTAATAATATGAAAGATAAAAAGGGAGACATTACTGAGTATACACCAATAATCACAAGGGTATACTGGAAAATATATACCCTACTACACTGGATGGATTTCTATTTTGTTTGTTTTGTTTTGTTTTCAAGCCAAGGTTTCTCTGGGTAGCTCTGGCTGTCCTGGAACTTGCTCTGTAGACCAGAGTGGCCTCGAACTCACAGAGCTCTGCCTGCTTCTGCCTCCTCAGTTCCTGGATTAAAGGTGTGCGCCACCACCACTCAGCAGACAGATTTCTATACACTCATGACATATGAAAATGAAGTCAATATGACATAAAAATATTTAAATAGACCAATACCAACCAATGAGGTAGAAGAAGAATAAAAATATCTCCCAACTGGGGCTGGAGAGATGGCTCAGAAATTCAGAGCATTGGCTGCTCCTTGTGAAGACCTGGGTTCAGTTCCAGCACCCACTTGGCAGCTTGTAACTGTCTGTAACTCCAGTCCCAGGAGACTCAACACTTTCTTCTGGACATTTTGGGCATATAAGATACAGATACACATTCAAGGAAAACACATACAAATCAATCAATCAATCAATCAACCTCTCAAGTAAAAAAATTCCCCTGGTCTCTATATTTATAGTGCAGAATTCTCAGACTCTCAAAGAACTAATGCCAATACATCTCAAATTACTTCAAAAACTAAAGAAACAAGAAATACTTTCAAAATCTTTCTATGAAGTCATTATTACCCTGATACCTAAATCAGTCAAAAAAGAAAATTTATTGAACATCTTTCTAATGAGTATATGTATAAAAATTCTCAGTAAAATGCTTATGAACTGAATTCAGCAATACACCAGAAAGATTATCCACTATGATCAAGTCAGCTTCATCCTGGGATGGTTCAACATACCTAAGTCAATAAATGCAATCTACCACACAAACAAACTACATGATCATCTTATTAGACACAGGAAAGTATTTGACCAAACATCCTTTCATGATATAAGAACAGGAAAATCTAGGGATACAGAGAAAATAACTCAACATAATATAGGTATTGTACAACAAGCCTATGGCCAAAACATTGCTAAATGGAGAAAAACTCAATGTATTTCCACTAAAATCAGGAACAAGATAAAATGTTCATATTTTTTTTTGTTTATCTTCTCTTCAATATGCTGCTTGAAACCTTAGCTAGAGCAATAAGACATGTGAAGACAATAAAGCAGATACAAACAGGAAGAAAAGAAAGCAAGTTACTATTTGCAGATGACGATTCTGTACATAAAAGACCTTAGTGTCCAGCAGAATTCCTACAGCTAATACGTACATTCAGCTATGAAGCAGGGTTAATGGGACCAAGAACTTGTTGCTAGATAGGATGGATTTAGTAATAACGTTACTCTGTTAAACGGGCATATTTTAAACTGACACCTAACAATTTATTTGTATACTTGTAGAACAGTGCAGTTTTCAGCTCTCTTTAGAGACATTTCTTCTGTCTGTAGAGGAAAAGTGAGAAAACCAAACTTTTAGAAAAGTATAGGAGAATATTTTAGAGATATAAGAATAGAATCCAATTTATTGACCTCTATACAAAGACTGAAAATACAAACCCACAAGGTTTCTAATAATCCCCAAAGCTTAAACCACATAGGCTTAGCCATCATTTTTTTTTTGTTTACATTGCATTTTCTTCAAGCCTGGCTTGAGATTTTTGTTTATTTGAGGGACCTGCTGCTCTACATTTGCAGAACTGTCACCAACTAGAGGTAGTGGGTTCCCATGGAAGACGCTGAGTGTGTCATCTTGTAAGCTCTACAGGGCCTGAGCAAGCAAATGCCAAAGCTAACAAAGTATATGGCTGCCCAGAAATCCTGCTTTGAATCAATGAAGTTAGAGAAATCAGACTCACATATGCCTACCCTACATATTAATGATTAATTGTTAATGCATAGAAACTGAATGCATTCAAATAACATAAGGCTCCTCTTTCTCCTGCCTTTTATTAAAACAGAACTTGATATTAGTATCTTCCAAAAAAAATAAGACTGGGTTTTGATGTAATTTTTGTCTCAGTTTTTAAGCCAATTATTTTGTCACTTCAATGTTTTGTTTGAAAACAGACCAGTTTGGGTTAGTTTACAACATTTCTTTTGGGCTGTGGACCTACCTAGCTCCATGTCTCCATGACTTATTCAATGGTGTGTAGTAATAAGATTGATTTCAGAATTCCAAACATGTCCATCCACCTGCTCCCAGAATCCAGCAGTGTGAGCTCTTTAATATCTTAAATGCCTTCTCTCTGAAAATAGCTTTTGATTAGTTTAAGTTTCTTCCAACCAAGCAGTGATATCATTCCTTTGAAGACTGCAATTAGCCGACTGAAGAAACCAGCGGTGATGCCACTGACCAATTACCAAGCGGAGAACTGTGAAATTTGGGTCTGTTGGTGAGGTGGGAAATAGTACTAAAAATTTCCTGTCAGGAATCTTCTGGGCTAGTTTAGGCACTCTCAAAAGTACCACAAAAGCCCAAACACATCTTCAGAGATTGCCAAGCTTTCTTTTATGTACAAGGTAAAATTTTAATGGGGAGACAGGAGTAAGCTAATGAAGGTAAATTAAAAAATAACCCTTTCTTTCTAAACCAAAGAAATCTTTCTAAACCAAAGAAACTAGCCACTCAAGAAAGAAAAAAAGTACAGAAAATTGCAGAGGAACAGATATGCTCAATGGGATTCAGAGTGAAATCTTGGCCAAGGTTATTCCTACATTGTTTAAATTCTTACACACATCTGCACCTCTATGGAGGCCTAAATAAGAGGGAAGACCATAGGCTCATGTATTTGAATGCTTAGCATCAGAGAATGGTACTATGCCCAAAGGATTAGGAACTGTGGCCTTGTTGGAGGAAGGGTCTCACTAGGGGTGGGATTTGGCATTTCAAAAGCCAACACCAGACCCAGAGGCACCCTCTTCCTGCTGCTCATGCTTCTGGGTGTAGAACTCTTACCAATTTCTTCAGAGCCGTGTCCACTTGTGTGCCGCCATGCTTCCTGCCTTGATGATAGTGGACTAAAACCACTGAAACTGTAAGCTAGTTCCAATTCAGTGACATTGCGCCATGGAGTCAATTCACAGCAGTGAGGCCTGCCTAAGACGGCCTCATTGTATGAGTTGGAGTGTGTCAGTCTCTAAATGTCCATACTGTATTAAAAGTTTGTCCCCCAGGGTGATGGCATTGGGAAACAGTGAAACTTCAGGAGAAGGCATAGGAGTTATCCCCCAAGCCTCACAAATGTAATTTGCTCACAATCCCTTCATTCAGTGGTGTTTGGATAGAATCAAGTGGAGCTTTGGTTTTTTAATTTTGTAGAAAGGAATGTTGCTAACATTTTCCCCCAGAACTTAAACATGAACATGATATTCTTTCACCAATATTCACATGTGTGAGGATAAAGGAAAATAACTATTTTTTCTTTTCTTATAGGCTGTTGAGGAAAGGTTGTCCGGAAGTGTTTTTTGTTTGTTTTAATGTGTGTTTGTTTGTATGTCTCTGTGTGTGTGTGTGTGTCTATGCTATGTGTGTGTGTGTGTGTCTATGCTATGTGTGTACTCTACCTCTGCTATCTGGAGGCCAGAGGAAGGCATGTAACTCCTGGAGGTGCAGTTACAAATGGCTGTAAGCTACCTGACAAGTTTCTAGGAAGGAACGTTAGGTTTTCTGAACAGTAAGAGCTCTTTTTTTTTTCCCCCGGGGCGGAGTTTGAGACAGGATCTCTCTGTGTAGCCTTGGCTGTCCTGGACTCACTTTGTAGACCAGGCTGGCCTCGAACTCACAGAGATCCTCCTGCCTCTGCCTCGCGAGTGCTGGGATTAAAGGCTTGCGTCACTACGCCTGGCTACAACAAGAGCTCTTAATTGCTGAGCCATCTCTTCAGGTTTGTGTTTTGCTTTCCTATATATTTTCCATAACTAGTCAGACAGAAGTCTCAGAGATTTTAGTTTCTATCCACTTGGTATGTCAACTTTGTGATAAAATGTATGTGAATTCCTAACAGAGGTCAGTCTTGTGTGTCTGAATTTATATATATATACATTAATTTCCTCATTACTGCCTTGTATTTGTTAAGAGCCCACTGTTAACAACAGCCCACTGTTTTTTTCTTCAGTCTCACTACATATAGATCTGTGCAATGGTGGGAATATGTATGTGAATGTTGCATACATGAATATCCCCAATGTATCCCTTCTATGTTTCATTCTATATAGACAATATTCATATTCATAATCTGTAATGGGGACTGACTCCCTAATTGTATATACTGACTTTTCTGCCATGTTCAATTGAAGACACACATTTTATCTTATACACCAGTACAGGTCCCCATTCTGTGATCTGACTTCATTATTCTGGCACCACATCCAACTTCTAGGCTCAACCAGGCCTTACACTTGTTCCAGGGCCCATGCTGGTGAGTCCATTAGATCCTCCCTTCCACACACTTCCCCAAATCTCCAGATCTAACTCAAGCCCCATATCTAGTGTCTAGGCTTGTCAGCTCCACCTATGTCATCCCCAAATACTAGTATTGGACCAAGACACACATCAGCACATGCTATCCCACCACATCATGCCCAAGCCTTGGGCCCAACACATCATGCACAACCTGTGTGCAGATCAGCCTGCTGCATCCATGTCAGACATAGGAATAAAAGAAAAGTCCACACGCCTAGATTTCATGACAAAAAGACAAACAACATAAAAGATAAAGACAGCACTTTCCTTCAAATACATTCTTCAGTGGGATTTACCTGGAAGAGCCACAGGACACAGACCTTAAAAGAACAACCATAAATTTCATGAGAGAATTCAAGGAGTTTAAAAAAGATACAAAGTTCAATGAATTTAAGATAATAAGCATAATGAGAATAAAATGCCTAAGTGATGCCCAAGAAAGCACAAGCATAAAGCTGAATGAAATGTGAAAGACAGTCTAGGATTTGAACACCATGTGCAATAACAATGAAATCTTGAAATTTTGCAGGTAAGTAGCTACAACTAATAAAATATTATATTTGAGTGATGTAATCCAGACCCAGAAAGACAAATATGACATTTTCTCCTTTATTTGTGGTTCATTGCTCAGAATCTTGCTGTGAGTATATATAATCTGCAGTAATGCCTCAAACTAACAAA
>OU015746.1:49960837-49974375 GCA_907169655.1 Acomys percivali | reverse complement strand
AAATATTTATCCTTATACACAGATAAATGTAGTTCAATACTCACCAAAGAAGCTTCTTTTTTGCAGCAGATGGGGCCCATTAAAGTAAAATGTACGTGGTCAAATTTGAGAGAACAACCGGCTGTTGTTCTCAATTGCCTCACCCAAATGATACATCTACAACACAACTCCTATATCTATGGCTCAGGAAGCACATGGGTGTAAGGATGGAAGAGCCAGTGGGTCAGAAGATCTGCTGTGACATAGTATCTTCTAGAATAGGGAAGGTGCACACAGGAAACATCAACAGTATGGCTGCCTAAATAAGATCTGAACCATGACAGCACCAGCTGAAATATCAAGTGGATGAGGGTGGAGGGAGGGAACTCACAAGATCCCACCTCTAGATGGAAAACTACAGACAATTAATGACTGCGGAGAGAGGGCGAATCCGTCTCCATTAGGGGTGAGCTCTCTATGTGTTTATCCATTTTCTAATAGCTAGCTCTAAAATTATACACCTACGAACACCATTAAATGGACTCAGTAAGTTACATTAACCTCTTTTGGTAAATTGTTCTGGGTGTGTTTAGTTTTCTTTTTAGAGTAAAATATCCTTCTAGTTTTGTTCTGTAGCATTGGCTTAGTGGATATAAATTCCTTGAATATGTTTATCATGAAATATTTTTCTTTTTCCTTCAACTACTACCAATAATTTTTCTGTATATTCTAGCTTCTGCAGGCATGTGATGGCTTTCAGATCCGTAGAACATCATACCAGGCCCTTCTGGCTTTCAAAGCCTCCAATGGGCAGCCAGGTGTTAATCCAATGCATCTGCCTTTATATGTCACTTAGGTTTTTTTTCTCCTTGTAACTTTCAGTATTCCTTCTTTATTCTATACAATTAGTGCTTTAGTTATTATATAATGTGGAGAATTTCTTTTCTTGTCTTGTCTGCTTGGTGTTGTTCTGTATGTCTCTTGTACTTTGATAGGCATCTCTTGCCTTATATTTGAGATTTTTTTCTATGATTTTTGCTGAAACTATTTTGTGTGCTTTTGATCTGGTTCCTTTTCCTTCTTTTATGTATAGAATTTTGGTTTTAGTTTTTAAAATAGTGTTCCAGAGTTCCAGCATACTATATTCTTGAATTTTAAAATTACTATTATTATAACCATTTTTTGAGCCAATGATCCAATTTTTCTACTTTATCTTCCAAACCTGACATTCTCCTCCACCTCATTCAATATATTGATGAGCCTTTCTTCTGAGGCTTTTATTTGACTTCCTGAGTTTTTTATTTTGAGCTATATTTTATTTTTGCTTTTCCTTAGGAATTTTATCTCTTTTATCTTCATACCTTACATTGCTTTCATTGCTTCACTCAACTTTGTTTTAACCATCTTAATTTGAGTATTTTTATATATTCTCTTTGAATTCCTTGAGCTTATTCATAGTTGCTATTTTGAAATCTTGTGCACCCAGTAAATTGCTTTTCTCAAGGACAGTACAAGGAAGATGCTAAATCCTGGAGGGAACATATTGTCTTGAATTCATTTTGTTTGCATTTTAACAATGGTAACCATGCTTCTGGAATTAGGTTTTATGGTGAGATTTCATGGTATACATATTTTATATCACTTTTTAAAAAATTAGATAGGTAGAAAAATCAGTTCTTAATGTATTTATTAGATTTGTATGTGTACCAGGCTCATGATTAGTGCTCCCCAGCAGTCAGAGAAGGTATTGTGCCCCTTGGGTCTAGAGTTAAGCATGGTTGTGAATCTTCTTGCCAATCTTCAGAAACGTGTGTTAGGCTTGCCTAGTTCTATCTACCGTGGTCTGTGGGTGGCAAAGGAGACTGTCCCCAGAGACTGTATGGGGGAGAAGAGCCAACAATCAGTTGAGTGCTATCTCCTCCACATGCTAATGTTTACGCATACAGGCATCTGATAAGTTGATTCTTCTCCACTGACCACTCTAAAGGCATGCCAGGCCTCCTCTTGCAGGAATGTTGGGAATCTGAAGTCCACCTAGTGTTTACATGTGACAAAGAAAAAGCAGACTCTTCTCTTAGATGGACCTAGACATCCAGAACTTTTGTGTCCCTGTCTGTTATCACCCTACACTAACATTTTCAGATAGAGTAGGGACTGTTAGCTTCACACCAGTGCCCACAACAGTACTGCAAGCTATTATTCCTCCTAGAGCATACTATTTACACATGGGTGGAAGGACACACACACAAAGCACCCCTTTTCTCTATATTTCTGCATAGCAAGAGCCTGACAGCTCCCAAAGTGGGCGCTAATGGGTTGTGGGGTGGGGAGGGTGGGAGTACATCTGATCCTGACTTTTAAGCTACTCAATACTGCTCTGTTCAGTAACCAAGCTGCAGAAGCAGTAGCCTAGTAGTGTGCAATGATCCTCCATTTCAGAGTAGACATTTTTTCATCCCACAAATGCCTTGAGAACTGCTATCATGTGGCCACTTCGGGGTAAATGATGAGAAAATAATTATGACTAAGACCAAGAGAGACAGCCACAAGCTGTGAAGAGAATATCGGCCTTAAACTTAGAAGACTGCAAATGTTTAATCAATTATGATGATCATGTACTATGAGTAGGTTGCCAGCTAAAACAAAAGACACAACGTACTGAATTTCAGATAAATATTTGCACATTACCTATACTAAAAACTACATGTTTTTATGAAATTCAAATTTAACCGAGGACTCTATGATTTTTGATGGTCAAATGTGACAATCCCAGGTGTGTAGGCTTCACAAAAATTGAAGAGCCATTGTCAGCTAACTACATTTCAAAGGTGGAGCAGCCTTCACACACCTAAAGAAAGAAAACTATAAGGCTTACCTCAGAAGCTGCTCTCTGTGGATGCTGATTGGAATTGTTCTGTTGTTCGATAATTTTAAATTTCATGTGGTGTATTTTTATCAAATTCATTTCCATACCCTCCCCACCAATCCTTCCCCTTCCCCACCATTTTCCCTCCCAAATTCATTCTCTCTCTCTCTCTCTCTCTCTCTCTCTCTCTCTCTCTCTCTCTCTCTCTCTCTCTTTCTCTCTCTCTTTCTCTCTCTTTTTTAAAAGAGTGCAATTTAAAGATTGCACTATGGAGAGAGTTAGAGAGGACATTGGTGTGCAGAATGGGAGAGCTCAAAGCAGGGGTAGGACTATGTTCTAAGAAAGTCAGGAAATACCCTCCTTGTCCTATTAACAAAAATGCACTGCGTATAAAAGCATCCCCAAGAAAGGCAGAAATACAAGCAGAGGCCAGACTAATAGTTGAGAAAATAAAAACAAAAAGTTTGGCAGTTTCAGCCTCTGTGCAAGAATACTGTGGCTGTGAGGCATCAATGCCTTGGGGTTAGTGGAAGGATGATCTGGAATGCAAGGAAGTCCACAGGGGGCGTTTTCTGGGGGTGTCCTTGTGGCCTGCAGCTCTGTCTGTAATCTTTGTTAAAAGGCCTGGGACATAGCTCTGTTGGGCTGCCCTTCTTAGCCACGCAGATCCTCCAAGACTGCATATCTTGATCTGTTGATCTGTTTCCAAATGTCTCTTAGTGTTTGACTTTTTCCTCCACTCTGCTGGTAAACATTTGAAGTAAAAGTAGTCTCTACATAAAAATTTGAGTTTCTCCAACAACAGCAGCAGCAAACACAAAACTGAAAGTGATACCTAGTATGGAATACAGGCCTATGATGATCAACTGAGCCATAATTCTTTTTCTCTGAATAGCCTTCAGTACCAAAGTGTTAATTTTTTGGACCTGTTATAAAGTCCAAGACAACACAGAGTCCAAATCGCAAAGAGTAAAAATAACATGTTTAATTCAAGCAATGTATATAATATATAACTTAAGAACTCCATCTATCTATCTATCTATTTATCTGTATATCTATCTATCTATCATCTATTTTCTACCTATCATCTGTTGTGGATCATTATTTGGTGCTAGGGATTGAATCTATGGGTTTGCTCATGCCAATCACATATTCTACTACTGAGCACAACTTCCTAGCTCTCTATTATTGAACTAACTTTAACACAGTTCGTTGGAAAAGAGCCACATTCATGCAATACTTAGAATGCAGTATACTTCTTCAAATATGTATGTCATATGATTCTTTATGGCTTTCTCAGACAACTCCAGTGCAATTTTCCTCCTCTCTCCATGCCCTGTGTGGCATCCCTACCACTTTACCAATTAAGTCTCTTCCTCCATTTCCCATCTACCTCCTAATGCTATTGCCCTCTCTAATGCTCCTTGCAGCCCCCGTGGGCTTTTTCTTTGCTGGTATTTGTGATTATTCCAGGTTATACAGTCACATATGAAGATTTGGAGCAAGGAACTATAGATGAGAGAGAGCATATGGAGTGTTTTTCTTTCTGGGTATGTGTTACCTTACTTAATATCCTATTTTCTAGTTCTACATAATTACCTGTGAATTTCATTTTTCTTTACAACTAAATAGTGTTCTATGGTGTGTACGTACCACATTTTCCTTATCTTTTTGCCAGTTGAAGAACATTTACGCTGTTTCTATTTCCTAGCTTTTGTCAACACAGCAGCAATGAACGTGGCTGTGAAGTAGAATGCCAAGTCCTTAGGGCATTAGCCAACGAGTGGTATATCAGGGCCGAATGCGAGATTTACTTTTAGCTGGTTGAGGGTTCTCCACACTGATTTCCAGAGCAGCTGTGTCAGTTTGCAAGTCCATCAACAGTGAATGAGAGCTCCCCTTTCCCAGATGCCCTTCAGCATTCGTTGTTGCATATTTGATCTTAGCCATTCTGACTGGGGTAGAACGAACCCTTGAAGTTACTTTAATATAATTTCTCTAACTTCTAAGGATAATGAACTTTTTTGAGACATTTCTTAACCATTTTTATTTCTTGCTTTGAGAACTGTTTAGTTCCGCGGCTCACTTTTTTTGAATGGGTTGAATTTTGTCATGAATCTTTGCTTTTTGAGTTCTTTATATATTTTATAGATTAATACTCCATCAGATATATATCTGTCAAAGATCCTTTTATACTACAGGGACTTCCTCTTTATTTGATTAGTTGTTTCCTTAGCTCTTTAATTTTGTTAGGTCCCACCTGTGAACTGTTGGTCTTCATTCCTGGGCAAATGGAGTCTTATTCAGAAACATTATTCCTACACCTGTGACTTGTAGGGTCCTGCCTGCGTTTTCTCCCAGAAGATTCAGTGTTGTGGGTTTAACATTTAAGTCTTTGACTCACTTGGATTTAGTTTTTGTGCAAAGTGAAAAACAGGATCTATTTTCTTTCTTCTACACATGGGCATCCAGTTTCCCCAGCATTTGTTGACAATACTGCCCTTATTTCAGTGGATAATTTTGGAATTTTTGCCAAATATTAGATAGCTATAGTTATGTGTGCTCATACTTGGCTATTTTGTTCCATTTGTCTGCCTGTTTGTTTTTGTGCTAGTATAATACTATTTTTTATTATGCTATTTACTATGATGCTATATCTTGAAAACTGAAATGTTAATCCTTCCACCACCCTCATTTTTGCCAAGGATGTTTGTGGATACCCTAAGTATTTTGTGAAGGATGTGGCTAAGTAGACAGAAGGATTAGTTTAATACTATGTCCATTTAGCAGAATAATATGTTCTCCTCTACCGCCTATGACCTACATAGCATCAGGTTCTTCCACTTAATAATAGTGTCGTGCTTGGGTTTTAACTTGAATGGGCCTACATTTGATCAGAAAGTGATTGCGAGTATTTCTCCAGTGGCACATGTCTTACATGCCAGTCATTACTGTAGCAAACAGAGTACACAGATGTGTAAGTGTGCTGGGTAGTTTATGTCAACTTGACACAAGCTACAATTATCTGAAAGGAGGGAACTTCAATTGAGAAAACACCTCCATAAGATCTGGATGTAGGGCATTTTCTTGATTAGTGATTGATGTGGGTGATCCTAGCCCATTGTGGATGATGCTGGTGGTCCTGGGTTCTATAAGAAATTAGGCTGAGTAAGCCATGGGGAGAAAGGCAGTAAGTAGAATTCTTCCATGGCTTCTGCATCAGCTTCTGTCTCCAGTTTCCTGCCATGCTTGAGTTCCTGTACTGACTCCATTTCCTTACTAAGTTGTATTGCTCATGGTGTTGTTGCTTCACAGAAACATGTAGAAGAATTTAATTCAGAACATGGGTGCTCTGGCAAGAGATCACATCTGAAGACATTCTAAGTCTGTGTGATTTGTCTGGAATACAGACATGTCTTTAATCCTGGAAGTCAGAGGGAAGCAGATCTGTGAAATTAAGGCAAGCCTGGTATAGAGCAAGTTAGGTCCAGCATAGTGATACATGCCTTTAATCCTAGCACTCAGGAGACTGAAGCACACAGATCTCTAAGCTCAAGTCAGTGCTGTTCAGGCAGTTCGGTTGAGTCAGTGAGTTGAGAGGCAGTGCAATGGAGTTGAGTTTGTGGCAGTTCAGTTTGTGTAATTCTGAGGCAGTTTTACCGGGAGAGTTTTACAGAGAGAGGTTGCAGAGAGAACAAGATAGACACAGATAAAAGACAGAAAGAGCCAGAGAATAAAAGGAGCCAAAAGATTAGAATAGATTACTAGAGTTAGTTTGAGGCCAAGTGGAGCAATTGAGTGAGAAACTGAGAGAAGCCAGATTGAATCAGTCAGCTCAGAGAGGAGTTTGAGCCAGAATAGCTGAGCTGAACCAGCCAGCCAGAGTTCAGAAGGAACTAGAAAGGCTAAGCTTCTTCATCAGTAAGTCTCAGATGCTGAAAACTTTCTAGGCCTAGGTACGATTGAACAGTGGGTAGAAGCTTCCAGGACTAGGCCTAGGTTAGCAGACAGAGGCAGTAAGTCTCTGAGATGACAATTATCTCTGGCTAATAAACGTTACTTTTACAGAAATAGTAACCCTAACTAAGACAAGATGGTTCCAGGATTGTGGGGTATTGCTGGGATAGACTTGACCATGTGCTTTGGGGAGGATGGTGGAAGGACTTTGAAACTTTATGCAAGAAAGGCATTGAGTGTTCAATGCTTAGTGAACTGTTAGGTAGGAGCTTGGAAGATAAGAACATTGAAATCAGTGCAGAAGATGAAGGTCTGGCTTGTGAAGTTTTATAGAGAAATGTAAAGACTCCATTGGGGCCATTTCTTATTTTGAATATAGATTCTATGGTTCTGGCTAGCTGGGGCAGAAGATTTAGCTGTGATTAGCAATATACCAGAATTATTAACATGAAACCTTTGCTTTGTAAGGCTACTCAATGCTGGTTAGCTGGAGCTTAGAAATTAATTGTGATTAAAAAACAAACAAACCAAGACAAAAACTAAAACAAAAAACAAACAAAACCAAGCATCACTGAGGTGGAATCTTCCAGAAGTGTTTCCTGAGAATCAGCACATAGAAGCTGTGTTCCAGAGGCAGCCAAGGTTTTACATTGTGCTGGCAGCAGAGTTGGGTAGTAGAAGAGTCACGGAGGTTGCACTGGTTTTGAAACCATGAAAGGGTCATGGAGAGCAGCTGAGGATTGGCACTGTGAAAGGCCAGGGAGGCCATTGGTGATGGTGCAGCCTCAGTGGGAGTAGATGGCTCAGGACTGAAGGCGTCATGCAGAGAAGTTGAGGTTGGGCACAACGAAGAGTCTAGGAGAGGCTGCCAGTGCCAGTGCAGACCAGTTGCAGCAGAAGACCCCAGCTTTTGGGAACATTGGTACCACCAAGGACAGCAGCAGTGGAGGAGTGGAGCCTGCCAGAGATTAGAAACAAGTTGTGTGTACTGCAGAGCTCAGAAAGTGACCCAAACCCTGAGGAATGGACTGGATGATCGTGAGTGAATCCCAGATATGGGACCTTGGTTCTAGCTGAATGTGACTGTGCCCTGATAGTTCACTCTTAAAGTAAGGGAGTAACTTATTTATGATTTTACAGGAGCCCAAAGTTGAGAGACTAAGTTTTAAGGAAATTTTATATTTTAAAAGAGACTTTGGATTTTTTTCATCTTTTTTTCTTTTATTTAAAATAGATTATTTTCTCATACAATATATCCTGATTATAGTTTTTTCTCCCTCTACTCCTCCTAGTTCCTCCCGATATCCCTCTGAACTCTGGATCCACTCCCTTTTCGTCTTTTATTAGAAAAGAACAGGCTTCTAAGAGATAACAACCAAACATGGCAAAAATAAAGTATAATATGAGTAAGCAAAACTATCACATTGAGGCTGGACAATACAAACCAGCAGAAGGAAAAAAGCAGGCATAAGAACCAGAAATCCACTTGTTTGCACACTCAGGACTCCCATAAAAATATTAAACTGAAAGCTATAATAAATATACAGAGAGCCTGATGCAGACCTGTGTAGCCCTGAGCTTCCTGCTTCAGTCTCTATGAGTTCATATGAGCCTTGCATGTTCAGATTCACTGATTCAGAGAGCCTTGTTCACCTGGTATCTACCATCTTCTCTGTCTTCTACTCTTTTTCTGTCTCCTTTTCAGTGGGGTTCCCTGAGCTCTGAAAGAAAGGATCTGATAGAGACATCCCATACCCAGGTCTCTTGGCTATCTATTCTCTGATTCTTAGTAACTCAAGAAGTTTTGGGCATGGGTTCTATCTCATGGAGTGGGCTTTAGTCAAATCATATATTCATTAGCCACTCTCACAAGTTCTGTGTCACTGTTCCCTATCATATCTTGCAGATTGTAGATCAAAAGTTTTGTAGTAGATTGAATGTTGATGTTTTTCTTTCGGTAGCCTGTACAGTACCTTCCTGCAAAAAAGACACTAGAATTTAGGTATGAAGGCTCCATGTAGGCACCAGTTCAATGTCTCCATGGTCAATGAGTTGTGTAAGTATTTTCCTTGGCAATGGGGTCCAGCTGCCAGTTTGTAGAGAGAAATTCACTGTTCCATCAACAGCCTCTGTTGTTTGGAGATTTCCATGGGACCCCTGTGGCCAACAACCCAATTGAATGCAACCAAACCTCATTACTGTAAGCCTCATTTGGTGACTAAAGAGGGCCAGTTGAGACTCCATATCACTCATCATTAGTAGACCTCATTAGAATTGCCTTAATATATTTTAGGACATTTATACTGTACTAAGTTCCACATCATCCCTCAGATGCCCCTCAATTTCAGCTCCCCTCCTCTTTCCCTCAACCGTATCACCCTTTCCCACCTGACCCTCCCATTCCATCCTTACCCATCCTCTATCTGTCTGTAAAATTATTTCTATTACCCCTGTTTACAGGGAGAACCATGTATTTTCCTAGATCCTTCCTGCATATCTAACCTCTCTGGGTCTAAGATTGTAGCTTGGTTATCATTTATTTAATGGCTAATATATACATATAAGCAAATATATACCATTTTTACCTTTCTTGGTCTGGATTACCTCATTCAGGATGATTTTTTTCCAGTTCCATCCATTTGCTTTCAAATTTCATGATGTCATTATTTTAAGAGCTGAGTAATACTCCACTGTGAGAATGTATTTCTTTATCCATTCTTCTGTTGAGGGACATCTAGATTATTTCTAGTTTCTGGCTGGTATTAGTAGGGCATCAGTGAGCATGATTGAGCAAGTGTCCTTGTGCTAGGATGGTGCATCCTTTGGGTCTATGCCCAAGAGTAGTATAGCTGAACTTTGAGTTAGATCAATTCCCAATTTTCTGAGGAACTGCCATATTAATTTCCATAGTGGCTGTAAAGTTTGCGTTCTTACTAGCAATGGAGGAGTGTCCCACTTGTACCACAACCTCACCAGCATGAGCTGTCACTTGTGTTATTGATCTTACATGTATATAAATACAAGGTGCTCAGTCTGTATAATGTTACTTGCATGGATATGTTTTCAGGGCTGACCACTTGGTATTGGATAACCAATAAATGTGCTCTTCTCTGGGGATGGCTATTTCTCCCATTCTCAGTAGTCCTTATTTGCTTGTTATTTGTGTGGGATGGATAAGCCCACAACTTCTTCCCATTCACATTATCATGTCTATTGGCACCAGCCTTGTTCAGGTCACATGTGAGCAGTATGTGGGTGAGACTTTTTGGATGTGGCTTTTAGTATTATTGGGAGACCCAAACTCACAGAATATCCCCCTTTCCTCCCAGCCTAACAATCCATCCACACTTCTTCCTCAGTGTTCCTTGAGCCTTAGGTGCAGGAGTTGCATTGTCCATGTATCAGTTGGGAATGACCTCTCTACATTTTGGCTGGTTGTAGGTTTTTGTAATGGTCTTCATCTGTTGCAAAAAGAAATGGCACTTTTATTCAAGATAATATTTTTACTGATTATTTTGGAATTTAATACAGGTCAACCCTTCTACCCTTGTGCCACCCCACCACCCCAAAAGAAGATAAGAAAAAAATACATCAAGTACAATCTGTGCTGCCCATATGCCCATTGGAGTATGGTCAAACTCCTAGTGCCCATCCAGCCCCTTAAAGAAAACTGAGTCCTTCCCCCGACCCCAACTGTGAAGAGCTACACTTCAGCATCCTCATCACAAATTTAAGAACTCTTTTCCATGCCTTCCCGCTTAGACTGTTTCTTTCTTTCTTTTTTTATTTTTGGTGTTTAGAGTCAGTGTCAGGGCATGTTGCAGAAGCTTTCAATGTCTCTCATTCTCAACTATGAGTCCACAGTCATTAATACCACTGTGACAGAAGCTGCCCTGCCCATAGCAGCCAGTGGCAGCATAGATCATGGCCTTCCACGTGGCCTCCCATGGAGGCATGGACCACAGACATCCACTTGGTCTGTAGTATCAAGGAGTTTGTACCTCATCATGGCCTTCAGCAGCATCAGAGATCATAGACACCAGCATAGTCCCCTATGGTATCCCTGATCACGGACATTCACATGGTTTCCAGAGACCACGCTGGTATCGATGGTTTCTATACCACCAGAATGCATATTGATGTTTGTGGCCTGTGCTGCTGCTTGAGGCCATGTTGATATTTGTGGTCCATGTTGCTGCAGAGGGCTGGCCATCTTGATGTCTATAGGCCACACTTAAAACATGACATTTTTATATAATAAGTGCACTGAAGGGACTGTAGGAGAAGATGCAACATTTGAGAAGGCTCAAAAGTGGGGTTATCTGATACTTTCAGAGAAGTTGCAAGGAGCAGTATGTTGAGGCCTAGGGAGCCAGCGGACTGTGATCCAAGGGGAGTCTGAGTCTGTGGTCCATGGACAGATGCTTGGAAACTCACAGAACTGAAAATTTACACAATGTAAGAAGGGGCTTTAGCTCTGATGTTCAGAGCTGCATGACTCAGACTGTATTTAAAAACATGACTCTTATAAAGTAGCTACAGGGGCTGTGACAAATCTGTCCTGGTTCAGGAACTCTGTGAGCATGGTCCTGGAGAGTTTCAGCAGTGACCTGGTCTTTATGAATTTCATAGGTGCCCATTTTCTTTAACCAGGAGGCTAATGTCTCTGAAGATATGAACTTACTTTGCAGTTGACTTTAAATCCCTTAAGTGTCTGATAGTAGAGTTCAAAGCATGAAAAATATGCTTTATAATTATTTATGAATATTTATTCATTATTTTAAAAATGTAAATATGCATATGCATGGCCATGCACACATGTTATAGAGACTGAGATTCTTGCTTATATTTCTAGAAGATTTATTGAGGGCTCACAGAGATGCAGTGCGACCACAGAGCTGGATACATTTCATGGTCAGCTCAAACCTATCCTAGTGAAATTCCCACCACATTTTATAGGCTCAACTGTACAGCACATTAAGATAAGTATCTGAAAAGAGGAGAAACACCTGTCTTAGGCTGAGGCTCACATTCTCATGGCTGTAATTATAGCTCTGACTATAAAGTCTTCAGGAATGAGACATCACCTCTACGGGGTGCCTGCCTAAATTTCTAAGCATAGTGTTTTTTACCTGTTTATTGTTAAAATAAAATTTGTATTTTGCAATTTTGATCTTAAAAAGTATTTATACTATATATTGAAGAGATACCTAGTTAATGTAGGCTTATAGCTGGCTGAAGTATTTCACTCATTTTAGTATTAGAGAAAAAACAAATTACCCTTTTTATGTAATAATCAACATTGAATATTGAGTGCTACATAGGACCAGTAGTTAGACAGATAAAAAAAAATATGATATACAAAAGGAATAATCTTCTGTGACTATCAAGTGTTAATTGTTGACACACTGTAATGTGGAATAATGCACTTTTGACAGATCTCTTACAAGAGTGAGAAGAATTTGCCATTGGAGCTGGAATGTACCAATAAAACCAGTGAACTGGAAAAAGCACTCTATTCCCAAGCATTTTCACTAATTGATGGTTTATGGTATACCACTAAATAAGATAACTACAATTATGTGGCATTTATTGAATTCTTTAGGATGAGCTAGCCATTAACTGGACCCCCAACTACAGGGGCTATATATTAGAAAGAACAATGTATGCTAAACAAAGATGTTGATGTAAACCATTCTAACTTCCCTACAACCACATGTTAAATATGTATGAGTATTATAGCTTTTAAATTCAGCTGTAGCACTGATAGTTTTTGATTTCCAATGGTGATTGTACATGATTTAATAATAGATTGTTACACTGATTCAAAATTAAAAAGTAATTTCAGAACCACGCTGTCCCACTTGCCAACCCATGGGCATTTAAGATTCATACTACAATGGGTATTTTCTAGTTGTTGTTGCAATTTGGAGGTTTTCTGGTCACAGTTCTTAAATAATGATTACACTGAAAATTATCTAGTGTCACCCATATAACCCATAATGTAGTCTTTAAGGGAAGATCCTTGAAAACATATTCATTGAAAGCTTGATACCTATTTCTTTCCTGCTTCCCATGCGTGTTCAGTAGAACACTGATTACTGTAGCCTTACTTCACGCAGGTCTGGACAGTTACATGGCTGGATGGCTAACAAGTCAGACTAACGTCAGGCTTCTCACTTTACTTCCAGGGCTGTAATGGCTGGATGGCTAACAAGTCAGATTAACGTCAGGCTTCTCACTTTACTTCCAGGGCTGTAGAAAGGATGACTGTTACTTGTCAATTATGAAATTTGTTCATCTTCATTCACTAGAGCTGGGACACAGCATATTGGACTGTGATCAGCCACAAATCTTAGGAGCTACTACTATGTCTTCTGGAAGTTTCCAAATCCTCTGTACAGAACCAAAGGCAGCCACTGCTCTACAGGCATTGACAAAAGGTGGACTATCAATTATATCATTGTTTACATACCTAAGAAAATCTTGATCATTGCAAATAAATTAATTTTATTGAAGAACAGAGAGATATAAGAATGCTTGCTCTGAAAATATAGGAACCTGAGTTCAAATCTCAAGTATTCACCAAAAAAAAAAAAAAAAAAGGCCAATGATAGTTGAGTGTGTCGTTAAACCCAGGCTGATCCCAAGAGTTCACGGTCAGTCAGCCTACCCATCACAGTCAGCTCCTTGTTCAGTGATTGTCCCTGTCTAAAACAATAAGTTAGACAGTGAT
>OU015746.1:49920994-49960827 GCA_907169655.1 Acomys percivali | reverse complement strand
ACACACACACACACACACACACACACACACACACACACACACACACAGACTTCACTTTTGCATGTACTTATTTTAATGTTTGTGCATGCTGCTGGTTGAGCTGTCTTTTAGAAAGTCTTCAGTATTTCTTCCTTCTGCCTCCTTCCTCTTTTGGCTGTTCTCTCTGAGGAGTGAAGAAACCAGACGAGGCCTAAGACCCTCCATTAAAACTAGGTAGGCCAAAGTCTGTAAAATTCCACTGCCATAGGCTGCCCTACCTGCCCCTCTCTCTCTACCAGGAACTAAGAAAAACCCACAAACTGCAACCCTACCCCAAAGGATTCCAGCCTCCTACCAAGGCAGAAAACCCCAAGTTAAAAAAAAAAAACACTGAGGTCTCACCTGATTTAAGATAGCCAATGGGTTTAAAGGTCAGCTAGCTCCACCAATGACAAACCATTTGATTGCTGTTGCTTAAGTTTGCCTGCTCGTAAAGGTATATAAACTCTATAAAACTGTTGCTCGGGGTCGTCTCTCTCCAGAGTGTAGGTCGACCCCAGCATGCTAGATCAATAAACCTCTTGCTTTTGCATCAAGTCGGTCTCCGTGTCTCATTCAAGGGTCTCCCGGAAAGTGAGGTTCCTGCTTTGGAGTCTTACAAGGAGTATTCAGGTGTTTAGTGTTGTTGTACAGTTGGTATGACTGAAAGTTTCTGTAATTCCTCTGTTGTTCAGTATTTTTTGTTTCGTGGTGTTTTTGCCCTATTGTCATCTAAACCTGAAGTTTTTGATTGGTGAACCTGTGACTCATACCTCCAGCTAAACTGATGCTCCTTAGGAATCACCAGCCATCTTCCACTAGATGATAACGTCTCCCTCCTGATTCTAGTAGTTGTTTAATACTGAATACGTCATAGCCTCCATCTGGCTTTAAGTAAAGTAGAATACCACGAAGGGTTACATTAGTCCAGCATGCCACGCAGGCCCACTGCATCCTATAAGAGGATAAGTATTCACTCAGTCGTTTAGGTGGCGTGTACTATGTGGGTCATAAGCTCTTAGCTAGAAATATAGATGAAGAATTTGGGGCCATGCTTTTCTTCATTGTCATCTGAATGATCTTCCTTTATCCATTTTGCTTCTCTGGGTTGAACTTCAGAAAAAGTGAATTTGAGATATATTAATGTACTATCAACTTCTACCTTTCCCCGCTCCTGTTTCCCGAGGACTATATGATAGAAAAGAAACAGACTTTTATCCCCTAAGCCAAATATCTGGGGTAGAGCCAAGGAATCTGTAGTTTTATAAGTTGTCCAGGTGTTGCTGATGCAGCTAATGCTTATGCCTTCTTCCTTAATCTACTGTCTCAAGGCTTCAACTGAAAATGCAAGAAATAAATGTATATTTTGTATAATGACAGCCAGAGCTCAATTTTGAATTGGTCTTACAATATATTATAGACTTTCTACATCTTTCCTCATTCCTCCAAGCAAGGAAGTACTCTGAACCAATAAATAAGAAAGTTATGGTGCTAGAAAAAACACACCCCCACCTAGTCCCTACAATATGCAACAGGCCATATGTAGCATTCAATGGCTGGATTCAAGTCGTTGTACTAGATCATACTTGGTAATAACTTGGCCAGGCAGATGCTTCTATGCAAGGCAGCCTCCTATGACTTATGGGCATTTGGAGCCCTGTGAGTCTGTGATTCCACACTATCTGCCAGGGAGCATTTATTGCTAACGATAGAGCATTCTGATGTGCTCAACCTGTACAATCTCATGATTTACATCCCCATTCATAGGATGTGAAGGTGTGTCCTCCCAGGGCCCATCATCTCTGCACAGCATCAGTGGCCTCAGCTTATTTTCCAACTCTATTTTCTCTAGAACATTTCAAATGCATTGACATGGAGGGAGGGGTTTGCTGCATGTAATATTGAGGGTAGAAACACAGGTTTCAGAAACTCTAATTAGAAAACTTTGTCCCTCACTCCTGATGGATTCTGAAATAATTTTTAAAAAACAATTTAACCATTACAGTAATTTTTACATAACTTTCTTTCATATACAAGTGTTAATACACTTTTATTTTATAGATTCCTATTGGTATAGATCATTGCTCTCAGAATGAGTGTATATCAAAATTGTCAGGAAGACTAGGTAACTGAGAGGTGGCTGGACCTCCTCTGGTTTTTAGCAGGGATAATAATGATCAAATAATTTCTATATCCTGATCTATGTACCTGTGGATGCTTCCTTACATGACAAGGGAGAATTGTGCTTACAAATAGAATTCAGGGTGCTAAAGAGTTTATCTTAGACATCTTGGGGCTGAAGAGATGTCTCTGTAGTTAAAAGCATGTGCTGCTCTTGCAAAAGGCTTGACTTTGGTTCTCAACACCCACACTAGTCAGGAATGACCACCTCTAACTCTAGGTATAAGGGAATCTCTTGCCTCCAATCTCTGCTAGCACCCACACTCAAACACATCTTGTACTCACACAAGTTCACGTACATTTAAAAATCTTTCCAAAATAGTATTAGAGACCTGGTATGGTGGCAGATGCCATTAATTCCAGCACTTGAGAGGTAGAAGCAGGTAGAGCTGTGAGTTTAAGAGTACCCTGATTTATATAGTGAGCTCCAGGACAGCTGGGGTTAGGTGATGAGACCCTGACTCAACAAATCAAAGCAAAGCAGAAACAGAAATACAAAACAAAACAATAAAAAACAACCAACCAAGGAAACCCAAATCAAATAACCTCCTAAACCCCAAACAACAACAAATCCAAAGAAACAACAACCGGAGGAGGAGGAGGAGGAGGAAGAGGAGGAGAAGGAGGAGGAGGAAGAGGAGAAGGGGAGGAGGAAGAGGAGGAGAAGGAGGAAGAGGACAAGGAAGAGGAAGAGGACCAGGAGGAGGACGAGGAGGAGAACAACATCAATAACAACAAAAGCAAAAAAACGGGAAGCAGATTATCCTGGTTTAAGCCAATGTACCCAATAGAACCATGAAGCTACTGAATTGGAAAAGAGGCTTGAACAGGAAGTCCATGAAATGTGAGAAGAACGTGTGTACACAAAAGGTGATTATGTAATTCAAATGCTGATTTCTGTACCCCCATATCTTGTTGCAATTCTTGTTCCGATAATCCCCCATTTCAGTGTTGTATAAATGCTGCTACCCAATTGCCCCGCGATATGCAAATAAAGTAGCGTACAGCCAATTGCTGATCAGAGGGAGAGAACAGACTTCCTGCCCGCCAGGGGAGAAGAAGTTAGAAGACTTCTAACCACGGTAGAGTTGAGAGATAGATAGAGAGATAGATAGAGAGATAGAGATAGAGATAGAGATAGAGATAGAGAGAGAGAGAGAGAGAGAGAGAGAGAGAGAGAGAGAGAGAGAGAGAGAGGAGACAGGAGGAGGTGGGGGGTAGAGGGAGCGCGCTGGAATAAGGGAAGCTAAAAAGTGCAAGTATGTCTGGAAGAAAGCCAAATTTAGAGAGGTAAGAATAAGAGAGGTAACTGCTCAGTTATTGTGCTATAAAACTTATTATTAAACAAAATAAAGAGTATCAATTATTCGTTTGGTTAAGAGAGAAACAAACACAGTTTTATAAAAATAACGTTAACATTTTGGCGTACCAAGGGGGCCCAAACTTAGAAAGTAAAACTACAGAACAGTTTTTTATGTTCATCAAGCAACTGCAGTTTCTAAGGAAGGAGATCACAGCTTTCTGATTATACCCCCTCCCCCACAAAGAGCAGCAAGACCTCCAGCTGGCTGCAGAAAAACAAAAACTGATACAAACCCCGGATAGGCAAAGCAAAAGGAGTTGTTTTAGGAAGCCCTGGCTGAGAAAAAAACTGGCTCTTTAACACAAGCAAGCCTATCAAAGCCAGATTTTCCTAGTCAAGGCTGGAAGCTAAATCTCTTTGCGAAGGGAGCTCTTGCTGGCCTGACTCCTGCAGGCCAGAGGAGAAAACACATTTGTGGACCAAATAACTATCTAGTTGGGGGTGGGAGGGGCTATTGTCAGCATCCAGTGAGGGAGGCAGAAGAAAAGCTTCTCTCTGGAAGCAGGAGCCAGAGACAGACCCAGAAGCCTCAAGCACCTGACCAGGTAAGGCCTAGAAGGGAAGCTGGGTCTAAGAAAGTAAAGTTCTTAGAAAGAGGGTTAGAGATTAAAGAATATTATTTGCTATGTTGAAAATAGAAGAAGACACAATTTACACAGTGCTTCTTGATTCTATTTTAGTTTGTTTCCCTTAGCACACAAATAATTTTTTTCAGCTATGATTTCAGTTTTGTGTATCTTCTTGGGAGGGATCAGGATAAGAAAGACTTGGAGAAAGAAGAGACTGAGAAATTAGATGTTAAATTAAAGCCCACAGAACAGAAATTGGGGAAATCTTTGAATCAAAATAGGAAATGTTCAGAGAAATCCAATCTAGCATTTACAATAACACCAAAAGAGGTAGTTCCAGATGAGAAAAGTCCACAAAGGTTTGAAGAAATTGCAGAATGGCAGCCCATTGAGGTGCTGGGTCGAAGAGCTTCGGCTATAGGCCAACATGGTCCAGCTGGATATTGTGTATGTATTGTTCAGGTTCAATTGCTGGGTGAAAGTCTATATACTAAAGTAGAAATGCAGATCCTGTTTGGTGTTTCTTTGGGGCAAGGCCATACAGTGGGTGGGTGGGTGCTCCATCTTGCAGAGTTTGGAGAGCTGAAATATATGCACCATGCCATAGGTTCATATTGAGAACTCCAATGGGCTTTTGCCTTAAATTCTGTAGAGGATGTTTCTAAAGTTACACATTAGTTAGAGATAGTGACTGTCTTGGAGATGCCCTTGGATTTGGGGCTGATAGTGCTTCAAACTTGATTCAAGCTACCATTCAATATGAAGTGACCTAACCATAACCCAAAGCCGGAAGGAGCTCTAGGTGGTCAAAAAGGACAGAAGCGGCATACATGTCCTCAGATGCCTCAGCAACAACAGAAAACGGAGCCCTGCTGACTGCATTTTACTTTTGTCATTTTGGACTTTGAGAATTGTAAGGTCACAATAGGATGCATTAAGGTTAGAGTGGGGCCTCATCAGGAATATAGGCCTGACAGACTGTGACTGTCTGCACCGACTCCATGTGCAACTCTTACTCTCTGAGTTTTCCTAGTTGTGACAGGCAGACTTCTGGGTCACACTACATTTCTTTCCTCTCATTGTGTGTTAAAAAGGATCAGTTTCTTACTTTTGACCAGAGCAGTAGAATATGAAAAAAATTAATAATGAGAAAGTAATGGAGGGAAATAAGGGTATAGAACTCCTTCTAATGCTAATAGGTTTTCGTTTTCTCTGTTGCTGTCTTTTGTTTTGTTTTCTGGCTGTTGTTGTTTTGAGAAAGGGTCTCTCTGTGTAAAAGCCCTGGCTGTCCTGGAAATTACTACATAGACCAGACTATCTTCTGATGCACAGAGATCCACCTGCCTCTGCCTCCTGAGTGCTGAGACGAAAGACATGCACCACCATGCCTGGCTTCTACTGCTGTCTCTGAGGAAGCAGGGAAGGTGCACTGAGAAACATCTTCTAGAAAAGCTCAGAGAGCAGTAAAAGCAGACAGCCTTTAGGAGCCAGGAAACAGTTTTTGGTTGTTAAAATGTCCTCAGTCCTACAGTTGAGAGGGATTTGACATCTGCCAGGACCTGAGTGAGGCTACAGGTGGAGTTGTTTCTATCCTGGTCTCCAAACAAGGCTACGGGTCAGCCAACACTTTGATTGCAGCCTTGTGCAGCCCTGAACTAGGGGATCCAGGAAAGCAGCGGCCATGCCCATAACCCACGCAACTCCAGAAAATAAACGCGAGCTAGAAGTAACTCAGTGGCCGTTGCCGGGTTAGCCGCAAACACTTCACAGTATTATACTCTAGTGGCTGGGATAGAAAGGGTTAACCCTTCATCAAGAACAAAGTCAGCAGATCCCAATGTGGATCCTGTCTCTTTACCCAGTCTGGCTTACAATGATAAAGACACCGCATGCACAGCCAGTTCTGTCTGTCAGGCTTTAAAACAGTCCTAAAAGTGTTCGATTCATTATTTTATCAAGGACTTGAGATTTTCAGAAGTCCATTGCACAGAGAACTAGAGATCCCAAGATTGGGGCAGACTGTTTACATCCCAGGGTTAGTAAGAAGCAGAGATAGATTCGAAATATTAATCTGTCTGATTTCAGATGTGACACTCTTAGCACTCATGAAGGCAGCTGGGTAGGCAGTGGTCCAGGGAGTCTCCTAAACAGTAGCACCCTAGTGACACCTATGGCTGCCTTGGGGCGAGAGCTACCCATAGAGTGGGTATACCGGGAACCATAACATCCACAACAGAATTTTGTTTTCATTCAGCCAGTAATCTCTCCAGTGGACGCTGCTGACCTCGGAGGATTTCTCACGTACTCCAGACTTCGTAGCTCATGGGACAGAAGCACACACGGAGTGTTGTGCCTGCGGAAGAAGGAAGACATGCCAACCTTAAAAGTAAAAACACTTGTATACAATTATCTAAAATCTGGAAAAGGGAGCGTTTGAGCCCTCTGTCTGCATAATGCATTTCCCTTATTCTGCAGGGACTGATGAACCCTCCACAGCTCTGAGCACAGGTTTGAGTGCACCAGCTCTGAGTACATTCACAGATATAGCTCATTTATATAACTCAGCATGCCCATTGAGTTTAATGAAGTAGAAAAATTACAGGCTCAGAAGGTTGCTGAACTCCGTAACCGTGTGCAAATACAATTAATGCACCCCTCAATGATGGGTGTCCGGAAGTGTTCTTACCTAATATCCGATTCAAGACAACTGGCCGGACTAACCTAGTGCTTTGTCTGAAGAGACATCTGAAATAGATCAGGGAAATAAATTAACTGTCAAAAACGTCTTTTGTTCTACCACGATTATAAATGCAGCCAGGGAACTCATCTGAGAGATGGCTGCGGTAGTTCGGCAGAGCTGTGGCTAAGAGCCACTGTCCAAGGGTGGCTTGCAGCATGGTGCGGCAGCCAGCAGCAGGTGGAATGGGCAGAGGGGCTTTCGGCATAGAAGTCACGACGGCAAGAGATAGGGGCCTGGTGAAGCCAGGCAAGTTGTAGCTTGGGCTGAGTTAGTAGCACAGCCAATGTGGTTATGGTAGATTCTTCTGCTCAGTGTCAGCGAGAAAGCAAGATGTGCACGGCTCTTTCAAGACTGTCCTCAGAACCCCCAGCCCCATCAAGTTTATTAATTTGGGAGTGGTGTGCTCCAGGAAGGAGGGGGATGAACGCTTCTTTTCTAAGCCATTGCAGCTACGTTGTGATATCTAGCAACTCCAGTTTCCAGGCTTAAGCAGCGGCGGCCTCTCAGCTCCCCATCACTAAACAAGAGAGCACTTGAGCTACCACCTCTAAAAGTGAGAAGTTGTTTTGGATCAGAGTTCTCGATTAACTGCCCCCATTGTTGGCAGGGAGGGGAAAATTGCTTACCTCAAGGCCAAGGATCAAAGAAGGAGGCAGCAGCATACCCTGCATCTGGGGTGATCCCTAATGATCTCCTACTGGGCCCTGCACTTAAAGGTTCTACCATCAGAGGAACAAAGTCATCACCACGTGGATCTTCTGGGGTGGGGGTGGGGGGTGTGGGGGAGGGGGGGACAGTCAGGATCTAAAATGTAGCAAGCAGCGTGCCTCTGCAGAGTCCCTCAGTTAGCAATGGTGGAAACGCACCTTTACCAGCACTGTGAAGGGGGAAATAAAATCCCATAATGAGGAATCAGAATTAAATTCAGATGTCTTTCCAAAAGCACAACAGTCCCAGTGTGCGCTTAATCCTAAGGATCCGTGTTCGTGGAGTCAGAGAAGAAGAAAAATAATGAGAGGAATAAAAAGAAATTATGAGATCCCGTCAGTAACAAGCATGTGACTATGCATAGAAGGGCGTGGCCGGAAGGAACTGTTCCACACAACCAGGGAAGATGAGGGAAAACGGTGAGGCGACGAGCAGGCAAAGACTGTGAGGTCAGAGGCATGATATGTCTGTTTTGTGCTTTTGTGTTTTGGTGACTTTGCCCCTGCTTCAGCTGGCACCCTGAAGACAGGCCTTCCATACAACATGCGTGAAGTGGGTCTGGTAAGACTAGAAGCAGGAAGTGCCAGAAATCTCACAAAGTAACCTATTCTCTTGCCATTTCCTGTTGTGGAGAGCCAAGGACACCAGTGGGCCTCTCCACCACCTGAGGAAGTGTCTGTGACCTTGGGGAGGCTCACCCAGGTCCAAGGAGCGCTCAGCAGGCTGACAGCTGCTCTCAGCAGCAGCAGGATTTATGTGCTATATTTCAAGGCACATGCATTTTAAGGATTTCTTGCTGTGTGAGAAACCGTCAGGACAACATGGAGTAGAAGAAAAGTGCACCTGATTGTAATTAATGCTGACAGTAATCTCCAGCTTTCACTCTGAAAACAGCCAGATGGGAAAGTTGGAGCTGTTAATAATAGAAAACGTTGCCGTCCACGGTTCCTGGAGTCATAACTCTCTAAACTGTTTGGATTCCAGATCTGCACAGACCAACCCAAGCCAGATGCTGCTGACTCTACTGCTGTGAGCTGTGGTGGGCCCTACTGTAGGAAGGGAACCAGAAGGAAAGTTCTGCGGGCAGAGCCCTCAGCTGCGTGAGACATCCACATGACGGAACCCTGAAGGCGGGACGAAGGCAAGAAGGTAACATGAAAGGTTGGGGTGCGACTTTGAAACTCAGGCGTTGTGCAAGAAGGTCCAGAGTGATGCCCCGGCAAGGAATGTGGTTTTCCCAGTGCCTGGTGACTGAGGCGGCAGAGGGCAGGGGGGATGGAGTTAGTGTTGATATTGGGGAATGTTAATGCTTTATCTAGGAGGAAGGTCAGAAGGAGAGCACTGCTCAGGAAGCCATTGCTCTTCAAAATACCAACCATGTGATCAACTTATGTCCTTTCTTCCATGTTTGCAGCCCCTCTGAGATGGCTGAGCCATCCATGCTAGATGTTGGCTGGCTAGTGACTCAGGTGAGGTCTGTGGACAATAAGGGCACTAAAAGCAAATATGGGGCTGATTGGACAGCCCCTCTCCACCCACTCTGGGACCTCAGTCGAAAAGCTGGGGCCAAAGGTCATATAGCCAGAGAATTCTTCAGGTGGTGACAGGAACTCTGGCACCGGACCTGGGGGCAGGGCAGCCTCTGCTAGCTTAGGAGCTTCTTTGGCAAACACAGGCCAGCTCTTTCCTTGTCCTTTTTAAGAACAAAGGGCATCAATACTGCCAGCCCTGATGACTCTGCAGGGGTAACAAGTATTTTGAGAGGTTTTTATAGAATCGAATAGTTTAGATTAGCAGAAGTGTGCAGGTACTAGCGTGGGCCACCCCACTCTTAGGGGCCTAGGAAGAAGGGTGTGGTCAGAGTTTGCAGGAGTTCCCATGCAGAGTTTGCATGGTAAAAGAGAAATGGGAGGAAGCCTGGGAAAGAAAAGCTGAAGCGTGCGATGGGTCCTTGTGCTGCACTTTTCTTTAGATGCCAAGGTCTGGATCCACAGGAGCTCTGGGCTAAGAAGCTGAGGGTCACCTCTTTCCTCTACAACTTTCAGCAGGAAAGTACAAAAATGGAGGGTCCTGGCCAAGAGTCTTCAGGAAGGCCCTTTGTAAGGGACGTGAGCTGGGGGTGGCTTCAGAAAGGTGTGGGTGGCTTAAGGTACTGGGGAGAGGCTAGAAGAGCACAGTGACATCTAACTTCCATGTTGGCCAAGGTGCCAGCACTTATGCTAAGCTAGTAGCAACTGGCCTAAGGCATGCCTGTGAGGAATGTGTGTGTGTGTGTGTGTGTGTGTGTGTCTGTGTGGTGTGTGTGTGTGGTGTGTGTATGTGTGTGTGTGTGGTGTGTGTGTGTGTGTGGTATGTATGGTGTGTGTGTGTCTGTGTGGTGTGTGTGTAGTGTGTGTATGTGTGTGTGTGGTGTGTGGTGTGTGTGTGGTGTGTGTGTCTGTGTGTGTGTGTGTGTGTGTGTCTGTGAAGCCACAGATGTCTGAGTGGAACAGATCTGAATGAAATGGGGCCTAATGCCCTTGGCCCTGGTCTTAGTGGGTGTCCTGCTGGCCCCTTGATCATAAGACATCCTCTACATCCTAAGCCTGAGGAAATGAGAGGACTGAAAGAAAATGAAGGGCGTTGAGCTCAGGGCAACTTCAAGCCCACAGTAGTGAGAGTGCCTGCTCTCTTAAGCTTTCTTTCTGGGGCCTCAGACCCTGCTTGGGAACCATAGCTCCACATTGTGCCTGGGACATGGTTTGAACTTGCCTCACAAGTTTGTAGATTCTTCTATTAAAGTCAATTTCCACATATTAAAAAAAACTGCCTAACCCTCCTCCAACTACCATGTGGCCCTTGTAGCACATATGCCTGAGGGAATGCTCAGGGCACAAGATGTAAAACTCTTTCAGGGCCATGTGGCCCCTATACATTCAGATGCAGCCTTCTAAGCAAGTATCCTATAACCCAGGTAATTACAGAGCCTGAGCCCACTCAGGGGAATTAGATGAAGCAACAGGCTATTATTGCTCTTGTTTGCAGAAATAATAATATGTAACACCTTTTCATCAGGAGACTTGAAACTTCTTCCCAGGCATTGTGCGATTGCAAGGCCCTTCGCCCCGCCCCCATTTACAATGAAGAGAACAGGAAGAGAAGCTCTTTGTCAATGAAGGCAGCACCGAGTGTGAGTGCGATTGGTTGGGAGTCATGGTCTTAGCATGGGCTCCTGCTGAGCAGCCAGGACAGGGGCAGAGGCTGTGTGGACACAGATGGAGGGAGTGGAATGCAAACAGGGAGATGGGAATTGTTGGAAAGATTTAGCATTTCCACAGTGCCTTCTCAGGTCATTCCCCCTAGGTTCTGGGCTGAGGGAAAGGGGCAGAGGGAAACAGGAGAAGCCCTTGGGAAGTTTAAATAAGTTCATGGAGGTCAGTGGAGGCCCCCTGAGGAGATGGGATGACTAAGACCAATAAAGCCATGGTTTTATAAAGGAGCCCACAGGGACAAACTAGGAAGCTGCAGGCCAGTCCATTTGACATGAATTGTAGGCCACTTTGAACTTCTTTTAAGAGCCACAGAGGAGAAAAAGCTTGATTGACTTGGGGGACCAGTGGCTTCAGGAAGGAAGGGCATTGTATTTCACTAACTAGGAGATCTTTATAGGTCCAGCTGGTCTGCCTGGCAGAACATTTGTAAGGCCTTATGCATAGAAAGCCCACCTTCTGAATCAGAAAAGCAGGGCCCACCACACTAATGCACTCCACAACCTGAGATGAGAAATGAACACACATGCAGCACACAAGAAGGAATCCAGAGCTTTCTCTGACATATACACATGGTTAACATTTGCCATCAATCAGCTCGGATCTCATGATTCATGCCATTTGTCCTAAATTGAGTTTCCTATTCATGTTACTTACATTCTTGTTAGCATGTGATGGCCTTCAAAAACTGCTTTGTAGTGAAAATAATTTTGGAATTGCTGAAGAATGCTTTGATTTCTCCCCTGAAGATAAACAAAGTGTAAGAGCTTATTAAAGGTTCAGAGAAGTCCTACAAAGAAGAATATTTCAAACTCTCTTCATCTTTGAGATCCTTCAAATTATTTGACCACAGAAACTTTGCACTTTTGAAAGTACTTATAGAGCCATAGAATAAGTTGCCCCCAGAACACCATCAGGAAACACTAACGTGGAAGATGATAGTGTAACCAAGCCACCACTGTTCACTGGTCCAGGCTGTTTTAAAGGGTGCAGGATGCTTGAGGATCACTGGGCAGCAGGACACAGTCAGGATAGGCACCAACAAAAATGTTGAGAGGATGCAGTAAATGCCAGTGTGGCTTTGGTCATGGCCAGCACATAAAGTCCTCTGGAAATCAGAGGAAGACAGCTGCCAGTCACTAGGAAGAGTTGGGACCAATTACCACTCCTAGAGGTGACATAAATAATGTGTAGAAGCCTCTTCAGTTTCCCAGTTAAATCTTAGAAGAGCTTGAGAGATATTAGCAGCATCTAGAAGGCAGTTTGCCAAAGTCTGAAGAGGTAGGCAACTCTGAAGTGGTCATATTTAGAGCTTTCCTCTTTAACTGTTATGCCAGGAATCAGGACTCTGGCCCTAGGTCAAATCCAGACCCGTGCCTCTGTTGTTTACTGGTGCTTTATTTGACTGTGACCACATCCACTCCTTTACTACATCCTTCTGCTGCTTGAATGCTACAAGGGCCCAACTGAGCAGTTGTAGTAGAGGCCGCATGTTCCACAAAACCCTGGCTACTTACTCTTTAGCCCTTTATGGAACATGTTTGCTGATCCTGGCTTAGGCTAATCTCTTTCAGCTGGGTTGGGAGCAGATAGGAACAGCCAAAGGAGAAATACGTTCTAGGGAACGTGGAAAACACAGCATGCTACAAACAAGGGTGAGGCAGAGGCTCATCTCACATGTTGGGCCACCACCATGTGGTAGGGACAATGACCTGTGACATGGACTATAACAAGCTTCATTCATTAAACAGCTACTTGAGTGGTTATAATTTGTTTGATGCCCTAGGCCCTTTGGCTAAGAGATCCCAGCTATGTCTCAGAGCTTATTTCTGAGCCATGTCAAAGTGTTGAAGTCCAAGACCATTTTTCTGACTTTCTTAAGACTGCCGAGAACTGACGTGGTTTTGTTCCTGTAATTATTTTTGTAACTCTAACAAACAAAGTCTGAATTAGGGACCTGGGATCAGCTCTAGCCCCAGGGCTCCGGAGCAGACAAGCCTGTGGACTGAAGGTGGAGCTTGGCCTAGGTCCCCAGGTAAGCTACAGGCTCTCAGCTTATGATCATGGGTGCAACTCTTGGCACACATGACAGTGAACTATTGACTAAGGCCTCATTAAGACAGCAGGTAGAGAACAGGGGATTAGTACCAAAGGGTAATGAGCTCTATGCTGAGTTAAATGGAGTCTGAGGTTCAGGGTGACATGGCCTATGGGCTCCAGGACTTTTAGACTTGACTTATGGCTGGTAGCCCAGGTAGTGTTTGGGAGAATAAAGGAAAGCTCTGCTTAAACAGGTTTGAGCTGATCTCTCCTTTTTTGTCTTGCATTCTCACTTCTCATCAGGTTAGCCAATGGCAGTGGTTTGAATGATAAGTTGTCCCCCATAGTGTTGAACACTTGGATACTTGGTTCCTAGTTGGTGGCATTGTTTGTGAAGGCCTCCAGTGTGACCTTACTGGAGGATGTATAGTGCTTGAGGCAGGCTTTGAGAATTTAAACTCTTTGCCCATTTCCAGTTTTTCTCTGCTCCATGCTTATGGGTCAGGGTGTAAGCCCTCAGCTTCCTGCTCCTGTTACTACGCTTTTGCTCCACCATCGTGAACTCTAACCCTCAGGAACCATAACCTCAAACAAATTCTTTTTTAAAAAATGTATTGTTTTTGTCACAGGATTTATCACAGCAATAGAAAAGTAACTAATATAGACTTTGGTGCCAGGGAGTGGGCTAATTTTTTGACAGACATTTGGAGGAATGTGGAAGACATTGGAATTTTGCATTCAAAAAAGTGATTGAACACTGTAAGCAGAGCTTAATGGGCTCCTACTAGGAGCCTGGAAGACAGTGGTGTTGACAGTTATGCAGCTCAATACCCTTCAGAGGAGAGCAATTATAAGAGCTGGGCTAGAGGCCAGTCATGGTAGTTTGACAAAGAATGCAGCTGCCTTCTGCCTATGTCCTAAGAACTTGCCTGGGGCTACATTTACAAGGAATGTACTCATTTCTTTGGAGAAGGAGATTCTAATAGATCCTGATATTGACTCAGCCCTGTGGTTACTAGTGGTCACAAGCAAAGGGCTTGTGGAATCCTCCTCTGAAGTTTCAGTGGGACGCTGAGGCCAGAAACCAGGAAGTACTTGCCAGAAGTTCTAAGAGTAGTGTGAAGCACTGGAGGCAAGGCCTGGCTTCCGTCAGAAATCCTAAGATGTTGGAGATGCCAGGACTCTGAGATAATTGCCAAAGGGAGCTGCATGCAGGTAGTAAAGCCAGAGCAAGAGAGAATAGAGTGGTACAGTCAGCAAAGCTGAAGGCACAGAGCTTTCTAAAGCCTTTGACATCATCCCTGGAGCTGAACAACTGTTCATTTCCTTCTGTGTTTCAGTCTTGCTTTGGTCTAGTATTTCCTCACTATTTGAATTGTGCTGTATAAGCTATGTCATTATATGTCGGAAGGACATTATTTGTCTTTTGATATTACAGTGGATTGTAATTAAAAGGTTGACTTAAGTCTCAGAAAAGATTTTGGACTATTAAACAGTATGGTGACTGTAAAAGACATGGACTTATTCCATTTTATATTATGATATGGCCATAAGAGTGTGGGGGCTAGGTGGTAGAATGTGGTGGCTTGAGATAAGTGTCTCACATAGTCTAAGGCATTTGAATGTTTGGTCCCCAATTATAGGCACTTATTATAGGGGCTTAAGAGCTGTGGCCTTGCTGAGGAAAGTATTTCACTGGAGGCAGGCTTTGGTACTTTAGAGACTTGTGGTTTTTTCTACTTCACTCTCTCTGGTGGATACTTAGAGATCAAGACGCCACACACACACACCTCAGCTTCCAGTTCCGGATGCCACAGCTGCTGTTTGCTGCCATGCAAGTTTCTCTACTACAACAGGCTCAACTCTTTGGAATAAAAAGTCCAAATATACTCTTCCTGTAAGTTGACTACAACATGATGTTTTATCATAGCAATAGAAAAATAGCTAAGACTCCCCAAAAGATGGCCCCAGAGGCCTAAGGGAGGATAGCAATCTGTATTTCTCACGTGTTGAGATAAATCTTATGTAGTTGATTGTGGTTGTTTCTCTTTTGTTATGTTCTGTGGTACATGTGCATGGTATATTCTGTGGTATATGTTATATGATATATATAATAGCTCAGCTATCGTCTTGCAGTTGGGCAGTCTCTCTATCTGGTGACTCTGGAGCGTGACAAAAGAATCTCTGAATCTCTCTAAGTGGATGTTCACTTTGAAGGTTGAGGTATATGTTGGAGTACTCATAAAAGTCAGGAAACTCATAAAGAGCCATTGGGGCATCTCAAGTAAAGGGAGACGGAATTCAGGTGATATGAAGCAAAGAAAGGGAATAATCAGATTCAAAAATAGTTATAAGGCAAATGGTTCTCAACCTTCCTAATTCTGTGATCCTTTAATCTTGATGACCTCCGAACATAAAATTACTTCATAACTGTAAACTTGCTACTGTTATGACTTGTAATATAAATACCTTATATGCAGGCCATCTAATATGTGACCTTTGTGAAAGGGTTGAAACCCACAAGTTGAAAACCATTGCTATAAGTGATGGGATATGAGAGATCTCGGTAGAAGAAAGAGTGTAGTGGGAAGATAATTAACATTAAATGTATCTTAAAAGGCCACATGAAAACCTATTGCTGTTGAAGCTCACTAACACACACAGACGCATACAGAAACATACACACACAGACACACACACACAGACACACACACAGAGACACAGACATACATACACACACACACACACACACACACACACACACACACTAAGTTCGGAATGGCGATCCTCATGACAGGGACACATGACAGGACTTTTGCAACATGGATTCAAAGTGGTTTGAATATATGCTAAAGACCTAAGCAAGACCAAATTCACCAAAATCCCAGCACAGAAGTAGGAAGAGCTGCTTGTTTCCTATTTTTCTAGGCCTTGCCGTAGTTCTTCCAAATTGGAACCTTTGCTCCAAGAAAGAAAGAAAGACACTGGTGCCTCAGAAGTGACAGAACATCATGTGTGAAAGAACAGAAACTTGGAAGATTCTTGAGAACCCCTAACCAGCACTGGTTAAATGGAATAAACCATTGCTGAGAGTGGAGTTTCTAAACAGCCTAATTGGGGAAAGGGACATTTTGACTATTGAGTTCTTTGCCAGCTGCATAGACACTACAGGGTTGCAGTTTTGGAGACTCATCACCTGTGTTGTCAAGGGCCTACCATGTCATCAGAATTATGCCACACATGCTGTTTTAGACCTAATATTTTGACTGTCTACTTAGGTTTATTCTTTTCTTCCAAGATACTTCTGATCTACACTGGTTAGTCTAGATTTTTAATGACCCTACTGTGTTCAATTACTAAGAACTTATTAAATGTCTGTTATATAGTCACCTCTGGCTCTTTCTAGAAACCACAGTGATTTCCAAACAGCTTTTGTTCGTCCTGCTCGGAATCCTTGTACCTCCAGTTTCTAGCTTAGAGTGCTTTCCTTATGTAGCTGTAATAGTTCCCTTCTACTCGAGTCTAGACCCGCCTGCTGTCAAGTCTCCAGAGGCACTTGGGAAGGCTAAAACCTAGCACTAATGAGCCTCACCCAGGACCAGGTACTATTGAAAACATCTTGACTGATTTATGTCAGTTTCCTTAAGGCTCTCATGGTTTGAAGGGGATGCTCCCCATAGGTTTGGACATTTGGGTTACCTGGTCCTTACCTGGTGGAACTGCTTGGGTAGGCTTAGGATTTGTGGCCTTGTGGGGGGAAGTATGCCATTTGTACAGGTTTTGGGATTTCAAAACCCACAGGTCATTCCTAGTTTCCTCTCTGTTTCATGCTTGTAGTTCACCAAGTTGACTCTCAGCTTGCTACTCCAGCCGCCAGGCCTGCTTTCCGTGTTGATGATGAACTCTCTTACCTTGGGAACTGTAAGCCCAGATAAACACACCCATACATACCCGTGATGCCTCGCCATTAGTGTTTTATCACAGCAATGGAAAATAAGTGATAGAGAAGTTGATAGCTGGGAGAGGGCTATTTCTGTGACAGACCTGACTACACTTGTTTTGTTTGTTTCTTTGTTTCAGTTTTAGTTTATTTGTTCTTTGAGAAGTGTTGAAGACTTGGCACTTTGGACTGAAAAGCAGTTGAACATTATAAGCATTAATGGGCCCTATCTATAAGGAGCTTGGACGACAGTTACATGAACTGAGGAGGCCCAGCTCAAGAGATTTCAGAAGGGAACAGTGCTGGCAACTGAGATAGAGATTGTTCTTGTGATATTTTGACAAAACAAAAACAAAAGCACAAAAACAAAATGAAAAATCAAATAACAATAACAAAACAAAACTAAACATGGCCACATTTTGCCCATGTTCTAAGAACTTGCCTGAGGCTAAATTTAAATTTTAAAATTTAAACTAAAAGTAAATCCTAATGGAGGAGATTGCAAAACAGCTGGTTATCGGCTTTGTCCTGTGGCTGTTACTTATCACTCTTATGCGGGTCTACAATAGAGAAGAATAAACGAGGCAGAAAGACATACAGATTGTACAGTGGAAGAGAAAAAGAGAACTAACAAGTTTAATGTTATGGTGGAAGTTTGTGCTGAAAGAGAGGCTGCAATTATTTTGGAAATTACTTTCATTAAAGAGATACTAGATCTGCACTAGAATAAATGGTGCAAGACCACTCACAGCTAACCTTCTCACTTGTGAAAAGAAAAGACTTAAGGGCTTTTCTGCTCCCCTAAAGGAACTACAATTTAAAAAACAAACAAACTTCTCATGTGGTTAAAGAAGACCAGGGTCTATTCCAAGGTGATAGCTGAACTTGGCAGTGTCATCTGTGTGGCAAGAATTCAAGAGTAAAGAGGTAATGGAATCTTCCTCCATGGTTCCAGAAAGCCACTGAGGCCAGGGGACCTGTGGGCAGAGGAGTCCCCACATAGATGTTCTGAAAGGGCAAGAGGCCCTGAGATGTGAAGCTATGAAAGTGAAACCCGGGTGGGTATCTTTGGAGTCCCCAAAATGTTAGAGATGACACAGCCATAAGATACCTGACAAAGAGAGCTTCATATAGGGAGTGAAACCAGCCAGGGGGAGGGGAGAGGAGAGGGAGGGAGAGAGAGAGAGAGAGAGAAAGAGAGAGAGAGACAGAGAGAGAGACAGAGAGAGAGAGAGAGACAGAGAGAGACAGAGACAGAGAGAGGGAGAGCGCTCATAGGTAGCAAAGTGAAAGAGGAAGAACCATCTAAACCCTTTGTCATACAGTCTGGAGCTAGAGAATTTGGTATTTGGCCAGATGGGTTGCAGTCTTACTTCGTCCCAGTATTTTCTTGCTGAGTCCCTACTCCTCCCCTTTGTAATGGAAATATATATTCTTTGTCTTTATATGTAAGAGCATGTAACTTGAATTTTGATTTTGTAAAGGGTACAGTTAAGAGACAGCCTTGAGTCTCAGAAGAGATTTTGGATTTTTAAAAAGTCTTGAAACTGTAAAAGATTGTGAAGAACGTTGAATTAGAACTCAATGATTTTACGTTGTGATGTGGTGTGGGAAGTGCTGCTTCGAGTGACAGTGGCTTCCATAGTCGTAGGCATCTGAATCCTTGGTTCCCAGCTAGTAGAACTGTTTGAGGAGGTCTGAGAAGCGTGGCCTTGCTGGAGGAAGTACATCATGGAGGTCAGCTTTGAGTATTCAAAACCCATAACCCATGTCTAGTTTGCTCTCTGCTTGTTGCTTATGGTTCAAGATGTGAATTCTCAGCTTGATGTCACAGCTGCCATGCTTGCTTCCTTATGATGCTGATGGACTCCTCCTATCCCTCAGGAAAAACAAGCCCAAATAAATCCTTCCTCTGTGGCTTGCCTTGGTCATGGTGTTTTAGCACAGCAACAAGGGATGTAACCGGTTTAGCTACACGCGGACTGAGGCCCAGGAGCTATATATACCCCTTTCCATGGGCTCACACCTAAATCTTCCAGCAGAGTGAGGATCTGAAGCAAGCAGTTAGAAGCCGGAGCCTGAGTCCTCAGCTCTCTTCTACCACTTCACATGAATGTTTCCACTCACTTTCTGACCAAGATGCCCAGGCAGAAACCGTCTGCCCCTTCTTAGAGCATTCCTAGGTCCCCAGACCAGCTGATTGGCTGGTTAATTCAATTTGAGGACCAGCCCTAGTGTGAGAGAGTTGCTTTTCCCAGCCAAATCTACTGCATATTTAATTGTCAGTGAGAAGGGACAGGTTTATAGAAGTAGTATTCTAGTCTGCATATTATTTTTATTTGTAAATTTTACCTTTACTTAAGTTTTTACCACTATAAAGAAATCCAATGTAAACAAACAAACAAGCAAGCAAACAGAAGAAACCCAATGTAACATACTTATTTTTTCATTGTAGTATCAGAGTTGCTTTTCTTCTGCCAGTTCTCTATGAGGAATTTTTCAGGCAGGATATAGCTACTTACATGCATATTGTATATTCTTCCAAATTCTTGTTGAAATGTTATGGAAACAAAGTTAGAGATGAAAGCTCTATAGCACTGGAAGTCAGAAATATAGACTGATGATGTGCAAGAAGACAGAAAGAATTTTTAGTAACTTGATCTTGGGCAGGGCTTGAGGTAGAGGAACTGGATGAAGACAGACATTAGAAAGTGTCTACCCCCATCTTACCGGCCTATGTATTTTCAAATTCTTGAGCCTTCCCCTCTTAAATGATGGAACAGTTGCTTTCTGATTTGGCTTATGTTATTTTATCCAACCTCTTTCATTGACACTTCCCTTTTAATTTCCATGCTGGGTATACTGTTTGAGTCACACAGCAGTCAGAAATAGAGTGCAAATGCATTACATACTAACAATGATGAATGTGCAAGAAAGAAAAACAGTGGAAGAGCCCCTGGGGAATTATAGTGAAAACTTTCATTTCAAGGGAAAGATAGACTATAAACATATCTCCAAATGAATTGTGTTCATAAGTACCAACAGCTGGGCTGGGGAAGCAGCCCCTATCGCTTGAGTGGTGAGTTTGTAGGGTTGATCTTTAAAGATCACACCTTTACAGGGACCAGTGCAAATAAAACAGCTTCTTATTTCAGGCCAGAGAAGAGTCCATCTGTCTTCATATGATTCTTGCCAGGTATCAAGTGATTAGTGATTCCCTGTGCCATAAATATTGGCAAGCTTCAGTGTGGAGAATACTTTGATCATCTAATCATAAGGAAAAGGGGGGGGTAATTTCCCATAAGACCAAAAGAAAAATGAAAGAAATGAATCATTAATGCCAAGATACAGAAGATTTGCTGTAGGAGAAGTTAATAGTGACCCACTTCCATGTTCATTCTGAAAATGCTCACAGGTATGTGACAACTCAATGGTAACTATGCTAAAATTAAAGCAGTGGAGGTGGAGGTGTAATGGTAGTATGGAAACCAGACAGAAAGTGTAAGACAAGAGTTAACTGTTGTGGTGGATGATATTAGAAAATCAAAATAGGGCTGGAGAGATGGCTCTGCCATTAAAGGCTAGGCTCACAAACAAAAATATAAGAAAATCAAAATAAAATGAAACAAAACAAAAAGAAAAGTCAGCAATTTTACTGAACAATGGTAAGTGTAGATTGTTGTAAACATCAGAGCCATCCCATTTCCTGGCGGAAGCAAAAAGAAGAAAAGAGCCAGTAAACTAATAGTGCTCATTTCTCAGCCTTACAGTCTCAGACTGGTAAAGGTTCAAAACTCTTGGTTCCTTTCTAGAGAAAAATCTACTTTGGAGGGTTTTAAAGTGACATTTGAATTAACTATTAGTGTAACACTAAGGAACATTATTTCCAACATTATCAGGTTTCTAAAGGATAGAAAACAATCCAGCAAAAGAGTAAAAAAATTAACAAACAAAAATAAGTGAATAAACTGTATAAAAGCAAAGACTAAAAGGAATAAAGGATAACATATAAAGCAACATGATAGAAGGAATAAGACCTATTACAAATTGCTATAGATTATATTCAAATATGGATTCATGTATAGGATACGTCATACAACAAATAGATATGCATAAAATTTAAAAGTGGAAAAGAGGTTTCATTAAGTTATGAACTAGAAACATCTTGGGAGGCATGCTTGAAACACATCCAAGTTATCAAGGCAACTCTTTATTCTATAACTACAACCTAGTGAATATCTTCCTTTTTCATCCAAACAATGGGCAGTCTTTTAAAAATTTAAAATTATCTTATTGTGATATGCCCAGTATTTTGTTCCCTATACACAAAACATGTGGAATTACTTATGGGTGAGATATCTCTTCTTTGTCATGTATGGTGAACTGAAACCCACATTTTATTGCCTTGATCAAGAACAGAGTGGGTTCTAATAGTCCAATATACTACTTTATAAGTCTTGTGATTATTGGTCTAGTGAACTGTTCAAGATCAAACTTTGCTGTGGCAGCTAAAACAAAGCTCATAGTAGAGCAATTACATGGTTATTTGCATCTATGATGTAATTGCCTCAGATGACAAGTCTTATGTAAGTCAAAATGTCAGTCATCATTAATATTATTGTAGTGTGAAGTGAATTATGTGTTTAGAATCTCATCTACGATACATTCTGTCCTTATTCCTGTCCTAACTCGACTCTTGGGCTGAATAGATGCTTACATGATCTGAATCTTACAGTAGCCTACAGTAGTTGTTTTATGGATGTGTGGGAGTATTTGTTATTACATATAACTGAATACAATTACTCAATTCTAATCTATCTTTTTTGAAGTACATATCAGTGATCTAAAGTATATTTCTAAGCCAAACTATTTAAAAACATTTCTACATTTTCAACATTTAAGGATCTTGAGAAGTAGAATAATTATTAGGCTTCCATTTGCTTGCAATGTCACTATTATAATTAGGTCTGGTACCACTTTCCTCAGTCCTCAGGCATTCACTGTGTGTTATCTGGATGATGTATACAGTTGGGTTGTTACTTACATTGATCTGTATCACATGTGACTTAGGGAAACAGTAATAACATCTATTTTCCAATAATGTATTGAGTACTTACTATGTGCTAGATATAACCACTTACTTTACACTTTAGTTATAAAAAGCTATAAAATTATTAGAAAAAATATATGCACAAAGAGAAAATAGCAAGTGCTCTCAAAGAGATTTAGATTACTGACTGTGAGAATTTAGAATGAGTTCATACCAATAAGACTAGGCTGAGCAGCACGGTACTCCCTTCTCACCAATTCTGATTAACCAATGGATCATACGGGTTAGGCCAACACATTGTACATGCCATCAGAAAGGACTAGAGCCTGGGAGTGCTATTCACAAACGTTTTATTTGCTTTGCTCAATTTAAGTCACACAAACACTTAGTTGGTATCTATTCTATGTTAGGCAGAGACTGAAAAAAGAATATATGAAGAACTGACCAAGTTAGTAATAATGTCAAGGGTCATAAATGACTGTGGGGGACATGTGTGCTCTGATAATTTGAATTTACATAAACAAATGATATGTAGTAATATATCTACATATTAATGGATATATATAACTACAATGGTGGCCAACATGTGTATGTGCTAAGGATGTCTATACGTGGGCATGCATTGTATACATAAACATGTGTATATAGTACTAAAAGACAGGAGAGATGAAGAGATCAAACTGGCTGTTTATGTATAGTCCCAAAAGGAAATAACATCTTAAAGTGATGGCCAAATAATCAAAAACAGGTAGCTATGTGAAGAAATGAAGGGTCTTGCAGGCAGAGGGAGGCACAAGTATTAAGGGCAAAGTCAGGACAGTATGATGTGAATAAATATTTGCCTACCATTCTCCAGTGCATTTCCCTGTGCAGAAACACCTCTGACAATTGCAGCTGTGGACTTACAACTAAGGCTTGCAACTGTGGGTCTCCATAGAAACTGTGTGCGTACCTATGAAAAAGGTGCCCAAGAGAATGAGTGAGTCACAGTAGAGGTTGGGATGAAACTGAGAATGTTTTCAGAGACATTCAGATGTCGGCTGTGAGCATCTTTTGTAGGGAGCAAAATCTATCTTGTTGGCAAGGAAGCGATGTGAAGAAAAAGTTGGGTGACATGAAGTTCGGAAAATTTAAAGAGATTTAGATGACTAGAGCCCAAACCAGCAAGAGAGAAGCCTGAGACAAGACTCTACTCATCAGCTCCTTCCATCTTATATAAAGGAACTGGATCAAGGCTAGATTGGGAAGCATGTCTTCGGCCGAGTGGAGAGTGGAATAGAGAGAAGAAGTGATATGCAGGAGACAAGTGGGGCTGCTGAGTGAGGTTGAGTTGAGAAGCTGCAGGGTTGAGGAGGCTGGGGCACCAGGAGTGCACATCAGTCCTAGTCTCCAGCATTCTAGTTGTCACTATCTAAGCTGGAATGTGGAAGAGCATGAAGTGAGCCTCTCTTGTGGTACATTAAGTGTCTGACTAAAGTCAATCTGTTCAGATCGATCAGGAGGTGGAAATCTGTGTTTCTACTCTAAATCTTCACATGTGCTTTCCGCTTTCCCCATGACCTTCACGTCTGGATATATGGCCACTTTGCAGGGAACCTATCCCTGGCTACATTTCCCAACCACGTTCCCCAAACCCTTTTATTTTGCACCGCCACACCACACTCCTTCTCTCACACCACTTGCCATAGTAATAACATGCCTTTCAGGCCAATATTGTTATTAAATTCCAACTCTGAGCTACTCAGGACAGGAAATATATCTGACTTGTACCTTGTAGGTATAAACCATGGATCTGGATCATTTAGAAAATTCTTTTTTTTTTTTTTGATGAATAAATTTTTATTTTATTTATTTATTTTTATTTTTATTTTTTATTTTTATTAATTTGTTCATATTACAGCTCAATTGTTAGCCCTTCCTTTGTTTCCTCCTATTCCTCCCTCCCTCCCACTTTCTCCCTTCTCCCCTCCCCTATGTCTGTGATTGAGGGAGACCGCCTCCCCTTATATATGCTCTTAGAATATCGAGTCTCTTCTTGGTAACTTGCTATCCCTCCTCTGAGTGCCGCCAGGCCTCCCCATCCAGGGGACATGGTCAGAAAAGGGGCACCAGAGTTCGTGTGAGAGTCAGATCTCACTCTCCACTCACCAGTGGAGAATATCCTGTTCGTGTCCAGATGCAGTTGTTAAAGATTTATTTTGCTTAAAATCATGTGCATGTTTCTCTCTGTGTATATGTGCACATGAATGCAAGTGCCTACAGTTGGAGATTGGAGGTGTTAGGGCTCCTGAAGCTGGGGCCAAAGGGAGTTGTGAGCCAATACATAGATGCTTGGAAGTGAACTCTCATATCCTCTGCCATAGCGGTACACAATCTTAACTGCTCAACCCCTTCTCAAGTTCCTGCATGCAGTTTAGTTTCTTTGTTCGTTCTTTTTTGAGACAGAGTTTCCCTGTGTAGCCCCGGCTGTCCTGGGCTCACTTTGTAGACCAGGCTGGCCTTGAACTCACTTTGATCCACCTGCCTCTGCCTCCCAAGTGCTAGGATTAAAGGCCACCACCACCTGGCTCTTTATGCAGCTTTTAATACCAGTGTTAAGGTGATCTTTGAGCCTTGCAAAAGTACTTCTAGCTTCTGTGTCCTGTGTCCTAGCTTGTAGGGCAGTGTAAACCCCACCCCATTTTCCTACTACTATGGTCCAAATAATAGTGGCTAGTTTCTGGCTTCCACTCAGGAAACATATCACTCCCCACCCCCAAATAATAGAATTTTTGTCCATTAAAAAAGGTTAAACTTCATGAAGAAGCTTCTGGTCTATGGCTTCCTATTTCTCATTCTCAAAATCTATCTAAAGTGGAATTACTAGAGTTACAAGGATGAATACTATAATGCTTAATAATAATCCAATAAAAATATAAATATGGCTGTCAGTCATTGTAATTACCTCTGATGCTTCCGGAGGGGAAGGAGTGAATTATGCTCCCTTTGGAGACAAATTAACCCTTTCTGGCTCCTTCTTGCGATAGAGCTATAATTTTCCAAGTGCAATGCCAGCAGCAAAGCAGCTCAATTATAATCGAACACAGGTAATTTACTTAGTTCCTATTTATGAGGAGTCAAACATCAAATGGAGGCTATCTCTGAGGTAACCACGTTGTGCTCGACATTATTGGAGTAGAGTTGAGACTTGTTTGGGGTTCAGCACTTCTTGTAAAAGAGGGCTTGTCCTCTAGGACTGGCTCCGTACTGCTTCCTTGCCAATGATCTGGAACCTATGCTGCAGTCAGCGGCGTGGATCTGGCCGATGTGTTCTTTTAGTCTTGTGTGTCTTGGAGAGAGCAATGTACTGTAGTACTTGCAGAGTATAGCTCAGTGAATCTGTAGACATGGTCTAGACTGTGGCCATGCATAGCTATGTCATGGAGGACCAGTGCCGTGAACTCCATGTGATAACAAGATGGCTGGGCTTGGAGCACAGGTCACTTGGCAGAAGAATACACATAAGAGAATGTTTTCTAATACCCAAAGGTCATAAAGCTGGTGTTTCTTATTAGCATGATGATACACAGCCTCGAACCAGGGTTGAGGTGTGTTGGCCACCCAAAAAATGAACAGAATTTATCAAAGCAGAGCGTACAACATCATGGAAAGTAACATTAGGCTTTGCTGAGGACATATTGTATAGTTGTTCACATTTTCTTTTGATTCTTATTAAGCAGTAAGGAAGTCTGCTGAGAAAGAGGAAATTCATACCTGGTACTGAAAACCTAACCAACCAGCCACCCATGACTAGTGAGGTCATGGATCTAAGAAGAGAACCTATTACTTCCTCTCTCCTAAACCAGTATCATTTCCTGCTTCACCTTAAACACTTACCCTTATGCCCACCGATAAGGGAAATCTCAGTTATGATCAATTAAATTTTGGAAGTGAATGGATACCATGACAGAAATGTACAACGGGTCAAGGTGCAGAGAGCACTGAACATGACATATCCACCCTGCATAAATATACCTACAATACAATGACTAAACATAAGCCCCAGGAAAAATCATGGAAAGACTATAAGAGCCAGAGGACCAGGGAGTAAGCTGTGAGATACTGTCTTTTGTACATGACATATGCACATACACATATATGTAAAAATAATTAAAAAAGAAAAGGTCATAAGTTTGAGAGGGAGATATGTGGGAAGGAACATGGGAATAGTTCCAGAGAGGAGAGGGGTGAAAATGTTTTAGACACAGTACATTTGCAAGAAATTCTCAGAACAAAGCAAAATAAAAACACAAATATCTAGAAAGCCTTTTGGCATCATGACCATAAGAAAAAATATAAATATATTCTCCCTTATGGCCCGTGACTTTTTTAGCCATAGGCTTTGAACATGCTTATAGTATCAGGTGTAAATTCCGTCCTTGAATCTGGCCTCAAATCCAATCAAAAAAGTAGTTAATGACCTCCATAATCAGTGTTGCCACTATTACACCAGAAGGCTCACATTGTCTGACAGGTAGGTATTAAAGCATGCACAATAAGACAACGTGACATCTGCATAGGTCCTTCCAATACTACTTTCATGAGCCTCTTTTGCCTTATTCCTAAACCATACTGAGAAAATAGAGGCAGGGGAGAGAGATGATTCTAGTCAACGAATTCCTTTTTATACCTAACCATAGCATCTTTGTGAATAAATTTCAGTGTGTCTAGTGAAAAGACACTATTCTAAAAGATAGGTTCTTTCTATTGCCACTGGAGTTTTACTTTACTTTGTGACTTTGATTGCTGTGTGTGTCTCACTTCCATTTTCCTTATCAGCAAAACAAGAAAGGAGAATGTTTTAATTTCTTTAAATTCTCAAATTTTAAAGCCAGATTAAAGCTGTGTGTGTCTCACTTCCATTTTCCTTATCAGCAAAACAAGAAAGGAGAATGTTTTAATTTCTTTAAATTCTCAAATTTTAAAGCCAGATTGTATTGACAAGGAGCCGTCTATGACTGTATAAATCTCTGAATACATATTCTCTTAAGTCCACTATTGCTTTAGCTATATAAGCAAGTCTATTATGACTATTAAGGAAAAGTGATTATACTTTATAAGTTTTCATACTTCATAATCCATTAAAAGTCACAACAATATTTTAGCGGATTTGGATGAATTGGAAACTGAAGCAAAACTATCATGAGAAAACCCACTTCTTGGAGTTCTGCCTGATTGTATGCATCAGATGTGTCACATCTAATCATGTGAAACATTTATTTTATGTTTACTGCTCTGTTGTTTGCAGAAATACGTATTTTAGACTTTTGCTATGAGGTTACATTTGCTGAAAATCTGTTGGGGAGCGTAAAGGAATAGTTTTAATCTCTGGGAATTTACTTGATGAAGGAACTAAGATTTATAAACCTTGTCAATATAGAAAAGAAAAAAGTATACAAGATTACAAAATACAGTTAATAGATGGTTCACATGTATCTAATCTGAGGTGTGAACACACCCTACATCTTTTTTGTTTTCAAATGCTGACATGCAGAGGCATAGTGTCAGTTTTTTTCCTCCTGACATGTTCAAGCTTAGCATCATTTTTGGCCCTCAAGCTACAATTTCATTGCTTCCTAAATCCAGAAGTAGCACAAAATATTTCTGTCACAATGTGTTCAAATTTTTAGTACTAAAATATGAGCTTAATTAAGAATGGATGTAACCAGTATTGGCTAGAATTATAGAAGTGTCTTCACAGAAGCGGAGCTTAGATTTAGAGCATCTTAAACCCAGATGGAACTTTAGAAACAATGTAGGGGAACTGGTGTTCCTACAGGCTACCGAGATGAGCTGACATGCCTAGGCAAAATTCTGAGAAATACAGAGACAAGGTGACTGGCAGGCCTCTGTATCTCCCTATAGGCCTTGGACTCTGTGCAGAGCTGTCAGTCCTAGGATGGCTGCCTTTAGTCATCAGGCTATGGTTGTTTGTGCCCATTGCCCTCCTTGTGAGATGACTGATGGGAACACAACCTTGTTCTTGCTTATATAAAATGACATGATGTAACAGTACACATCAACAGTCCAAATGGGTGTGATTGGAAGATAAGAAAGTAGGAATACACAGAACCAGGAGCTTGGAGTGGGGCTGAGGAGGCAAGAGTGGATGGATAGTCATTGAGGGGAGCACTAATTTGAGAGAGGAGTCCTGCCCTGGAGGGGAGCTGACAACAGATCACTCGATTAGCATAGGCTGTATCAATCCCTGTTACTAATCTAGGCTTTAGGACCTAGTTGCTCTTCCATGAGGTGGGTACGATGGGAGTGTCTCTCCAAAAGAGGATTATTGTTTTGATGTTTTGCTTGAAGTTCAAACATGATGAAAATAAGTATTATAACTTAGGAAGAGATACCTAAAATTAAAACCCACAACTGTCCGAGAATGATTTTTGGACTTTGTATAGGCCTTAGAAGAGATGCTGTAAAATGTAAGAACCTGAAGATGCCACGGCTGCTGTGTAAGAACCAATTTCTTTCACACAAATGAATCAAGTGCTATAAAAATAATGACACAAATAAGATGTTGTGCAGCAAGGAACAGTGAAATGCTATGGCTTCTTTGTGTGTCTTAGTGACAACTTATACACATTCCTCGGAGGCCTGGGCAGTTCATACAAGCCATACACTAGTCTTTGAGTTTGTTTCTTCAAAGCCTTGAGTTGTAAACTTAATCCTCAGTGCAATAATAGTATTGGACCTACTAAGAGAGGCTGGAACTTTAAGAGGTGAGTGGGAGCCAGATGTGTGGTACATGCCTGTAATACAGCACTTGGGGAGTAATTGCCAAGACTGTGAGGCTAACTTGGCCTTCAGAACAAGTACCAGACCATCAAGGGGTACCCAACAAGACTCTGTTCCAACAAAAACAAACAAGCAAACAACCAACCCAAAATGTGAGCAGATCATAAAGGCTCATACTACATGAAATGGATTAATGTCATTTCTGTTAGATTGGGTTTGTTATCACAGAAATTGACTTAGAATTGCCAGAAGTTTGTTATAAAAGCAAGTTGGGACCCTCCCTGCTCTCCCACTGTTCTGCCTGGAGACAGTTCAGCAAGAAGACTCATAGCAGGTGCTGATTCCTTGAGATGTACTTCCCAACCCCAAAATTGTGAGAAACAACTTTCTCCATTTTATAAACTACCCAGTCAACAGTATTCTGTCGTAGTGACACAAAGCAGCCCAGGACACGGAGTCAGGAGGAACAGCACTCAGGAGGAATGGAACAGTACTCAGCACAATTGGGAAAATGAAGCAGATCTCATAATCAGAGAATTAAAAGGTAGTGTTCTTGAGAAATGAGTTCCGAGAAACCAGTGGGCCTGGACTTGCACTCAGTTTTTTCCATTCAGTTTCTACTATTTGTTTACAAAATTTTTGTAGGCCCTTTCAATACGGCTGTTCCTAGAATCAAGTGTCTCAAATAACTTGTAGCCTTCCTTTACCACACAGACTCTGGCTGGGTTCCTATTCCAAAGCCCTGTGTGGCGAGGCCCAGGAGTTTTCAGTCTTGTATTCCCTAGCTGGATCTGGGGTGGGTGCCTCCTCTGAGCCTTATGAGGTTGTCTGTGGAATGTAGATCTGTCCACTCTATACTACTGTGGGTTGAACTGTGCCCTCTAAAAGATATGCTAAATTGCTAGCCCTGTGAACATTTGAAAATAGCCTCAACGCACACAGTAAACTTGAGTTCGAGTGATTCTGGTGGGACACTCTCCAATGGCTTGTATCCCTATAACATGATGTGAGGGACACACTTAAGAAATCAACCACAGAAAGATGAAAGCAGAGATTGTGTGGTAATGCTACCTGACACTGGTCACTGTCACCAAATGCTGAGACGAGGAAACTTCACCTAGAGCCTTAAAAGAGACCAAATATTGAAACTTCCATTCCGACTGTTTCCTAATGCTGTGAAATAATGAATTTATATTATTTAAAACCACCCAGCTTATGATATTTTCTTATAGTAGCTCTAGGAAATGAATATAATAGTACACAGATTTGCCGTAGAATCACCTGAGGATTTTTTAATATAATAGGAGTTATTTTAAAGAACCAATGTAGAAAGTATTTGTTTAATTACTTGTCATATCACTACTTCTCAGATATCTTACATAAAGATTAACCTAGGGATTTTCAGCCTGTTTGTCTTACTGTAACAAAGCACTCACAATGGGAGTAATTTGTAAAATATAAAGCCTTCTTTAGATCACAGCTCAAGAATCTGGGAGGTCTGACAACCTGACACTGGATCTGCATCTGAACGTGGTGACGAATATAACTTAGGGAGACTGAGCGAGAGTGCTCTCTCATAGCTCCCTCATCTTGTCAAGCTACCGATGTTGTTCTGGGGCCTCACCTTCACAAAACCATCACCTTCCAAAAGTCCCACTGTTTGAGGAGTCCAGGAGATTGCTGGTTTATTTAAGAAGCCACTCTTAAAACATGTATTTTAATATATATCATATATTTTTTTGATAATTCAGAACAATAAGTTTTTCCCACATTCACCCTCCCTCTCTTAATTCCCCGCCCACTTCTCTTTCCCACTCAACTTTATGTTTTTTTTCCCTAAATCAAGGTGAATTTGTGCTTCCCAGACATTCTTGGGTGTGTGATCTTCTACTGGAGCATGGTTGAGTTATCAGGGGCTCTACTCTTAGAGAAAAATGACTATTCCTACTCCAGAAGCTACTAATTGTTCATCAGCCCTTTGCTTGGGAGTAGAACTTCAGGACCACCTTCCCTCTCCTTGCTGGTGAGTGGTCTGTCTTGAGCTTGCATGGGTCATGTGCATCCTGTCACAGCTGCAGTGAGTTCTTACTGCAGTTCCTACTGCTCCTCTGTGGGCAGAAAACATGGATTTCTTGTAGTATTGAGCATCTCCAGCTCTTACACTCTTTCCTCCCATCCTTCTGAAATGATCCCTAAGCCTTGGGTGGAAAGGGTGTAATACATGGACACACACACACACACACACACACACACACACACACACACACATACACACATGCCTTTCAGGGCTGAACACTCTGCAGTCTCTGATGCTCTGCACCTTGGCCTGTTGTTGGTCTCTTGTATTGATCACCATTTGTAAACAGAAGCTACTCTGACGAAAGTCTAATGGTACCTATGTGTAAAATGACAAATAATTAGGAGTTGGTTTAAATGCATGTCAATTTACCAGAATAATAGTATTTAGTTCTCACTTAGGGCCTAGGGCCTGCCTAGCCATTGTTTCTCAGCCCAGAAATAGCGCCAGCTATATATTGTATTGTATCTTGTGGATCAGGACTTAAAATCAAGCAGAAAGTAACCAACTGTTAATTGCCATGATGGTCATGTATGTCACTATTGAATCAACTGGCATGTCTTGTCAGGCTAGACGTTATTTTAGCTCAAAGGGTCCATAGCTGTGTGTAATTAATGCTTACTTCTCTCCTCTGATAGCATGCATAGTACCATTAAGCACTATGGAATCCAGCAAATAGAGATGAAGTGCATAGTAACGATAGAGAAGAGGGTAAAGATGTTGGATGCTGCCTAGTGTTTGTCTCTGAGGCTGTTAGTGGGTCTTAGAACACCACAACGGATATGGAAAAATATATGCTACTCCTTTTCTGTGAGATGTTAGGGCAGACATGTTCATGTATGACAGCAAAGAGGAAGGATGGGGGCTCTGTAAACTTTAGCAGAATGACTTTGGCGTATGTCATGGGCACACAGCAATGTAGTGGGTGAACTATAGGAAGCAACAACAAGGACATTGTTAGTATAGCCACATGCCAGGTGACCCATGCCCATGAAGCAATGGCTGCAACATCAGGTCAGAGAACAGAGTGTGTGACAGTACCATACTGTGGCTAAAAAACTTGTTCTAGACCTTAGAAGAGTCTACATGCCTTTTTTCCCACTTTTTAAAAAAATGTTTATTTGTTATAATTTATTCATATATACCCCAGTTGTTATCCCCTCTCTTGTATCTTCCCAATCTCACCCTCCTTCCCTCTGATGGGGGTGCTCTTCCTCCACTGTCTGACCACAGCCTGTCAGGTCTCATCCAGATAGCCTGCATCCCCTTCCTCTGTGTGCTGGCATGGTCTCCCTGCCAAAGGGAAGTGATCAAATCTGCAGCAGCAGAGTTCATGCCAGAGGTACTCCCCACTCTCCCTACAACTGTGGAGAATGTACTGTCTATTGGCTAGATCTGAACAGAGGGTCTAGGTTTACTGTATGCATTGTCCGTGATTGGTGCAATAGTTTGTGTATACCCCTCTCCCCTTCCCTGGCCCAGAACCGGCAGTCTTGATGCTCTTCTTGTGGGACTTTGTGTACCTTTATTAGATAAGGTTTGGATTCAGGGCATGAAGTACACTGAGAGGTGCATGTGAGAGCTAGACAATGCCATGCCAGTACAATTCTATCTCTGCTTATAATGGGCCAACTCATGCCCTTTCAATTTATATGTTGCACTTCTGACTTCTCATTCTTTAGAATGCAACTGCATCTGCATGCAGACAGAGTCTTTAGAAAGAAAACAGGCAAATAATACTGATGGGTCTTACTTACACTGGCATCTTTAAAGAAGAGGAAATTTAGTCTGATAAACAGACACTACACACAGTACGCACAGAAAATGGATGTTGTGAGGGCACTGACGTGGGTGGCCACCTGCAAGGTCTGTGTAATGGAGGGCCTGCCAACCTGGAGTGCTCCTTCACCCTCTTATTCTCTATTAATACTTATAGGAGATTAACAGTAGTTTTTAAAATCAGTTTCATAAATATATACTATATTTGCATCATTTGTCCCTCCCTTCAGCTACAATGAGGGAAGGGGAAGAGGGCCTCTATTTTCATCTGGCTCCAAGAACACAGAAACACCCTCTTTCAGCCATGCTCACCAAAACTGTAAAGGGACATAGGCTACTTTAATCTTGGAGAGTTCAACATGAGTGAAGCTTTGAGGCTGGAGACTGCAAACTCAGATCTAAAGTGTAGAAGAAAGTCGGGGAAAGGTGAGATGGGCACGAAGTAACAGGAGGCCCCCCTGTCAGTGTTCACTGCTCTGTCAGACAGGGAGCAATTCCTCTGGAGTTCAAGTCTGACTCAGCAGAATATAAGGGGTTGTGAAGTTACTCGCAAGATCTCAGTCGGTACTGACTGGACCCATTGCTGATGTTGTTCCGTGTCAGTGCCCCATAGTGTCCCTCTTCTAAGGCTCTGGTGGTGGTCTCTGGGTCCTTAAAAATTCCAGTAACAGTCAAGCAGTATGCCATGGTCATGACGTCATAAGAACAACGTTAACAGACTAGCCCACAGGAGCTGTGCTGAAGTCTGATAACATTGATAAGATGGGGCATGGTACAGGTCCAGAGTATTCCAGGATCTTATGGCGACATCCTGGGACATTATGAACAAATATATATGCACATCTTACTGAACAAAAAGCTGGAGAACCAACTTCATCCGCGAACCAATGTGTTTGCTGTGGTTGCTTACAGGAGCACAGGGGGACTCAAAGACAGCTCTGTAGCTGGGCAGCCTACTCAGGCATAGGTGGTCACTTACGAAAGCTGCATGCCTGGAACTCCCAGGCTTCCCAGAGTCAGCTCCACCATCTCTCTCTTCCCAGCATCTGTTTACTGCTCTTGTAACTTGAGGAAAGGCCTTGTGAATCTTGTAACTTTGTGAGCTCCCAGAGCCTCTTCAGTTTCCTTAGCTTCCTGGGCCTCCCACACCTCTCCTTTCTCCAGGGGCGGGGGGATGTTTTAACTGAGATGAAACAACTGCACAACCCCCTCTAAGCTAACAGTCAGGGCGAAGCCCCTGCTACCCCACAGCAGGAGCATAAGTGATCCATTTAGGTGACAGGGTAGAGCCAATGTGACTGAATGGACTCAGCAAGACAGACAGGAGCGAGGGTGTGGGCCATGGAGGCAAGGCAGGGCTGTTTTATGCCACCAACTAGGCCATCAGGACAATTGTTCATCAATCTGTAGGAGATGTGCAGCCTTTGCAGAGTGTCAGAGTATGACATGGTCTAATTTATGGTCTAAAAGTCGCATTGGCCACTGTTCTAAGACAGGGATGGGGGAGGATCTAAGCAAGGAGAGCTGTTCTGGGGTTGTTCCCGGTATCCAAGTAGAAGACAGTAAGGACTCGCATGGACATAGAGGAGCAAGAATGTGCATCCATTTGTTCTGATGCCCTCAACAGTTCAGCCAGATGAGCTGTAGTTTACCCTAAAACTGCATTCTTCAGTGTAAAATCTCTGAGATTATACATATGTCGTGACTGACTCTTAGAAACACTTGCCTAAGTTTCTGCCTCTGTAAGTGGTAAGATTGATTTGAATCCAGCCTTCTGACTTCTGAGCTTCCATTCTTTACAACCCTTCTCAGTAATCTCAGAGAGGCATTTACCCTTCCTGCAGCATCAGTAGCCACTGGCCTGGACATAGTTACTGAGACGAGGGAGAGGTCAGGAAAAGTAAGCGAGAAAACAGAAAACTCACATGGCTTTGCTAACAGATAACCCATTTTTTTTTCTCATCACATTCCAAGGTGCTGAACAAACTAGATGCAAAACGTCAGAAACGATGTAACAGCAAATTACTGAGTTGGGAAGCAATAATTAGAAAGGAAATGAAGAAAATGGATGTTGGGGGCCTTAATGTAAAATATGACATTGATAAATCAAAGGAAGCCTTGAATTAGAGATGTGGGTATTTCAACTGATTATCCAAGATAACTCACATCCCCCCTTGCTCTCGTCCATCTTGTTTTGCCTTTCTGAGGACAAAGAGCATCTTCGCAAATTGCCAAGCTACAGGAGCAACTCTCCCGAAGAAGAATGTTTACTAAAAGAGAGCGGAGAGGAAGGGCGGGAGTCCCTAAAAATTAAGTTGCTTACTAAAGAACCCAGAGGCATGTTGTTCTTTCCACTTGGTCTGGAGCAATTATGGGAGCGATAATAAGAGATGCTCCGGATGGATTTGATAGCAAGTCAAAAATAAACACTAAACCCCAGGTAAGAAAAGCTGCATCCGCGCACCTCACTTCTGAAGCTCGTCTGGATTACCAAATGTAAGCCGAGCGCCACCAACGGAGCCCGGCAGAAGCCGCTCAGCTGCCCGTTCCAAGCAAATGCTGTTTATTTAGCCGACTTTTTTTTTTTTCTGAGAAAGATGCTACTAGCAGCACATGGTGCATTGGGGCACTCATGGCTGAAGTTGTTTTGATTCACAGCGGGGCGCGCGGAGGAAAGAGCCTAAAGACTACAAAAATGGGCCCTAACAGACTGCCTCAGATTTTCCTTTTTAGCCTCTCCGCCCCTTCCTGGCAGGAGAGAGTCCCTCGACAGAAGATGTAAGACCCAGCTTTGCCAAATGTCTTAGTAATTTGGAAAGTTTGACCACATGACAGCAGTGAGAACCGGTGCCATGACACACCTTGCAAACCCCGTGGGCATACTAGGGGAACTAAGTTTTGTTTGTGTGAGTGTGTTTCAGAGCATTTTATAAGTGCGTCCATGCTTGTTTTATGGCAGGTAACCTTGTGCAAGCTCTCAGAACTTCCTTTGGGCCTTTCTCCAGACCAGGGCCAGCTGATGCTTTATGAGTGTGCACTACCGGTGCCAGGGTCCATCGGAAGTTAAACTGGCTTTCTCAGTGAGCCAGCTCAGCTCTGCATGTGACTCTGAGAAGCATGAAGACCAAAGATCTTCTAGAGCCAACACTACTGGGTGCAAGGACTCTTGAGTTTTCTTTCTCATAAGTCTAGCCTTATCCATAGACAGCCTTATTCTGGGCTCAAACACACCCTCCCTGTCTTTACTTTTAGTAACTATTCATGTGACACCTCCCACTTCCGCTGTTCATTACTTTCCTCGGTATTTTAAATCCACATCTGTGGGTCTTTGGAGAAGATTATTCTACACATGTTTTGTATAATGATAACCTTGCACTCATATTTCCACCATTCTTACTTTGGTTGCTTTAAATATTAGCACTGAAAATGGTACAGAGTCTTAGGCTCCTATTATTATTTATTTTTACTTTTAAAGAATTTATGTATTTATTTATTCATATAATTTATATGTATTTGTGTATATCTACATGGGTATATGTGTACCATGTGCATGTAGAAGCCTGAGGAAGCCATAGAGGGCATTAGATCTCCTGAAACTGGAGTTACAGGTGTTTATGAGCTATGTAACTAAGAGCTATGTTAACTCTGAGCTACAATGCGGCTGTTGGGACTGACCCCAGGTTCTCCGTAAGAGTAGAAAACACTCATAACTGTTGTGGCATCTTTTCAGACTCCTCTTTTCATATTTTCTTTCTGCATATTTTCTCCAACTGCCAGTTCTCTTCCTAGCATGCATTTCATTTCACATGAACATTACTGCAATCTTTTCATTGGGAGCAAAGGAGAAATAAAGCCAAATAATTATGTGACATGGGTATTCTTATTTTACACAAAGACCCCATCATACCCTATAAGAAGTGACTGTGGCATGGCTACCTTTGCCAGCTGTTGGCACACATCTGTTCAAAGCTAGAGTAGGATACCAGTTAGACAACAAAAGGCTGAGCTCATAGACAAAGCTGTCCTCTGCCAAGCCAATGCTGCACTTCTCAAAGTGTAGTCCCAAGCCCGGAGCACATCACCATCTGAGAAGCTTTAAAATTCACATGATCAGGTCACACCTGGTGTTTTGGGCATAAAATATCTATAGCAACACATGGAATGTGGGTTTTAGTGAGCCTCTGGGTGATTTCGAAGCATTAAAGCACGTGCTGCATGCCAATGGAGGGCATTGGGAAATTTTCCTTTTGACTTTTCCCCCCACATAATATCTTCAACATTGCCAATATACATTTATTTCTCTATTCTTTCTCCTACTTTTCTCTCTTCCTCCCTTTTTCTATCACTTTCTTCTAAGTTGAAAGTAAATTATCCATACTTATTCACCATGGTAGTAAAAGTGCCTATACATTATGGAATAGAAAAATATAACAAATGAACAAACATTACATCACATAGCTATTATTTGTAGTCAGAACTGTTCTTTACATTTTGTATTTTAAAATATTTTGTCATTTATTGTAGTTATGATGGTAAACAATGGACCTCTTACATTTATCCTTCCAATATCTCCCCATCCCCATTCAACAGACACTCCAACTTCTGAGGACCTTTACTCTATTTTCTATTTCTATGAGTTCATCTACTTTAATGTTATACATATGAGTGATATAAAATGCCATTTTACTTCTGTAGTTGGTATATTTCACTTAAACATAATGTCTCCATGTTTATCAATGTTCTCACAAATGGCAATGTTTTCTTCATGGCCAAACATATCAATAACATAAATAACATTTTCCCCATCCATTTAGCTTCTTTTGGACTTAACTATGCTTTGGCTATTGTAAATAGTACTATAATAAGCAGAGAAGTGTAGCTCATTCTTCAATCCAATGACTTTCTTTCCTTTGAAAACATAATTTTTTTACTAAGGGCATGGATCATAGAGTACTTCTGTTTCTAATAATTTGAGGAAACTTTCATTTACTGATTTCCAAAATGGTTATGCTAATCTATAATTCTACCCACAGAACACTAGGGTTATCTTTTCTCTACATCCTTATTGACATTTGTTGTTGTCTTAGTACTTTTCTACTACAGTGACAAAACACTGAGACAATCTATAAAAGAAGGCATTTAAGTGAGCTTACACCTTCAGAGGGCTGAGTCCCTCATGTCAGGGCAGCATGGTAGCAGCAGCAGACCTGTTGTACTTTGTCTGCTTTCATATTTGCTTTTTTCTTGAGCTTCTTTTCTTAAAACAATTGTTAATTTTTTTGAGATTAATATAATTATATTCCCCCATTGCCTTTTTTCTCTCAAACCTTTCCCATGTGCCCTTCTTTCAAATTCACAGCCTGTTTTTCATTAGTTGTTCCTGTGTGTGTGTGTGTGTGTGTGTGTGTGTGTGTGAGAGAGAGAGAGAGAGAGAGAGAGAGAGAGAGAGAGAGAGAGAGAGCGAGAGAGAGCAAGAGAGCAAGAGAGAGAGAAAGAGAAAGTGTGTGTGTGTGTGTGTGTGTGTGTGTGTGTGTCCCCTAAATACATGAATATAACCATCTCAGTCTGTATAATGATATATGTATGTATGCTTTCAGGGTTGGCCATTGGATAATTTGTGAATCACTCAGTGTACATTTCCTTGGACGAGATAATTTCTCCTGCTCACAGCATTTCTTAGTTGTTTTTAGTTGCTTGTCAAGGGTTAAGGCCTCATGCTCTATGCCGTCTCCATGTTATTATGTCTGTTAGTGCCATCCTTGGTCAGGTCATGTTTAGGCAGTCATGTTGGCTAGACTTCATGGGTATAGCTTCCCTGAGAATGCTTAGAGGCATAACTTCACAGTAAACTTCCTGATCCTCTGGATCTTCCAACCTTTCTGCCTTTCTGTCCTGCCATGATCCCTGAGACTTAGGTGTAAGAGTTTTAGGTGGGCCATTTTGGACTGGGCTGCAGAATATGCCATTTTGATCACTTGGAGTTTTCAGTGATGGCTTGCTTACCTGTGCAAAGGAAAGTTTCCTTGATGCGGAGTGAGGATGGCGTCTACCTGTGGCTATAAGGGTAATAATTTGGAATGTACTTAGGAATCATGTTGATTTAGTAAAAGGGTAGTTGCAGGTTCTCCTCCAAGATCCACAGCTTCATTGGCTCCAGCTCCACGTAGCTGAGTAGGCTTCCAGTTCCAAGCACAGTTTTCATCCTGTTGAATGGACCTTATGCCCAATTAGAGAGCTGCTGGTCACCACCAAGACATATGCACCATTGCACCCTTAGACTTATAATGCCATGCTGGTTACTGTTGTGGCTAATAGGCATCACACTGGGGTAGAGCTATTGGTTGCCTCCCTTTTTGGAAGCTTGCATGGCACTTTATGGTACCATAAAAGTTAGCCTATAGGGAGTAGGCTTTCAGGGAAGATCCAACTCAAGCCCTCTGGATCCTGTGTCTGAAGTGCATGTTCTGTTTAGTAATAGGGACTTACTTTTCACCTCTGGAGGGAAATCAATGGCAGCAATAAGTTAGAATGTTTGGGGAGTTTTTTGGACGGACAACTCTAGGCAATAACTTAAAAGTGGACTTCTCATGCCTGCTACTGGGGTTCTGCTAGATCGTCTGCAGGATAGCATTGTCAGTCCAGATGGGAAATTTTCATTTAAATGATTTCATGCATAGGTATACACACAGAGCTTTATGTACTACAGATATTTTAGGCAGAGAGATAATAGTATGATTGCTTATGCTTTCTCAGACATCCTTACTGTGATTTTACTCCTCCCTCTGTCTTCTATATGTGTGTCCCTTCTTCTCCACAACTAAAGATCTTCAGTTTTCCCATTTTCCCCTTGAGATCACTTGTAACCTGCTATTCCTCTTTTCTATTGTCTCCCTCCAAACAGTAGTCTCCCCCTTTACTTCCGATTTCTGCAGCTTCTCCATATTACATATTCATATCTAAATATTTGCAGCTAGGAGCCTCAGATGAGAGAGAAAATACAGTGTTTGTCTTTCTGAGGACCAGAGTACCAATAAGATCTACTTGCTGTTGCTGTGCTCCCTGCTACAACTCTGTTTTTACCGGTCCCTAGGCAGTCCACTCTTGATGGCTGCTCTGCTTTTAAAGTGTTCTCCCAAAGGTCCTATCTTATGGAGTTGGTCCCCACCTGTCAGTAGGGACCTACAGGGAGGCAGTGGAATCTTTGCTGTGGATGAAGAAAGCATAGTGAAAAGAAGTTGGGTCCCTGGGCATGGACCTTAGAAGGAGGCATGGGGATGCTGGTCTCTGCCTCTCTTTACTTTCTACAACACACACACACACACACACACACACACACA
>OU015746.1:49908174-49920984 GCA_907169655.1 Acomys percivali | reverse complement strand
ACACACACACACACACACACACACACACACACACACACACTGAAGCAGCTTTGTTCTACCACAGCTTCCTCATCATAATGTTCTGCCTCACCACAATAACAGAAACAATAGACTATTGAATGAAATATGAAATCTCAAAACCTTTCAGATAAGAGAACACCTTCTCATTTTGAGTTGATTTATCATGTGTATTTGGCACAGAACAAGAAACTGATGAACACACTGGCATTCCCTTTGTGCCTCACAGTAGACTGCAAGGGTAAGGCTCTAGCTCCACAAATAGGATGGAAGCCAAATGTTCCCTTCTACTGTGTACTTCCCGCTGTAGAAACCATGGCTCCGTGAGTTCTCTGTGAACTGTGCTAGCTTAAGAGGCGGGTGACACATCAAGGCAGACAGCTTTTATCATTCAATCATGCCTTCTGTTTCTGTGTTTCATGGGATATTTTTGCTTCATTTCTGAATTCTGGGTGTCAAGTTACCGTCTTTGTCTGCAGATCAGCACTATGAGTTTCTGTAGAATAAAGTAAATGAAGTAACTCCTATTCTGCCATCTTGTTGTTGTAACCTTCTGAAAACCTAAAGACAGACAGTACAGAGACAGTGATGAAATGTTAGAGTCACCACGTGGTTCTGCCATCCTCAGAATGTATCTTTTGCCATGGAGGTCAAACTGGCTATTCAGTATTAAGCATAATATTGATGCTATTAGATTTGAATTTTCGTGCTAAATATGAACCTCATCAGCTTCTTTTCCTTCACTTAGAAGGCATTTTTTTCTGTGTCTTTTCTACATAGTCTGAGTAATCACCCACACTGACCTGAAATGTCTTATTGGACCCACAGATTTAATTATTTCCCTAAACTTACATATTGTTAAGACATAACTGGATCCTTCATTTCTATTATACCATCTACTATTTTCTTCACTTTTTTTTGGACAGCATCTTACTTATTCCAGTTTCACCTCAATGTCCTCTGTAGCTGAGCATGCTTTAGGATTCTGATTTTGCCTTCCATCTCTCAAGCACAGGAATTATAAGTATGTGTCATATCTAACTGGATGGATTCCTCATTTATGTGAACATATTTCTCAATAATTCATTTCTTATTGAATCCGCTGATTCATACTGTTGTCATTTACAGTTCCTGTCATTTTGAACATTAACAGAGACTATGAATAGACTTTACTTCTGATGTGAGAGATGAGCCAAAGACAGGCAGATCCCTGCATGTTCTCAAGACCAGTTCTAAAAGCATTGCAGGTGTGGGCAAAACCTGGGTTAAAGATTTCTTAAACACTGGAAAGAAGTCAATTCATACTCTATAAATTGCTTTTTGCCTAAGACCAAGAATTTTTATGAAATTTTCCCCCTCACAAAAGTATAAAGAAAGTGTTATTTTTCCAAGTAGATGTTGAAACAGAGCTATTGAAATAAAAGAAAGCCACATTCCTGTTCATACTTCTTTGACATATATTCTAGGGTGCTCAACACTTTATCTGGAATCTGAACAGATGAGCTCTAATAACTAAAGTAAGGTGGGCAACAGGTAGAATTGGCCTGGTCAAGCGAAGGCAGTAGGACAGAAGACTGTTGCTGTGGTGGGCCAGGGTGTGGGAGGGGGACCCCATTCTGTTTTTTTGGGTCCTTGCCTTGTTCCCCATTCACAAAGTACTTCTAATTTCTCCTAGGACACAATCTCTAGGCTATGATTCTGAACAGTGTGGTGTCAGATCCACTTTGAAGACATGAGGATTGTAAAACCCAGGATTTCGTCCCCAGTCATCCTAGTCCTCTGGACTGCAGTGCTGGGTCTTGAACTCAGAGCCTTGCATATGCTAAGCAAGCACTCTACAAACTAAGTGATATCCTCAGGCTTTAAAATTTTATATTTTGAGATACACTTTGGCTAAGTCTTAGGTCTGTTGCCTCAGCAAAGTAGTAGGATTACAGGCATACATTGTGTCATGGCTTCAGACATCATACCTAGTATTAATTTAAAATCATCAAGTTGGAGGCAAAAGGAAGGAAGGAAGGAAGGAAAGTAACCCTGGTTCATCCATCTAGATTTTTAAAGAGTACATCTTTAAGCCCAGTTTCCCAAAGCATCTGTAAACATGCTCGTTCAAGTACAACATTTCTCTGAGGTTTGAATGGAAAAAATGTGTGCGAAAGTGAGGAAATACTTTGCCTACTGTGACACAATATTAGTAAATATTAAGTTCTTTCTTTCAAATCTGCTGTGTGAAACTACAGCATAAGCATTTCAGTGGCAGATATTAAAGCTGGGAGCTGGCAGGGGTGAGAGGCTCATATGATGAGACATTGAGGCAGTTACTGTCCCACAGGAAGAGCCAGCAGAGCTCACATCTCTAAATCTGGTTTGTGGCACTGACAACACATGAATCTCAGTTACCCCTTCACTAGTGTCATCCTAGATCCATAGTTTAGCAAGCATATCCAGTTGCTCAAAACAAGATACCCACTTTTCAAAAAGTTTTCTTTTCAGTGTTTTTAGTTTTTCTAAAAAGAACCCAAATAGCAAAAAATGAGAGGACTGTCATTGTTTTACAGACTCTGTCAATGCCTTCAGTTGCTGATATAACTTGTGTTTAGGAAAAATGTACTCGAAGTATATACATTGATCTGTATCACCAGACCCTTTGCTTTTCCATAAAAGACATTGAAATATAAGAACCCAGAACAGCTCTTATAAGGCTGATCAGTGGCCCACACAGCTCTTTGCTGCAAACAGAAGGGCAGAGGCATTCCAATTGTGACTTCAGCCAAGAGAATGTGCTAAGTGAGCACTGAAGCTCACAGAATATCACCTAGTGGAGAGAATTTAGGGAAGTCAAAATGACCTCTAGAAGACAGAATAAAAATAGGGTTGAAGATGCAGAAACCAGTTGATGTCAGAAAAGGAAAAAGGTAGTACTCCCATGACATGAGCTGTATTAAGATGAAGCCATCAAACAGACGGGCAAGCTGCAGCTGCTCAATGAGCCGCTTTGAGGTCTAATATTCCGCAGACTTGTTTCCTTTATAGTTCCTAGCCATGCCTGCTTATCAGTACTGCCATCTTTCAGGGATGTGTCTTCTCGAGTGCTCTTCTTGTGGCTTTAATAAGTGATCCTTTCATTGAACTAAATTGACTATGCATGAAATGTGTAAACAAAACTTAACTACATCTTATTTTGTATGCTTTTCCATATTGAAATATTGAATTTTATTATAGATTATATAGTCTATGCAGCCTCCTGTCCCCTTTCTGCTAAAACAGTGGTTCTGCTTTCCTGGTTTGTAGAAGAGAACACGACAAAGTAATAACTAAAATACATTAGGCAGATTTTTTTGGCTTCTCACAAATAATAGCCATTTGGCTACATTGTTTCAAGATTTTGGTGGTGGTGCTGGCTGTTCCATGCATGGGTCTGGTTAGATGCAACAATGCACTGGCTTATATGAGAGCACCACAGTGAAGTCAAGAGAGGCCATGGGATAGGAACCATCCCAGAAGTCCGCTGTTTCTTTTTCTATGAGAGTCATCCATATAAGTGTCTTAAGATTGAAAGGCTCGTGTGCAGGTCAGAGAAATTCCAGTTAAAATGTACAGTTGCTTTGTCTTCTTCATTCAGGCTGAGAAATGGTAGATCTTTATGCTACCGACATTGCTTATCTCTTGTGGTTCACTCAGCATTCTATTAGAAACATCTCCAAGATAGAAACCCTCCTTGTAAACAGTATTCTCATAGATTCCTGGTAGTATAGTAAAAGGAATTTCATCACTTAAAAAGCACTTAATAAGCCACTGCTTTGGAGCCTTGTTTACCATATCATGCTGATGTAAAGCCTCATGTCAAGCATGTGCAACTCATGTCCTGCATCTTTATTTTCAGATGAGTTTCTGAATGTTCAGCAATTGGGTTTCAAATAAGTTTCTGAATATTCAGCTACTGGGAAAGTGGACTGTATGTTTTATTTATTTATTTATTTATTTATTTATTTATTTATTTATTTATTTATTCTGGTTACATCTCTATGGTTATCCCATCCCTTGTATCCTCCTATTCTCCCCTCCCTCCCATTTTCCCCTTATTCCCCTCCCTTATGACTGTTCCTGAGAGGGATTACCTCCCCCTGTATATGCTCATAGGGTATCAAGTCTCTTCTCAGTGACCTGCTGTCCTTCCTCTGAGTGCCACTTGGTCTCCCCCTCCAGGGGACATGGTCAAATGTGAGGCACCAGAGTACATGAGAAAGTCATATCCCACTCTCCACTCAAGTGTGGAGACTGTCCTGTCCATTGGCTAGATCAGGGTAGGGGTTTAAATTTTATCGCCTGTATTGTCCTTGGCTAGTGCCTTAGTTTGAGAGGGACCCCTTGGCCCAAATCTGCCTATCATAGTGTTCTACTTGTAGGTTTCTAGGACCCACTGGATCCTTCTACATTGCTATTCTCACATGGTTCTCTCATCTAGAGTCCCAATAGGATGTCTTCCCCTCTGTCCCAGTTTCCTGGTAAGGGAAGGCTTTCGTGGGACATGCTCATTGGGCTAGTATGCAGATATAAGTGAGTATATACCATTTGAGTCTTTCTGCTTCTGGGTTAACTCACTCATTATGATTTCTAGCTCAATCCATTTATCCACAAATTTCGGGAATTCCTTGTTTTTAATAGCTGAGTAGTATTCCATAGTGTATATGTACCACAGTTTCTTTATCAATTCTTCTACTGAGGGACATTTAGGCTGTTTCCATGATCTGGCTATTATGAAGAAGGCTGCTATGAACATGGTTGAGCAAATTTTCTTGTTGTGTGCTGGTGCATCTTCTGGGTATATTCCAAGGAGTGGAATAGCTGGGTCTTGAGGAAGCCCTATTCCCAGTTTTCTGAGATAGCACCAGATAGATTTCCAAAGTGGTTGTACTAGTTTGCATTCCCACCAGCAATGAAGGAGTGTTCTTCTCTCCCCACATCCTCTCCAGCATGTGGTGTCACTTGAGTTTTTGCTCTTAGCCATTCTGATGGATGTAAGATGGAATCTGAGTTGTTTTGATTTTCATTTCTCTGATGACTAAGGAGGTTGAGCATTTCTTTAAGTGTTTCTCAGCCATTTGATAGTCTTCTGTTGAGAATTCTCTGTTTAGTTCCAAGCCCCATTTCTCAATTGGGTTATTTGGTTTGGTGGTGTTTAATTTCTTGAGTTCTTTATATATTTTGGATATTAGACCTTTGTCAGATGTAAGGTTGGTGAAGATCTTTTCCCAGTCTGTAGGCTGTCACTTTGTTCTCTTGACAGTGTCTCCAGCCTTACGGAAGCTTCTCAGCCTCATGAGGTCCCATTTATTAATTGTTGACCTTAAGGCCTGGGCTGTTGGTGTTCTGTTCAGGAAGTTGTCTCCTGTGCCAATATGTTCCAGGCTGTTCCCCACTTTTTCTTCTAAGTGACTTAGTGTCTCTGGTTTTATGTTGAGGTCTTTAATCCACTTGGATTTGAGTTTTGTGCAAGGTGACAAATATGGATCCAGTTGCATTTTTTTACACATAGACGTCCAGTTAGACCAGCACCATTTGTAGAAGATGCTATCCGTTTTCCATTGAATGGATTTGGCTTCTTTGTCAAAAATCAAGTGACCATATGTGTGTGGATTCATCTCTGGGTCTTCGATTCGATTCTACTTATCAACCAGCCTGTTGCTGTGCCAGTACCATGCTGTTTTAATTACTATTGCTTTATAGTACAATTTGAGTTCAGGTATGGAGATTCCTCCGCAGCACCTTTTATTGTACAAGATCGTTTTTGCTATTCTGAGTTTTTTGTTTTTCCATATGAAGTTCAGAATTGAACTTTCAGTGTCTTTAAAAAATTGTGTAGGTATTTTGATAGGGATTGCATTGAATCAGTAGATTGCTTTTGGTAGGATGGCCATTTTTACTATGTTAATTCTCCCTATCCATGAGCAAGGAAGATCCTTCCATCTTCTCATGTCATTTTCAGTCTTCTTCTTCAGAGTTTTGAAATTTTTTCAAACAAGTCCTTCACTTGCTTAGTTAAAGTAACTCCTAGATATTTTATATTGCTTGTGGCTAATGTGAAGGGTGTGGCTTTCCTAATTTCTTCCTCTGCAAGCTTGTCATTTGTGTATAGGAAGGCTACAGACTTTTTTGAGTTAATTTTGTATCCAGCCAACTTGCTGAAAGTGTTTATCAGCTGTAAGAGTTCTCTAGTGGAATTTTGAGGGTCACTTATGTACACTCTCATATCATCTGCAAATAGGGATAGTTTGACTTCCTCCTTTCCCTTTCGGATACCCTTGATCTCCTTTTGTTGTCTTATTGCTCTGGCTAGAACTTCGAGTACTATATTGAAGAGATATGGAGAGAGTGGGCAGCCTTGCCTTGTTCCCGATTTTAGAGGAATTTCCTTGAGTATCTCCCCAATTACTTTGATTTTGGCTGTTGGCTTGCTGTATATAGCCACTTTATGTTTTATAAGGCTCTTTAAAGGCCGTTTCCAATTTGGATATTTTGGGAATTAAATAGCTTGTCCTCCATGGAAGCTAATCAACCATTATTAACCACAAATGGGTGCTTAGATGTTCTGAAACCTACATATTTAATAGCCTGACCTCTAAGCTTATTTCTACCCCCCATCAAACTTTGTTGTTTAGAAATGCGACAAATAAATCATTGGATTTTTTTTACTCAGAAAGTGTGACAGAATGAGACATGTTACCTCACCTCCGGTGGGAGTTTCATGGATTGGATTACTACCTTAGGTTAGAGCAATTGCTTATGAATCCCTAGAAAAATAAACTAGCCTATCAAAGGCATCCATACACTCTATTGTTTATTGTGGTGATATTCACAGCAGCTAAGTGTGTTAGCTTTTTCACCAGTGTGACACATACCCAAAAAAGGCAGTTTAAGGAGGAGGGGTTTGTTTTGACTGATGAACAAACGTGCAAAAATTCTTAACAAAATATGTGCAAACCAAATTCAGGGATACATCAAAGACATGATTTGCCCCGAGGAAGTTAGATTTATTCCTATAGATAGATGCAAATGCCAGCACAGTCAAATAAATAAACGTAATTTATCACAAAACGGATTCAAAAATAGAAATTGCACAATCACATCAGTATATGCAGAAAATCCTTCTATTGTTACTTAATGTTTATGAGGTTTTTCCTGCATGTATGTCTATGCGGCAGGTGAGTGCCCAATGACCTCAGATGCCAGAAGGGGTATTGGACCCCTTGGATTAGAAGATAAATTATTGTGAGTCACCGTGTGGGTTCTGGGCATTGAATCTGTGTTATCTGGAAGAGCAGCCAATGCTTTTAACTATTGAGACATCTTTCTACCCTCCAGACAAATATTTTGACAAAATCCAACATTGCTTGAAGAAAATAAGTATGGAATGATCATTTCTCAACAAAATCAAGGCTATATATGATATACATGTAGTTAACATACTTAAAGGGAAAAAATAACTGCAAGAGTTTCTACTAGAATCAGAAACAATATAAAGGTGTCCATTCTCTGCATTCTTATTCAATATAGTGCTGGAAGTCCGAGATAAAACAATAAAACAAAAGAATGAAATGAAGGGGCTATAAACAGGAAAGGAGGAACTCAAAATATGTTTATTTGCAGGCAATTTCTATATATTAGAGGCTCCCAAGTCTCCACTACAAAGCTCTTAAATCTGACCAAAAAAAGCCATGCAGCAATCAGAATAGAAAATTAGCATTAAAGTCAGTAGTCTGCCTACATATCATTAAGAAACTGCTGAAGAAGAAGCCAGTGAAATAAGCCCATCCACAATTGCACAAAAAGTACCTTGGGATATGACTAAATGAAGAAGTGAAAGAATTCTATAATAAAAAGTCAACACTAAAGAAAGAAATTGAAAGATACTGCAAGTTGTAAAGAACTCAAGTTTTAGTTACTTTTACTGTTGCTGTGATAAAGTACCCTGACAAAAGCAACGTAATGGAGAAATGGTTTATTTGGGCTCCCAATGTGAGGTTACACTCGTCTTGGCAAGAAAATCTCAGACGCAGCTGGCCATTTTATACCTGTTGTTAGAGCTTGATGGACACTTCAGCTCAACTCATTCTGCTTTTTATGTTGTCTAGGATTCCAGACCAGTGACTGGTGCCACTCACGATGGGCAGATCTACTCACCTCAATTAATTTAATCAAGATACTTCCCTGTAGCTATGCTCACTAGCCCATCTCCCAGCTGATTCTAGATCTCATCAACTTGAAAGATAAATTTAACCATCAATTTAATCCCCAGTGCTCATAAATTGGAAAAGTTAATTTTGTGAAAATAGCTGCAGTACCAAAAGAAATCTAAAAATCAATTGAATTCTGTATCAAAATTCTAATGCCCCCTTTTAAAAACAAAATTTTTAAAATTCTTAAAATTCATCTGTATGTACAGAAGACCCTGGATAGCCAAAGCAATCCTCAGCAAAGATATATAAAGTTTAAAGTATCATCATATCTTATTTCATGGTAAATCACAAAGCCATAAGTAAAAAAAAAAAAAAAACCTAGCATGGCATTGACACAGAAACAGGCATATATATTAGTGGAACAGAACAGAAGATCTAGGAAAGAAATGAACAGGAAATGGGGGACACCATGAAAAGACCAAACATTGAGCTATAGGCAAAAATGAGGGGAAAGAATCCCAAGTCAATGGCACAGACCAGATCTTCCAAAAGATTGTAGAAGAAAACTTCCCAAGCTTTGGAAAGACATACCCATAGAGATGCAAGAAGCAGACAGAACATTAAACAGAAAAGACCAGAAAAGAAATCCCTCACAGAATATCACAGTTCAAACACTACATATAGACAACAAAGAAAGTGTATTGAAATCTGGAATGGAGAAAACCCAAGTCACATATGAGGAAAGCCCATCAGAATAGCAGCGGATTTCTCAATGGAAACTTTTAAATTCAGAAGAGCCTGAAGCAATGCATTCTAAGTCCTACAGGACTATTCTGGTCAGGCTAGATTAATATACCCAGCAAAACTATCTGCAATCATGAAGGTGAAATAAAAAACTATTCATGACACAAACAGCCTGAAAAAATTAAATGCAACAAATCAAATCTAAAGAGAATTCAGGAAGTAATAAACATAGCTAAAAGACTAGAAAGAAATGTGGAGCTATACGTACTAAAACACAAGGTTTTGAGGACAGAAATAATAACATTATTGAACATAATAATAACACTAAAAATCAGTAACACAAATACTTCACTAGTAACTTTAAATGTTAGTTGATTCAATTCCCCAGTCAAAAGACACAGGTGGACTGACTAGATAAAAACAAAATCCAACTTTCTGTTGTCTACATGATACAAGCTTCACAGATAGGCACCATCTACAGTGACAGAACAGACCAAAGTACTTCAACCAGTGGGACCAGGAAGCAAGCAGACACCACTATTCTAGTGGCTGACAGAATAGACTGCAAACTAAAACTGATCAGAAGAGATAAAGAGAGATCCCTTATTGTTACCATGGGAACATTTAACCAAGAAGACATCTTAAACATTATATGCACCAAGCTCTAGTGCACCCAATTTTATAGGGAATAATGTACTACTGGATTTAAAGATACAGATTAACATAACCCACTAATAGTAGGCGATTTCAGTACTCCATTTTCTCCAATAGACAAGTCATCTGCCCCCAAAATAAGCATAGAAACATCAGAATAAAAAGACAACATACATCAAAGTCTATAGAACATTTCACTCAGACACCAAAGAATTCTACTCAGCAGCACATGGAAGCTTCTCTAAAATGGACCCCATCCTGGGATACAAACAAATCCTTACAGTTTCAAAAACATAAAAGTAACGCTATATGTTCTATCTGACCAAATGCACTAAGACTTTGGATTGACAAGAAAAAATCTCTAGTGAAACAAACTCATTAAATTAAAACTGCCTAGAGTAAGACGGGCCAATTCGACACCAACTAGCTATTAAGAAAATGCCTTGCAGACATGCACACTTGCTAATCTATTACAGGTAGTTTCTCAATTGAAGTTTCCCTTTCCCAGGTATGTCAAGTTGACAAACTGAAGCCAACTCTGACAGCAATGGGAACACAAGAGATGTAGCCCTGTGGAGTCACAGCTTGGAGCTGGAATTACAGAGTCCATTGAAGCGTGTGGGGACTGTGGGCATTGAAGCAGCAGGCATATATGCCATCCAGAAGCATCTAAGCCTAGATCAGTGTTTTTTAACCTATGGGTCGTGACACATTTGGGGGTCACATATCAGATATCTTTTATACCAGATCTTTACATTATGATGCATAACTTTAACAAAATTGCAGTTTTGAAGTAGCACCAAAATAATTTTATGGTTGGGGTCACCACAACATGAAAAGCTGTACTAAAGGGTCACAGCATCAGGAAGGTTGAGAACTGCTGGCTTACATGCTGATGGCTCTGTCTCAGAGAAGAAACTCTGGTCCTTTTGGGGGGTCTTATCCTTTAGAGAGAGTGACGAGAACACATGACTTGGTGACTCCGGATTTGCATTCTTGCCTTGGGCATCAGTTGCCTGAGCACAAATATCAATTGTATAAAGATATGCTAATAAATGTTAGCAGAGCAGTGCCAAGAGACACAGAGGAGCTAGATTTTGAGGAAAAATTAACTGAGGAAGCTTTTTTCTTGGGCATCTGGGGGAGACTGGATCTTGGGTACCACCCGTCTTCATGCCACCAAATTGAATCTTCCTCCACAAATAATTTTGAGAGACTCTTGCCTTATCAGAATTGATACTGCTAATTTCTTAACTGATTTTTAAAAATTATAATTCTTGTGACAGTGATTTGCATCTTAACCAAGGCACTACTAACCTTTTGCAAGTTTAGAGGCAGGAACTGTTTAGATTGTAAAGATACCACATTATGAGAGAGGAAAGCACAAGAAATGTAGCTCATAATTGATTTCATCAATGAAGTTGACCAGACTTAGTACAACAAAAGGCTGTGGTTGGTTGGTTATCACCTTAAAACAAAAAATGCTAAGTCCTGGCTCTCAAGATACATTTCTGTATATGATATATTCCTGTCTATGATAGAATCTTAACATATAAAGCAGCATGAAAATAAAATCCAATCATTTTTCTTTTGATGTTTTTGTTAATGGTACCTTCTCTGGGGCTTTTCCTCTCAGCCAGCTAGGCCAGTTATGATGTTCTGCAAGAGCAGGCCATTCATAGTCCTGATACGCTGCTGATTGACCAGTCAAATGACTGTATTGAACACCTACCAAGCAGCTACTGCATATGTGCTGGTGGCACTAAGGTGAGTCAAACATACCCTTTGCTTAGGAGAAGCTAATGAAAGTGGTGAGTAAATAAATGAAAGGCATAGGAGGGACAGACCTGTGCTGCAGCAGACACCCAGAGGTCAGGTAAGAGAAATCGATTTTCAAGGATTTCAGGCAATTCTTTTATTGCTGTGAATAAAATATTTTAGTGATGTTTTCTAAGATGTAGAAATTATATAGGTAATATTGGTGTGTGTGTGTGTGTGTGTGTGTATGTGTACACTTGGGTATTATTATAACCTCAAATTTCAGTTGTTATGTTTAATAATTTAAGGAGAAAACTATCATTTATAAAAAGCGATGCTTAGCATGCTGGCTACTGTTTCTGCCATTACAACAAATGCCTGAAAAATAAACTTGTAAAGAGAAAGGTTTATCTTGACTGAGGGTTTCAAAGATTTCAGTCCATTGGCTGTTTGCTGGGCCCTCTTGCTTTGGGTCTGTGGTAGGATAATGCATCCTTTTGGGAGGCTATGGCAGGGGAGGGCTTTACTCATTCTTAGTGGTCAGGAAGAGTGGCTGCAGGACAGGTCATACAGGGCTTATGAGGCACATCCCCAAGGGCCTGATTTCCTTCACTTAGGCCCCATCTCTTAAAGGTTCAGCATTTCCTAACAGCCTGGGCCTTGGGGGAACATTCCAAACTGTGGTAATTGGCATTTTTTTCCAGTAGCCTTTAACATAACATTTACATAGTTTTAAAATTTATACACATGGCTAATATATTTAGCTTTCCTTTTTGTTCACATGATTTTAATTAAAAATACTTCTTCTGTAGCATATCCCAAAAGTATGAAGGATTATTTGAAAACATTTCCATGCAGCTATTATGGAAAAAGTGTTATATACTCAAGTAAAAGTAGAAAATATTAGAATTAAAAAGTTAAACTTATCTTTGTATTTCCCCATCTTATATCAATTGGTCTGAGTAAATTGTAAACTGGTCTTTTATCTCAGGATATATGAGTTTAAAATTGTGATATATTCTTTTTCTTCCACCTGGTAAAGCATGACCATATTCTTGCATTGCTTATTATTCTTCTCCAACTGTTTTCACAGGCCTATCAGAATTAGGGCTTAAAATACATGCACTTAATCTTTCTTAAGAAAAACTTACAATATTATAAATATCAGTGTATGTTTTCTACAGTTTATCTTTAATACAGCTCTGGATAATGAACACAGAAATTATCCCTGGTCTCTCTTTTTCTTGATGTCTTTATTTCATCTGATATTAAAAGAGCTTGGAATTACGGTGCATGCTGCAACCCCAGTACTTTCAAGAGGTTCAGGCAGGAGGATCAGAAACTCAGAACCGTCTTTAACTGTGTAGTGAATTTGACCTCAGCCTGGGCTACTAGCGACCTGGTATCAAACATACACATACACACACACACACACACACACACACACACACACACACAC